>JZKD02S2438660.1:315719-343548 GCA_000966675.3 Picea glauca | reverse complement strand
AAAGAAACTAAAAATTAAATAAATTTAGAAACAAATGTACCTATCTCTCCTCACTCCCCTCCAGGAGGTATGGGCATGTATGGATCCCTAGAAAAGTTGATCCCGACATAGGGGTAGTCCTCTATTGTCAGAATCTTCTGTGCCCACCAGTCAAAAAATGTATCATCGAAGGCCTCTATGGTCCTTCCTCCCCCCTATTTTGGAATCAATGTCTCCCACCCATACACTGTTGGGAAGGAGGCCACATGCCCCCGTACTGTCTCTCGTGGACTCATGTTGGGTACCCTCTCTAAGAAGAACGAGCACAAAATGGTACCAAACCAAAAGTTTTTGTTACTTCGCCCACAACACTTTGTAAGTTGTCTCTTCATGCAGTCAAGCATGGTCGTGCTCCATTTAAACACTCGTGTATTTAAGCACTGCACCGCATAATACATATGCACCCGGGAGGCTTGATGTAAGGTCGCATATCCAATGATCCTATGAATGAGTAAAACTATCACTTTCAGTGATAGATTGATGATCTTGTGGATTGGCACCTGAGAACCCACTTTCTCAGTGACGGCTTCACAATGTAGTCCGATCATCTTGGCGATGTTATGGTGCCCTGGGGAAATGAATGCAATTTGATTGGTTCCCGTATACTCGAGAGTCCAGTCAAAAAGTATATGTCTTCATTCATTGGAGTCAACAACTGCCCCTCAAGCATAAATGCCTCAGCGTCAAGATGCCAATAATCCACCAAGGCATTCAACAAACTGGGTTGTACCCTCATGAGTGGACACTGGAAAAAATTCTATAACCCGCATTGTTTCAATGCAATAACAACAGAAGAGTCCTCTTCGACCAGGATATCAATGTATGTGTTCTCCCTCTCTCTCTAGTGGACATACATCCTGTCAAATGACAAGTTTATGGAGGAAGTTAGCTCTTGATTTTTCACTTTTCTAGGTTATTAAGGTTGTATGTGGGTTGTATTGGACATAGTCGCGTATGCACGCGGGGATTTGTTTTTCTTCCCATGGGCATATGTGGGTTGTCCTTAGACATCCCACGTACACATAGGGATGCCTTTTTTTAAGAGGGTGTGCCCCCAAAAAAACTAAAATAAATTAAGAAAGGAAGTATGGAAATGAAAGAGGGGTTAGGTTGTACTTACTTGGTCCTAGCAGAAGTTCGTTTTGTCCTCTAAAACTCCCGGAATCAACTCTTTTAGAAAAGGGGTCTTTTTCTCTTTTTGGTTAATTCTCAATTTGCAATGGTGAAAATGAGTTGTCAGCTTCTATTTATAGAATTTTTTGGCCTTTTTGCCACCTTTTCGAACCCTTTTGTCTTTTTTCTAGCTTGAAAATCGTTTAGCATGGTTATTGAGTTTCTTATTGGATGTTACGACAGACTTTGATTTTAGGTTTGGTAAAATTTTAGAGAGATGGGTCACTTTTGAAGGTCCTTTGGTAAAAGTCATTTTTCCAACTATTTTCATTTAAGTTAGGATTCCACATCCACTTTTGCATCTCATTGTATTTTCTTCTTTTCCAGAGGATTGATCCCATCGAGTTGCGACACAAAACCTTCATTGTTGCCTTAGAAGTGTCATAATTTAGTGGCAGATCCTACCTATACATGGATGCCCTAGGTATATCCTTGTTTCATTTTGGTGTCCATGCCGTCATCGATGACTTTAGGCTCGAGAGTCCTTGTTAGTCTTGTCTTGATTACGAGATTGAGCCTCATACGTCTGATATGTTATCGTGCTTGGCCTCACCATCGAGACTCCCAAAAAACAAGTCTTCTTTAATCCATTTTCAGACTCTCTAAATATGAAAAGATTGTTGAGCGATCTTGTTGTCCTTCACACTCTTCAAAATCAAATTTGAAGGCACATCTGTCCAGTGGCATTTTACCCATTTTTCGGTCCGGATGGTCAATTTTACGAACAAAGGTATACTCTAGGAACTTCGGTTCACTAGAAGAGTATTCTCAGGTATAATTTTAACCCTTTTTCAGGCCTGGGGGACTAAATTTATGAAAACGGAACCTCCACAGAGTCCATAGTTAAGCTCTTTTCAGACTCCCTAAAATTGAAAATATTGTCGAGTGACCTTGTTCCTTCACACTCGTTAAATTGGTCCAGAAGAACATCCCCTACGAAGTCCATAGTTAAGCTCTTTTCAGACTCCTTAAAATTGAAAATATTATTGAGTGACCTTGTTCTTTCACACTCGTTAATTGGTTCAGAAAAACATCTACTGGCATGAGTTTACCCCTTTTTCCAGCATGTATATTAAGGAGGAAAAATGTACACCTCCAAAGATTTATCTCGCCGAGATATTTCTCCTAAGTAAAGTTTATAATTTTTCACGCTAAGGGGACTAAATATAGAAAAAGGTTGTGAGTCCATAGTTAATATCTTTTCAGACTCCTTAAAATTGAAAATATTTCCAAGTGATCTTGTCTTTGTCACACTCGTTAAAATGGTTTTGAATAGACATATTTTCGTTGCTAGTTTACCCCTTTTTCAAACTGACTAAACTACCTTCAAAAAAGGTACCCCAACGAAGTCTTCTTTTATGCTTTTTCAGACTCTCTAAAAATGAAAAACCACCAAGCTTACCTTCTCTGGGCGTATTAACACCTTGAACAATGGAGGAATGTTTTCGAGTGTCCTTTTCCTGCACATGTCTCCTTTCTCTGAGCATTAGTGTGTTCCTTGCACTTGGAACTAGTATGTTTGCGTTGCTATGAGAATTAATGTGTTCCTTGTGCTTGGAAATAGTATGCTTGAGACACTCATTCCTCCTTTGTAACGTAACATTCTTTCATTCTTTTTCAATCTCTTTAAAAATATTGAAAAAGACAAAAAATCAAATATACCCCAAAAAGAGGACGGGAAAAGTATTTTATTTTTATGGTAGCACAATGATTCGCCCTTGGAAAAAACACATCCTTCCATTTGTTCATCAAGATTTGGGATTTAATATGACCTTAGGAAGTTGTTATCGCTACATAGAGCTGTGTTCTCTTCTATTTGGTTATTCCTCCAAACACATGGAGAGTTTGTGTTGCCTCCTGCATCGTAGACTTATGTCAATGTCATGTTGCCTGATTCTAATCATGTATCATGATATTGTCCAAGGGAATTTTTACCCAACCTGAGTCAACCTTTTTTCATTTTGTCTCTTGACCTCATGCCTGGCCATTCTGAAATTCCAATCAAGTCCTTGCTTGAAATCAATGAAGTTCTCTGCCTGATCACCAATATCCTCTTGTCTGTTCCCGACGAGTCATCAAAGACCTCTAGGTAGTGAATTCGTACACTCACATTACACTCCTACCTGAGTTTTGAAGATCTGGAAGTTGTTTCTCAAGCTCTGAAGGCCTCATCTCCAGCCATCATGCGTCATTTCCTTCTTGAAGATGGATACTATACATGTATATATTTGATTTTGAGATGTAGATCCCCTGTGTATTGCTCGTGGATACACTTTATATAGTTATATGACATGGATCTGCAATGTATTTGATTGGAAACCATGATGTATTTCATCTAAATCATCGGTATGCCCGCCTCAGACAGACAATTATTATTTTTACAGATGGCACCTCCCAAACTGTGGTCCCAAGCTCACTCACTTTGTATGTTGGTGAAGATTTGTAATGTATTTTTGCCATCAGATGATCTTTCGACCTCACACATTAGAGGTCATCTATTATAACCCTAAATTTCTCCATACATGCATACTTGGGATTTGGCCCTCTTACTTGCTTTTTTTTCCAAGCCATCACTGAGCAACTCTTCTTAAAAACATTATTTTTGAAGATGTACGCACCCTGCACCACTACTTCCCACATACACACGCTTGTTGCACCATTACAACCCACGTACGTACGCTAGTTTCACCACTATAGCCCACGTATACTCACAAAATTTGCAAAAAAGAAGAAGTTGCAAGGACTTCATTGAGATTACGAGCTATTGGGTAGTTTCCCAATTGTCCCACCACCTACAGCCCATCACCTGACCAAATAACCATATTTTTGTTATATAAAAGGAGGTGTTGGGGCCTCATTCCAAATAAAATCATTTAAGAACAATGAAACTCTACCCGTTTCATATGCCCTCCTTTCCCCAAGAAATTGCAGTCACCTCAATGTGAGATTTGCGTCAGAATTTCCCATTTTTTCCTTTTTCCTTCATCATAAGCCTATTCCATTCCCTAGAGAGAAGTTGAGAGGAGAAAGATACATGGAAGGGAAATTGGAGCTTGGTGAAGAGGAGCTTGGACCATGTTCCTGGAGCAGTCTTCAATCTTGTTGTAAGTAAACATTGTGATATCAATTACAGGAATACTTTTTCTAACCCAAAATATGATGTGTCAAATGTTTGTATTTGATTTATGCTTTATTCTCAAATCTAACCCATGATTTATATATGAGATGCATGTTTCGTAGTTTCTTGTTTATCTATTTGTTAATGCAGGTCAGCCTTGGGAAGAGGCTTAGAGTCAGCGGAGCTATCGAACGCGAGAGGATCGACATTGGACACGGAGTAAAAGGTAAAGTTAACTGATCTTTTCACTTTGTATTTCATGCATGAATGTGGGGTATATTCGGGGTAGTTAGAAAATTAGGATACTTTTAGATGGTTAGATATACCTACATGTTGAACCCTAATGTATTCCATAGGGGGGTTTTCTTGCTATAGAAATTGATCTTAAAATAGTGGATAGAGTACATTTGGAGAAAATTAAGCTTGAAAAATCAAGTTTGGTTCAGCTAGCCACTTGAACCAAAAGTAGAATCCATGATATGGTATGAGGTTGTTCCATAAGTCTTAATGGTGTGAATACTAATGTTGATCTAAATATTATACCATTGGGGTCTTATGATATTCTAATTGGAATGGATTGGTTGGAAAAGCATCATGTTATCCTAGATTGTCATAACAAGACATTTACATGTCTGGATGAAGAAGGAAAAAAGAGGATTTTGGAAGGAGTTCCAAGACCCATCTCCATAAGGGAGATTTCAGCCTTACATCTAAAGAGATGTTTCATAACAAAGTATAGCAATAGATCTAGATAATATTGAAGCCATTAGAGGATGGCCAACACCCAGGAATGTTTCAGAAGTTAGATCTTTTATGGGATTAGCTAGTTACT
The DNA here is from genome assembly GCA_000966675.3 of Picea glauca. Classification (NCBI taxonomy): domain Eukaryota; kingdom Viridiplantae; phylum Streptophyta; class Pinopsida; order Pinales; family Pinaceae; genus Picea; species Picea glauca. The sequence goes on along the minus strand of JZKD02S2438660.1, from coordinate 338,386 downwards.
ACAAAAGATTTATAGCAGGGTAATCTAAGATTTATCATCTCATCACTTCTTTGAAAAATAAGGGAATTAAATTTGAATGGAAATATGAGTGTGAAGACAACTTTAATTTGTTGAAAGAATTACTTGTGAGTGCACCTGTTTTAAAGATTGGTGACCCAAATGAAAGTTTTGCGGTATGTACAGATGCATGCAATGAAGGAATTGGTGGGGTCCTCATCCAAAATGAACATGTCATTGGTTATGAGTCCAAAAATCTTAAAGAACATGAGAGGAAATATGCCACACATGAATTGGAACTTGTTGCCATTTTTAATGCATTGAATATGTGGAGGCATTATCTCATGGGGAATAGATTTGAATTAGGAACAAACCACAGTGGTCTGAAATATCTTTTTGAACAACCAACTTTGAATGCTAGGAAAACAAGATGGATGGAATTTTTAAGTGAATACGACTTTGACATCAAGAATATCAAATGAAAAGAAAATAAATTTTTCGATGCACTTAGTAGAAGAGTACATCTCATTCATGCTACAACCATTAGTATGCATCAATCATATTTAAAGAGAATAATTTTAGATGTTGTTGTTACAGATCAACATTACCTATAGGTAAGAGAAAGATTACAGCAAGAAAATGTACAATAGAAAATTAAAGAATATGAGATGAAGGAAGATGGATTACTTATGCATAAAAATAGAATTTATGTTCCTAGTTCCATAGAACTTAGGAATTTGGTATTAAAATAAATTCATAATGTTCCATATGTCGGGCATCCCGGTTACTAGAAAATAATTGCAGCAGTAAGAATCCAATACTTTTGGCTAGGATTGAAAAAATATGTTGTTGATTACATTGCCAAGTGTATCGAATGTCAGAGAGTGAAGGTTGAGAATAGGCACCCAATGGGTTTTCTACAACCATTACCAACTCCACAGAATAAATAGGAAGTGGTAACCATTTATTTTATAACTAAATTTCCCAGGACAACAAGACAACATGATTCAATCATGGTAGTGGTTGATAAATTGACAAAGGATGCTCATTTTGATCCTGTAAAAGTGACTCATACAATAGATAATATTGGATAAATTTACATGAGGGATATTGTTAGATTGCATGGGATACCTAAGACGATTGTTTCGGACAGAGAAAAAAAATTTACTTCAAATTTCTAGAGGGGATTGTTAGAAGGATTTGGTACAAATATTGACTTTAGCACATCATACCATCCACAGTTAGATGGGAAGACAGAGATATTCAACCAAGTAATCGAAGAAATGTTGAGAATGTATGTGATGGATAAGCCATCTAAGTGGGAAGATTACTTGCACTTGGTTGAGTTTGCATATAATAATGGGTATCAAGATTCATTGAAAATGAGCCCATTTGAAGCTTTGTATGGTAGGAAATGCAATACTCTAGTGAGTTGGTAAAACCCAACAGATAGAGTGGTACTTGGGCCAAAATTGCTCAAGGATATGGAAGACCAGATGGTTAGAATTAAGAAAAATTTAAAGGAAGCTCAAGATAGAAAGAAAATGTATGCAGATAAGAACAAGACAAGTAGAGAATTTAAAGTGGGGGGCATGTGATTTTTAAAGTGAATACCAAGAAGAGCTCTTTGAAGTTGGGTAATTTTACAAAGCTAGCAACCATATTCTATGGTCCATTTGAGATATTGGACAAAATAGGACCAATTGCATACATGCTTGCATTGCCTACTTCCATGAATGTGCATAATGTATTTCATGTCTCTTTGATAAAAATAATATGTACATGATCTTAACCATGTTATTGATTGAAATATGATTCAGGTAGAGACAGAGAAAGACTTTCAGGTCCAACCAATGCGAATATTGGACAAAAAAGTCAAAATGCTCCGGAATCGAGTTATAGAGCTAGTAAAAGTCCAATGGACCTGCTATGGTAATGAAGATTTTGCTTGGGAGCATGAAGATGCCATGAGGATAGAGTACCCACAACTTTTTGAATAAATTTTGAAATTTTGATTTATGTTTTGTATCTGCACGAAGGGAAGTGCCAAAATAAGGGGGAGAGGAATGTAATACCCTAGTTTTGAGCCCCATATTAAATAATTTATTTTTTTAATTTATGAAAGGCTAGAGTGCACAAACAATTAAAAGAAGCTAGTGTGCCTAGGAAATGTAATGTTTGGATCATTATTAATAATAAATACATCATTTATTTCTAGATGGACAAGAGTTATAGGGGGCTTGAGGGGATAAGTATTTATTTTATATTTTATTTACCCATTATTTTTTTAATGGAGAGGAATGGTTACATGAGCTTCTTGGGGAAGGCCATGTGGTTCTTGATTTGCAAGTAAATATATAAAACCATATTGTGGGTTCTTCTTCACTCGCTCACTCATTTTTCATTGTTCACACCTTTCATTTTTTTCTCCCTCCATTCATTATTTCACCCACTCATGATTCCTCATTCGTGTTTTTAGCTTGGGAAAGAAAAACCAATTGTTGGAGAGGAGGCATGGTTTTGTTGGCTATAATGATTGCTGGTGTATTCCAATGACGAATTAATTCTTGCATGTCTGAGATGCATTGGCATGCATTAAGTTTTTCCCACAACTAGGAATCCTTAGAGTCCCAACATGGATATTCTTGACCAGATGCACTAGATCCCTAGAAGGAGGTGGACAAATGGAGGGACTATGTGGAAGAGAAGGGGGTCCATTCTCTTGGGTTTTGCAAGTTGGGTAGAAGAGAGTTGGTGTACTTAGGATTGTTGTGTGTGCTGAAAATCCTGTGAGAGCTTGAGTGTTGACTGGTTTGGGAAGATGAGTGATACTCTAGAACCATCATTGTGGATTCATAGCCCTGGATCAGGGGTGACATTGTTATTGAGACTTGGAACAACAGTGTCTACACTTGGGTGGAAATTCCTTGGTATGCATCCAGTTGGTGATTCGTTTCATTAAATATAAGTGCTCTCTGTCATGGTTTTATTTACCTATGTATTTATTTATCTATGAAATGTGTATCTATAATATGCATGCATGTTGGTTATTGTTGTGCATGACATATGTCTCATTTCTTTATGTTGTAGAATGAATCTTAAACTCTGCATGTGAATATTTCATGCCTCTTTATTAATTATAAATTTATCTGAATTCAAAATTAGTTTAGAAGTGAGTTTTGAGGTAGTGTTCCCAGCTTGTGGGTGGTTGGGTATGTTACTTCTTGAAGTAGCATAGCTCATCCTAGGGGTGGCTAGGTATGTTACACTACTAAAATGCACAAGGGAACCATGAAAGGGAGTAGGATATGCAGACATAAATGTATTCTCTATTGAAGAATCACACTTGGGATTTAGTGCCTTGACCTCAAGGAAATAACATTGTGAAGTGTTGATGGGTATACAAGAAAGAATTTACCTCTGAAGGTGTTTTTGAGCATCATAAATCTTGCTTGGTTGAGAAAGGATTTTCTCAACAAGAAGGAATCGACTACAATAAGTCATTTTCCATTGTTGCAAATATTAAATATGTTTGACTAATTCCTTCACTTGATGTTTTATTTGGATGGAAAATCCATCAAATGGATGTGAAGAGTTCATTTCTTCATAGAAACCTATATGAATGAATTTTCATGGAACATCCTCCTGGTTTTGTGAAAAATTATAACATATTTTTTCAACTTCAAAAGTCTCTTTATGGTTTGAGGAAATCTCCTCAGGCTTGGTATGCTAAGAACGAGAATTCCTTTATTCGAATTGGCTTCAAATGGTTTGAATTTGATCACAACTTATATGTACTCCATACTCATGGAAACACTTTGATTATTGATGTATATGTCCATGGCCTTGTCATAACTAGAAATAAAAATGATATCATTCTTATATTAAAGAAACAACTTGTTGACTCTTTTGACATGATATATCTTAGTATTCTGCATTATGTTTTGGGTCTTCAATTATTATTATCGTATGATGGTTTTTTCCTTTCTCAATCCAAATATGTAATGGATCTTTTGACACATTTTAAGATGGACATTTGTAAGACCTATGCCACTCCTTTTAAATATAGATTTAATTTGAGTAAAAAGTTTCAAACTAATGCTACACTATATCGAAAATTTGTTGATCGTCTCATTTTTCTTACTCATGGTTGACCTGGAATTTCTTTTTCTATTAGTTTGGTTTCTTGTTTATGCAGGATCCTAGAGAAATCCATTGGAAAGTAGTCAAAAGGATTTTTCTTAATCTCTAGGGTGCCACTCATCTTGGTATCAAGTATTTTTGAAGTTTAGATTCATTGGTTGGCTTCATTGAATCTGATTGGATAGGAGACAATGATGATAGGAAATCCACTTCTAGCTATGTGTTTCACTTCAGCATGATATTGTTGTTTCGTCATGTAAGAAACATAAGGTAGTCTCCTTAGTTACTATAGAAGTAGAATATTGTGGAATCATTCAAGAAGGTACAGAGGCAGTATGGATTCACCAACTTCTAGGAGAACTTGGATTTATTGTACATACCTCGACTACACTTTATTGTGACAATTAGAGTGTCATTCAAGTTACTGAAAACCTTTTTTCCCATAGTAAGAAGAAGCACATTGAGCTCCATCCTCACTATTTGAGACAGTTGGTTCATGAGAATTTTTTCTCTCTTGTCTATTGTAGAATAGATGATCAATTAGATGACATATTTACTAGTCCATTATCTGAAGCTAAGTTCATCAATATCCATATGATGCTTGGGATTCAGGAAGTTGCAATAATAGCAGGGTGTTCTACCAACTGAATTTCACCTCCTAAATCTCCAGAGTCATGTGTTAATGGGGGGTTGTTGGAACCTCAGGTTCTGATGGTTCAACACACTTCCCTTGGAATCAGTCATTTAGGTAGTCAACCAAAATCTAGAGACAGTCGGTCGAGCGATCGACCAAATATCTACATTATTTGATCAAGTAGTTGACAATCCTTTCGATTCGACATTCGACTAATAGTCTAAGACAATCAATCGGTGGATTGGACATATGCAAAATAGACAATGAGTTGGACACATGGATGCTCGGGTCGAGCATCCTTGTCAAGTCAAGTAGACAATGAAAATTTGACAGAGTCAACTCTAACCATCGATGGTTATATGTGGACAAGATCTTCCCAATTCCAAGGAAGTTGTATAGATCTTGAAGCTATTAATAGGAAACCTTATGGGTGATTATCAACATGTGGTACAAGTGTACAAGATCGTGAAGTGAACATATGTCAAGATGTTCAACATGCATTATGATGTTTTGATCACAATGCCATATGCTTAAGTGTTGTAATAGTCTATTTAGAAACCACCTATTATATTTGAAAATCATTCATCTTCAATTATCTAATGTTCTTTTTATTTGTTTCATATCAGGTTACACCTAATCCCCAACATTTGTGATTCCCATCCATTTCCTATAGAAATTTCTAATAGTTCCCATATCTAATTTCAAATCCAAAGATACCATCAATATGAATTTTGTGGAGGTTCAAGGTATTGTTAATGAAATAGAGATCCTACGACCCTTGATTTCCTTCATTGGACATGGTCAACCACCTAGGACATATGCATTCTATGAAAAATCTCGGATTGATTTCCATATTCCATCAAGAGGTCAATGATATAGGTCTATGTGGTGGTTTAAGGTCTATTTCAAAGACCAAGGCCATTGCAACATCATTTTGGGCCAAAGGCCCCAAGAGCCATCACTTGTGTGCAAAACCTCCTTATGATATCCATATCCCACTCAAGGACAAAGGTATATTCTGGAGGTTGTTTTGATGGTTTGAGGAATATTTATATCCTATATGACCTATAAAATTCATTTATCGATTAAGGAAATTATTTTCCTCCCCAATCAAAGTCAAGGGCTCCAAACCAATCTCTAATGCACAAAAAAGAATAATGGCACATGTATTCCACATGTATTGAAAATATCCCTTTTAGAGGGTTCGTGTTGTAGTTCAAGGCCTTGATCATTGCCCATTAGCCCAAGAATATTCATTTAGTGTTTAATTTCTTGGATTTCTATCATAACCATGGTTAAGGCCCTAGCATCCATCCCTCATGTATAAAACATCATAATCATACCAATATCTCACTTGAAGGACAATCATCCCCTATATGGGACATTCTATGTGGTCTATGGTCCTTCATCTCTAAAGGGTACATCTATTTCCAATGAGCCTTATTTTCCTCCCTTGGTCATGGACAATGCCTTGAGACCTATATTTAGCCTTCCATACTTTATAATGGTACCCATATTCCACTTGGAGGCCCAAGGTCACCTCTAAAGGCCATGTGTTGTAGTTTGAGGTCATGTTCACGATCAATTATCCCTAGAGATTCATTTATGGAATAAGGCCCTTGTTTCCCTCCTTTGACTATGGTCAAGGTATTGAGACCCATGTTTATTGCACAAAAACTACTAATTCCATCCATATCTCAATTTTGTGCCAAAGATCCAATTTAAAGGATCTATGTTGTGGTTCGAGGCCTTGATAATGGGCCATTTGATCAAAAATATTAATTTAGTCCCTATTTCCCTAAATTAATTTCCTAACAATAATCTAAGACCATCTCTATTGCATAAAACCTCATATTGGTGCCCATATCCCACTTGGAGGACAATGGTCTCCTAGGTTGGTTTTTTACTTTCTTTCACACTAATAGAATCTCATTTTTTTCTTTCAAGATATTAAACTTGATCGTGTATCGTTACTCTTGATGTTTATGTTTATTTCAAATCACTTAGAATTAAATTTTTTTTAGTCAGGAATTTTTAGAATAAACATTGTAGAAGTTATTTTTTTCAATGGATAAAATTGTTTCTTGTCGTGTTTGACAATGTGCAAGAATCAAAGGGTAGTTTTATTTTAATTTTGTCATTTAGATATCAAGAAAAGAGAGAGGAAACTTGGGCGGAATAGATTTGAGTACTTCTCATTTCCTCCTTTGTCAACTTCCTTTCCTTGTTTATTTTTCATTTTCCTTTGCAAAAAAAAAAATGATCATCATACTAACTGCTATTGTAGAGATCAAACACTCTACATAAGAGAATTAGTAACATACCTAACACTAATGCCACAAAACATGGGCTATTAAAATACTTCCCTTGCGTTATTAAACTACTATCTCGGGGCTATTAAAAGACTTCCATAAGGTTTTGGAATGAGTACTTCCATGGATATATTTGTCATGTACATTCACATGCTCTCTCACCTAACAAATTAATTATGTGGACTAGCTAAAACAATAGTAGTGGGATAGTAAAAAATATGTATCTTGTGCTTTGACACGCTAACTCATTTTTAATGTATTGACTCATATAATTTCAATAACTATGGATAGCACGAGGCAAAGACATAACTCCATAATAATGTTCCACCACTACTTTAGTGCACTCATTTGAGGCATTTAGTGTCTACTTTCATTACTATAAAATGTTTGAAGGTCTTTATTCATTAATTAATGGAGTTTTGTCTTCTCTTTATGCTATCTCTAGTTACCAAAATATACAATTCATTACCTAAAAATGATACTTCTTAATATTATTCTTATTATAGAGAAAAAAATTAATGTGAATTTTACCATGATAAACCGACGATTTTTTAATTATCATCCTAGCATCCTTAATGGGATAACATCCTTAGAGATGGTAAACATTACTTCTAGTAAATGTTTCATTTCACGTTAATAGTCCTCTTCTAAATTACATGTGTGGGGTATCAACATTGTCCTTGTATGTATTTTATGAGAAAACCCACGTACTTAATTGTGAGATAAAATCAGTGTAAATCACATTAGCTACATCAAAAACTTTGTCACTATAATAGTTTTCTTACTACTTAATTGTGAAACAAAATTGATTTAAACCACATTAGCTACATCAAAAACTTTGTCACTATAATAGTTTTCTTTATATTGCAAGTCCACCTTTTGTGGGTTATCTTACTATAATAAGATATAAAACTCACACAAAGTAATATCTCCATTAAATTGCATATCTTACATTGAAATATTCTCCATATAAGTACTCTTACCACAATAACATATCTTTATTTTAAAATTTCATTTTTTTCTTTTTACTCTTTATCCCATATACAATAACTTTAGTTATCTTCTCTTATTCTACCCTTCATTTTTCTTATTGGTTTTTTCTACTCTTTATCTTTATCCCATATGTAATAACTTTAGTTATCTTCTCTTATTCTACCCTTCATTTTTCTTATTGTTTTTTTCTACTCTTTATCCCATATACAATAAGTTTAATTATCCTCTTATTCTACCCTTAATTAATTTACTGTAAAGTATCCCTATATTATAATTCCCCACACATAATCCTCCTCTTCTTTTATCTCACACCATAATCTAGATACAACGTATTCCGTGAAATTAGCCAAATCAGTTGACTTAGTTTATCACCAAATAAATGTACATGCAATGCGTTCCACCAAATTAACCAAATCACTTGACTTATTTTATAGTACCCATAGTATACGTACAGTGCTCCACCAAATTAACCCACTGATTTCATATAATACCACTGATTTCATATAAAACAACCTTCAATGACGTGTATATAGCAATTCCACATAAATTAGAGGAAAGGAGGAGGTTGCATATGTACCAACCAACAATTCTCCCATGGGAAAAGACAAGACATCACTCATGAAATTCAAACTTCCCTGTCAAACATAGAATCGATGATAATGATGACCTGCCTCCTCCATTGTATTTGTAAACCACTGTACGATTCGGTATAAACGCAGAGAATAAAACCGCCATACCACCTCAGTTATAAATGCAGAGAATAAAACCTGTTGTCTGCATCATTCCAACCACTGGTAATTATACCACCTCAGTAATAAATGCAGGGAACAAAACGTGGAGTCTGCATCATTCCAACCACTGGAAATTATACCACCTCAGTAATAAATGCAGGGAACAAAACGTGGAGTCTGCATCATTCCAACCACTGGTAATTACAGTGCCATACCAACTCAGATATAAATGCAGAGAATAAAACTTGGAGTCTGCATGATTCCAACCATTGGTAATTACAGTAATTAGTTGAAAGGCTTACACCTATTGATAATGGGCATAATTAATTACGCCGAAAGGTGTACACTTATTGATAATGGGCACAATTAATCACCTTTTAACCTAAAATTTTAATAGTATGGCTAACAATTGAAAATGCTGGCATATTCTTAGTCGTACTCTCTAATCAATGGATGAAATTTAATGCACATAACTTCCTTGCATTTCTGAATCCTTCCGTTACCTTGTTTACTTTTTCACATTTACTTATTTACTTAATATGATTAAGAAATTACTTCTCTATCCATTGATTCACAGGTTAACTGATTAACAAAAATTAATATGTATAAAACTTTGCATTGCCACGTTCCTTGAGATTAAACATTTGTAACTAGACGCAGTGGTAGCTACTGCAATAGTAGTGAACGTCATTTCAACTAGCATAACGACATTTCAGTGACCGATACCTTTCGGCGTTCTCCAACCGCGAGTCGGCTATACTAGTTAGTATTACTGTAGAATTTTGTGTTGAAAAGAACTTATGTGTTGAATTAATTAGATGCTTCTTGTCGCTGAAGGAATTCTACATCACACTGGTGTTAACGAGAAGTACAGGCATGGCAAGTTTGTGATGATCGTTTACATTTCTCAAAATAATGTTAAGTACGATTATTTCATCCTTTTGGTATCGTCCAATTGGGGTACGTCAACGTTTAATCAAAACGCAGATTTCGATTGGATCCAGCGGCTCCATAAAATGAAAGGAAATGTGATTTTTGGTACAATACACGACCGTACTAAGATTTTTGGCATTTCTGAAAGGATATGTGAACAAAGCTTGTAATATTTAGCTTCAGATTTATTCTATATATTGTGGAACGAAAAAAGGAAAAACATTACATAAATTTATCTTTGTAATTAATGACTCTGTATGGTTGGGAATTAAGATATGTTTTTTTTATAAATTTTCTAATAGATATTCCAGACAAGAAATTCTTGTTTGTATTTTTTTGGATTGTTTTAAATCAATAATAAGAACTAGAGTTCAAATAGATTTGTGTATTCTAAATTTGACTAATGATTTTATATTTTATTTTATTTTATTGAAAAATTTTCTATTTTATTTTATTTTATTAAGAAAGTGATAATATATCAATTTTTTTATATTATATTTTATTTTATTAAAAAAGTGATAATATCGTAATATATCAAATATTGATATTAGCATTAAGTATCATTTCTATATTAATACAATTATACAGTTTTTTTCATTTTAAACTTTATTTTTATCTTATCTAAAAAAATTAAGCTGAAAATTGATAATGACCCAAAATGTCATATGTATTTTAGAAGTACAAACAAAAAAAACTCAAAACAAAATATTTTAAAAACTATTATAACTTAACTCAAAACAGAATATTTTAAAAACTATTATAACTTGAAATAAAATAGCCAAACACTTATGACAAAACATAAGGTAGATTTATAGACTATGGTATTAAGCATTACAATTTTAGAATAATGTGGTCTTTTATCACGACAACAACAAGGCTACATGAATAGTATTTTGCATTTTTAATATATTATTCATATCCTTCTTAGGTCATAAACATCTATTTTTATTTAGAAATAAAAACATATTTATGTTTTTTTGATAAATCCAAATTTAAACCAATTTCTAATGAAAATAGCATCTTTCTTAATACTGTATTTTTAAATAAAGAATTATTTAATTTAAAAACTTTATTCCTAAGCATTGAAATTCAATATATCAATAATGGAACTATATTTGTAAAAAAAATAAAATATTATAATTTGTATATTCATTTTATAACTATTATAAAAGTTAATATGAAAGTGATTTAACATAGATTCTTCAATTTTAATTTTATTGTTTAACAAAGTTAATAACTTTTTGAATTGTTTAACTTTAATAATATGAAAGTGATTTAACATAGATTCTTTAATTTTAATTTTATTGTTTAACAAAGTTAATAACTTTTTGAATTGTTTGACTTTAATATTTTTTTTAGTAAGTGTTTATATATTATTTTTCATGATACAAAATTACAATACCCTCATAAAAATCAATTTCTTGAAGAGAAAACAATTCAATTTGTTTCTAAAAAATGAAAGAATTAGAAGTTAAACAATCATGAACTAAATCACCTCGTGGGGAAATCGATTTCTTCAAACCTGTCTTGCATATTAGAAAATAAAAAAAGACTGACTTTTGACACATAAAAAGAAAACAATGTGTTAGACGTTGCATACGGCCCAAGAGGACGCTTCTATAAACATAGAAGATTGACAAAAATAGACATGCAAGTTGACACTTGTGCATATGTCGACGCTCATGCATTTTTTTTTTGTCTCTTTCCCAAGTTGCACGCTGCTGCAACCCAGATAGCATGAGCCAAGAACGTCGTTGGGTCTATCGATGCACTGGTGGTCAGTTCTAGAGAGTGTTGGTTGTCGAGCAGAGTGGAGAGAATAGATGCAATTTTCTCCCCTCGCTTGTCCAGAAGTTCCAACTGGAAGTGCATATCGTCCACATCTTTTCAGACAACAAACACTAATTCATGCAATATCGCCATAGAGTCGTGAATTCTTGAACAAGAAGCACAATCCAAACATGAATGTTGTTGGCTCGGTGGCTCTTCCATGTGGGTTGGGGTTTCTTCCAGAGGAGCCATGACAAAGGGTGGTGGCAAGGGGACGAAGGGTGGTGGAAAGGGGACGAAGTGCTCAGGTGAGTTCATCGGGTGGGCCATAGATGGTTGCGAGGAAGAGGCCAAGTCCTGGATTGAGCCAAGAGCAAAGCCCAAATAATTTTCATGGAGATCAAACCACTCCACAAGATAGGCGTAGGGCGAGGATAGAGACGGAAGGCCGCTCTGGCCCTGAGAGGACTAGGCTGAGGGGAAGGCGAGGAGATGGGTGAAGGAGTAGGGACAGGCGGAGGTTAGATGGCCATACTAGATTTATTTTGATACCATACAGGGCCTCTCTTTGGCTTCCCACGAAGTCAAGGCATGACCAAGGCAGAGAAAAATGGAGAAGGCATAGAAAGAAACTAGACGAAGAAGGTAATGGCTAGAGAGGGATGCAAACTGGACATTTGTGCGACATGAAATGAGGAGACACGTTGGTCCAGTCGAGGAGAAGCAACATAATATGAAACCCATTGTGGGAGTTCGCACACATGCAAAGGTGACAACCATAAACACTCCTCCATCGTTTGGACAAAGATGCAGAGGAGAGCTTGCTCGAGCAGTTAGTTGTGGTCTTTACAGAATTGAATATAGTCTTCACTCATCGCGAGTATATGAGGAGGGGAAATGCAGTCTTCACTCATTGACGAACATAATCTTCTTGAAGAGGAAGTTGTATAGCTTACTGATGAAAAAAGGTATGAAAATTACTGATAATTTAAATGTATACTCTGATTTGTCAATTATATAGTATGGAAGTAGAATACGAAGATGATGATAAAGAAGTTATGCTATTTTGTTTATTACCTAAATCTCGGGATCATTTAGTCACATCTATGTGGTTTATCAAAACAAAAATTATTGATTATGATATTGTTGTGGGAGCTTTGTTGAATGAGGAGATGAGGAAAAGATCCAGTCAAGAAACCTCAACATCAGAAGTAATGGTGGCTAGAGGTAGATCTAAAGAAAGAGGGGAGGATTCACGAGATACATCCAGATATAAGTCAGCAGGCAGAAAGGGTAGAGAAAAATGTTGGTACTCCAACAAAACAGGGCATCTCAAGAAAGATTGTTAGAAAATAAAAGAATCGAAGGAGAATGAAAAAAAGGAAGCAAATTTGGCTAAGACAAATTTAGGTATGATTGATGAAGTTTTATCTGTGTCTAGTATATTACAAGATAAGGAAGAATGGTTGTTATATTCCGGTGCTTCCCACCACATGTGCTCACATAGAAATTGGTTCACTTCTTACCAATCTATTGATGAAGGTGTTGTTTTTATGGGAAATGGTATTTCTTGTAAAATTGTCGGGGATGACAGTATTAGAATGATGATATTCGATGGTATTGTTAGAAAGTTAATGGATGTAAGAAATGGATTTCCTTAAGAGTTTTGGATTCTAGTGGATATAAGTATACAGGTCAAGGTGGAGCACTAAAAGTGTCAAAAGGTGTTTTAGTGGTGATGAAGGGAACAAAGATTGATAATCTTTATAAGCTGGAAGGAAGTACTAAAGTGGCATYTGAGGTAACACATGTATCTTCTTGTTTATGGCRTCAACAACAAGGTCATATGAGAAAGAAAGGGTTTCATGTACTCRTAAATTGTAAGTTACTTCCAGACTTAGAATCCTTRTTTYAGAAKTTTTGCTTGTATKATATCTTTGTTGGTTATGGTGATGAAGTTAAGGAATACATATTGTGGGATGCTACTTCCCACAAAATCATTATTAGTAGAGATATGTACATAGAACATTTAAAAGYAGTTCATGATMACAAAGAGGGWTTTGTTTGCAAACTTAGGGAATCATTGTATGGACGAAAGGTACCTAGGCAATGGTACAAGATGTTAGATTCTTTCATGGTGAGCCAAAATTTATCAAGAAATAACTATAACCATTGTGTTTAAGGTACATTTTTTATCTTGATGTTATTTGTTGATGATATGCTTGTTGCAAGACAAAGCATGATTGAGCTCAGTAGGTTAAAGGCTTAGTTGGAGAGGACATTTCAGATGAAGGATCGAGGAGCAACAAAACAAATCTTGGGCATAGAAGTATATAGAAACGATAATAATGGTAATTTGTGGTTATCACATCAAAATTCTATGGCGAAGATACTAATGAGGTTCAATATGAACATTGTGAAATTGGTAAATATCCTTTTAGATTTCCATTGTAAGATTTCTTCAAGTTTATGTCTTGGTTATGAGAAAGAAAAGGTTTTGTGTTGTATACCATATGTTAGAACGGTAGGAAGTATGTATACGATGAAATGGTCAAGATTAAATATTTCTTATGCATCAGCTGGTGTTGTCAGTGGACACATGGGGAATACAAGTAAATAGCATCGGGAATGGGTTCTTCGGTATCTTAGAGGCACGATGAGTATAACATATAGTGGTTGCAATGATTTATGATGTGGTTATGTTGATTCAAAACTTGCAGGAGACTTGGACAAGAGGAGATCTAACTCAAGTTACATGTCGCATGAATGCAAGGATCTATTGGTTAAGTTTGGAAAAGTACATGATAAGGTGTTTTGTGGTATTCGAAGTGTTGTGCATTTGACTAACAATACAACGTATCAAAATGAGACAAGGCATAACTTTGTAAGACAGGTTATTGATGTTGGGTATGTGTTATATTCTTTGCATGTGTGTGTGTTGGTGTGTCAGGTTCGACAACTGCGTTTGAAAATCCCTCTAGTAGTGCTCTTTGTGTCACGTGCATTGGGCGTTTTCCTAGGGGGGTCCCAGGGGGGCAAGGTATTCCCCCCTGGTTACGCGTAACGTTCGACACCGGGCGGTTTTTGTTATTTTTAGCAGTTTACTAAATTAATCTTGGATTAAGGGATTATGGTTTTGGTATATACGGAATACCTAAAAGCATTGTGTATATTGTATGGTGAATGGTGAAACTCGATAATGAATATGAAAGTGATTTAACATAGATTCTTTAATTTTAATTTTATTGTTTAACAAAGTTAATAACTTTTTGAATTGTTTGACTTTGATATCTTTTTTTAGTAAGTGTTTATATATTACTTTTCATGATACAAAATTATAATACCCTCATAAAAATCAATTTCTTGAAGAGAAAACAATTCAACTTGTTTCTAAAAAATGAAAGAATAAGAAGTTAAACAATCATGAACTAAATCACCTCGTGGGGAAATCAATTTGTTCAGACCTGTCTTGCATACTAGAAAATAAAAAAAGACTGACTTTTGACACATAAAAAGAAAACAATGTGTTAGACGTCGCATACGGCCCAAGAGGACGCTTCTATAAACATAGAAGATTGAAAAAAATAGACATGCAAGTTGACACCTGTGCATATGTCGACGCTCATGCATTTTGTTTTTGTCTCTTTCCCAAGTTGCACGTTGCTGCAACCCAGATATCATGAGCCAAGAACGTCATTGGGGCTATCGGTGCACTGGTGGTCAGTTCTGGAGAGTGTTGGTTGTCGAGTAGAGTGGAGAGCATAGCTGAAATTTTCTCCCCTTGCTTGTCCAGAAGTTCCAACTGGAAGCGCATGTCATCCACATATTTTCAGACAACAAACACTAATTCATGAAATATCATCATAGAGTCACAAATTATTGAACAAGAAGCACAATCCAAGCATGAATGTTGTTGGCTCGGTGGCTCTTCTATGTGGGTTGGGGTTTCTTCCAGAGGAGCCATGAAAAAGGGTGGTGGCGAGGGGACAGAGGGTGGTGGAAAGGGGATGAAGTGCTCAGGTGAGTTCATCGGGTGGGTCGTAGATGGTTGCGAGGAAGAGGCCAAGTCCTGGATTGAGCCAAGAGAAAAGACCAAATAATTTCCATGGAGATCAAACCACTCCACACGACAGGCATAGGGCGAGGATAGAGGCGGAAGGCCACTCTGGCCCTGAGAGGACTGGGCTAAGGGGAAGGTGAGGAGATGGGTGAAGGAGTAGGGACAGGCGGAGGTCAGATGGACATACTAGATTTATTTTGATACCATACAGGGCCTCTCTTTGGCTTCCCACAAAGTCGAGGCATGACCAAGGTAGAGAAAAATGGAGAAGGTGTAGAGAGAAACTAGACGAAGAAGGTAATGGCTAGAGAGGGATGAAAACTGGACGTTTGTGAAACATGAAATGAAAAGACACGCTGGTCCAGTCGAGGAGAAGCAACATAATATTAAACCCATTGTGGGAGTTCGCACACGCGCAGAGGTGACAACCATAAACACTCCTCCATCGTCTGGACGAAGATGCAGAGGAGAGATCGCTCGAGTAGTTAGTTGTGGGCTTTACAGAATTGAATGCAGTCTTCACTCATCGCGAGTATATGAGGAGGGGCAATGCAGTCTTCACTCATTGAGGAACATAATCTTCTTGAAGAGGACGTTGTATAGCTTACTGATGAAAAAAGGTACGCAAAGTACTGATAATTTAAATGTATACTTTGATTTGTCAATTATCTAGTATGGAAGTAAAATACGAAGATGATGACAAAGAAGTTATGCTATTGTGTTTATTACCTAAATCTCAGGATCATTTAGTCACATCTATGTGGTTTATCACAACAAAAATTATTGATTATGATATTGTTGTGGGAGCTTTGTTGAATGAGGAGATGAGGAAAAGATCCAGTCAAGAAACCTCAACATCAGAAGAAATGGTGGCTAGAGGTAGATCTAAAGAAAGAGGGGAGGATTCATGAGACACATCCAGATATAAGTCAGCAGGCAGAAAGGGTAGAGAAAAATGTTGGTACCGCAACAAAACAGGGCATCTCAAGAAAGATTGTTAGAAAATAAAAGAATATAAGGAGAATGAAAAAAAGGAAGCAAATTTGGCTAAGACAAATTTAGGTATGATTGATGAAGTTTTATCTATGTCTAGTATATTACAATATCGGGAAGAATGGTTGTTATATTATGGTGCTTCTCACCACATGTGCTCACATAGAAATTGGTTCACTTCTTACCAATCTATTGATGAAGGTGTTGTTTTTATGGGAAATGGTATTTCTTGTAAAATTGTTGGGGATGACAGTATTAGAATGATGATATTCGATGGTATTGTTAGAAAGTTAATGGATTTAAGAAATTGATTTCCTTAAGAGTTTTGGATTCTAGTGGATATAAGTATACAGGTCAAGGTGGAGCACTAAAAGTGTCAAAAGGTGTTTTAGTGGTGATGAAGGGAACAAAGATTGATAATCTTTATAAGCTGGAAGGAAGTACTAAAGTGGCATCTGAGGTAACACATGTATCTTCTTGTTTATGGCATCAACAACAAGGTCATATGAGAAAGAAAGGGTTTCATGTACTCATAAATTGTAAGTTACTTCAGACTTAGAATCCTTGTTTTAGAATTTTTGCTTGTATTATATCTTTGTTGGTTATGGTGATGAAGTTAAGGAATACATATTGTGGGATGCTACTTCCCACAAAATCATTATTAGTAGAGATATGTACCTAGAACATTTAAAAGTAGTTCATGATCACAAAGAGGGATTTGTTTGCAAACTAAGGGAATCATTGTATGGACTAAAGGTACCTAGGCAATGGTACAAGATGTTAGATTCTTTCATGGTGAGCCAAAATTTATCAAGAAATAACTATAACCATTGTGTTTAAGGGACATTTTTTATCTTGATGTTATTTGTTGATGATATGCTTGTTGCAAGACAAAGCATGATTGAGCTCAGTAGGTTAAAGGCTTAGTTGGAGAAGACATTTCAGATGAAGGATCGAGGAGCAACAAAATAAATCTTGGGCATAGAAGTATATAGAAACAAGAATAATGGTAATTTGTGGTTATCACATCAAAATTCTATGGAGAAGATACTAATGAGGTGCAATATGAACATTGTGAAATCGGTAAATATCCCTTTAGATTTCCATTGTAAGATTTCTTCAAGTTTATGTCCTGGTTATGAGGAAGAAAAGGTTTTGTCTCGTATACCATATGATAGAACGGTAGGAAGTATGTATACGATGAAATGGTCAAGATTAAATGTTTCTCATGCATCAGCTGTTATTGTCAGTGGACACATGGGGAATACAAGTAAATAGCATCGTGAATGGGTTCTTCGGTATCTTAGAGGCAGAATGAGTATAACATATAGTGGTTGCAATGATTTATGATGTGGTTATGTTGATTCAAAACTTGCAGAGACTTGGACAAGAGGAGATCTAACTCAAGTTACATGTCGCATGAATGCAAGGATCTATTGGTTAAGTTTGGAAAAGTATAGGATAAGGTGTTTTGTTGTATTCAAAGTGTTGTGCATTTGACTAACAATACAACGTATCAAAATGAGACAAGGCATAACTTTGTAAGACAGGTTATTAATGTTGGGTATGTGTTATATTCTTTGCATGTGTGTGTGTTGGCATGTCAGGTTCGACAACTTCATTTGACGATCCCTCTAGTAGTGTTCTTTGTGTCATGTGCGCTGGGCGCTTTCCTAGGGGGTCCTAGGGGGGGGAAGTATCCCCCCCCCTGGTTATGCGCAACGTTCGACACCGGGCGATTTTTGCTATTTTTAGCAGTTTACTAAATTAATCTTGGATTAAGGGATTAGGGTTTTGGTATCTATGGAATACCTAAAAACATTGTATATATTGTATGGTGAATGGAATTAGATAATGAATATAAGAAAGGTTTTCCCGGTTGAGGGTTTCCGGTATAGAATCTTTGTGTACTCTGTGTATGAGCCATTAATTAAATTATGTTTTGATTAAGAATCTATATGCATTTGTTTAATTCATAGGTTTAAAACTTACATGTGGTATCAGAGCTCATTTTTGGCTTAAGAGGGATGCCTTTATTGTTAAGGGTTTGGCTCGGTCTTGATAGATCAAGTTTATCTTGGGTCTGTGATAAACCTAGGTTTAGTGGGAGATTTTGCAGTGATTATTTGAGTGTAGAAAGAGGAATGGAAAGCTCTTCCAGAATCGAGATAGAGAAGTTCAATGGTAAAAACTTTGAGCTATGGAAGTTGAAGATGGAGGACCTTCTTGTAGACAAAGAACAATGGATCGCTATGGATCCTGGTACACAACCTACTAGTACACCATCTACTAGCACACATGCTACTGGTACACAACCTACTAGTACACAACCTACCAGTACACCATCTACTGGTATGTCGAAGGAAGATTGGGAAAAGTTGGACAGAAGAGCAAGGAGTACTATTCGACTCTGCCTGGAAGATTCAGTGTTGTTTAATATCTCAGGAGAATCTACAACCAAAGAACTATGGGATAAGTTGGGGAATTTGTATCAATCAAAGTCCTTGGTAAATAAGTTGTTTCTTCGAAAGAAGTTGTGTCATCTTAGGATGGAAGATGGAGATTCTGTGACAGAACATCTAAATGCCTTTAATACTTTGGTAAGTCAACTTTTCTTTGTTAATATTACGATTGCAAAAGAAGATAAGTGTATTACTTTGTTATGTTCTTTGCCAGACTCTTGGGATAATCCGGTTGTAGCAATAAGTAGTACCACTCAATCTACATTGAAGTATGAGAATGTAGTTGCATCCTTGTTATCTGAAGAGATGAGGTAGAAAAGAATGGATGGTCATAGCACAAATTCTTTATTTGTAAGAGGCCGTACCTAAGATAGGAATCCTGGTAAGTCTTCAAGGGGGAGATCTAAATCTATAGGTAGATCTAAGTCTCCAGGAAAATCTTTGAGGAAATGATGGAAGTGTGGTAAAACAGGGCATTATAAGAAAGATTGCAAGTCTAAGAAGGTTGAAAAACCAAAGGGATATGATAGTACCTCTTCCATAGAGACGAAAACCTCCACTGAAGAAGGAGGAGAAGTTTACCTGGAATCTATAGGTACACATGCAGACCATGATGTATGGTTGATCGACTTAGGTGTGTCATACCACATGACTCCTCACAGGGAGTGGTTCTTTGAATATGAAAAGTATGATGGTGGTGATGTATTCCTAGGATATGACTCCAAAACAAAAACCATGGGACCTGGAAGGGTTAAGTTGCTACTAAAAGATGGAATGATTAGAAAACTCCCTAGCGTTCTTCATATTCCAAAACTAGCCAGGAGCCTAATATCTGTAAGCAAGTTGGATGATGCAGGAGTGAATATTGTATTTGGAAAGAACACTTGCAAGATGGTACGAGGAGCAATGGTGCTGATGAGGGGAGTTCGGTGTGGAAATCTATACAAGTTGTTGGGAAGCACTTATACTAATGGGTGCAACAATTTTGTTGTCCCTGAGAAGAGAAATGAAGTAGTCAAGATCAATACTGTCTCAGAAAAGAATAACATGTTGTGGCATCAAAGACTGGGGCATATTGGAGAAAAGGGCCTTCGAACACTACACGGTAAAGGTATGGTTGAAGGTATGGCTAATTGTACTCTGGATTTTGATTTCTGTGAACATTGCATATATGGTAAACAAAATCGAGTGAGATTCCCTACTGGTGCTACAAGAGCAAAGGGAATCTTAGAGTTGATACACAGTGATGTGTTTGGACCTGTGCTTGTTCCATCACTAGGTAAGTCTGTGTATTATGTTTCATTCATAGATGATTTTTTAAGGAACACATGGATTTATTTTCTTAGAAAGAAATCTGAGGTATTTGATAAATTTAAAGAGTTTAAGGCTCTAGTAGGAAATCATACAAAGAAGAATATAAAGGTATTGAGAACAGATAATGGTGGAGAATTTTGCAGAAATGAATTCGAAGAATTTTGTAAGAAGTGTGGTATAGTAAGGCAGAATACTACTCCACACACTCCTCAGCAAAATGGAGTTGCAGAAAGGACAAACAGGACATTGATGGAAAAATCAAGGAGCATGCTCAGCAGTGTCGAGTTAGGACAAGAATTCTGGGCAGAGGAAGTGAGTACAACATGTTACCTGGTCAATCGATCACCTTCATCAGCATTGGATGATAAAACTCCACACGAGGTATGGTCTGGAAATAAACCCTCTCTTAAACATCTTAGAGTGTTTAGTTGTGATGATTATGTACATGTTCCAAAGGAAAATAGGAGTAAGCTGGATAAAAAGTATGGAAAGTGTATCTTTATTGGTTATATAGGAGTAAGCTTTTGAACCCAGAAACCAAGAAGACTGTTTACAGCCGAGATTTTTTTTTCACATGGGTAAAAGATGTGTCCAAACAGGAATTCCTACCAACACAAGATGAACTTGAGAAAATAGATCTTGAGTTGGATGATGCAAAATCTGAATCATCTGAAGAAGTGGAAGCAAAAGAAGAAGAAGAAGAACCTCATACCCCAGTATTGAGGATATCAGTGAGAGATAAAAGGAAACCAAAAAGGTATAGTCCACCTGATTTCCATCCCAATTTTGCTTTATCTATTACCGATGATGATTCCATAACTGTTAGGGAAGCAGTGAATTCGTAGGATAGTAAACTATGGAAGAAGGCCATGGCTGAAGAAATGGATGCCTTGGATAAGAATGATGCATGGGATATAGTTGAGTTTCCAACTGGAAGAAAATACGTCGGTAGAAAATGGTTTTTTATGAAGAAGTTTAATGCACAAGTTAAAGTGGAGAAATATAAAGCTCAGTTAGTAGAGAAAGGTTATTCCCAGGTAGAGGGAATTGACTTTGGTGAGATTTTTTCTCCTGTTGCTAAGTTAACTTCTATTAGATTTATTTTATTTATTGTTGTTGCTTTTGATCTTGAAGTGGAATAGATGGATGTGAAGACAACATTCCTACATGGGGATCTGGAAGAAGAAATCTACATGAAGAAACCAGAAGATATTTGTAGTGAAGGGAAAGAAAGAGTTGGTCTGCAAGCTAAAGAAGTCACTATATGGTTTGAAGCAATCACATAGGATGTGGTATCAAAATTTTGACACATACATCCTTGGATTGGGATTTGTAAGAAGCAGGGTTGATCACTGTGTATATTCCAAGGAGGTTGGTAATCACATCATTTATGTACTATTGTATGTTGATGACATGTTGTTGGTAGGAAATAACATGGATGTTATCAAAGAGGTGAAATCACAACTATCCTCCAAATTTGACATGAAGGATCTCGGTGTTGCTAACTTCATTATGGGAATGGAGATTAAAAGAGATCGTGCAAACAGGAAACTCTGGTTGAATCAGACAAAATATGTTGAGACAATATTGCAGAGGTTTAATATGAATGGAAGTAAATCATTCAAGGTTCCTATTGCTATAGGTGTAAAGTTATCTGTTGATCAATGTCCCAAGACACAAGAAGAAGAAGAGGACATGTCCCATGTTTTGTATGCTAGTGCAGTTGGCAGTTTGATGTATGCAATGGTCTGTACTAGACTAGACATTTCATATACAGTGGGAGTTTTGAGTAGGTATATGTCAAAAACAGGGAAGGAGCATTGGACAACAGTAAAGAGGGTCTTCAGGTATCTTCGTGGCACTACCAATTATGGATTGTTCTACCAAGGAAGACCAGGATTGGACAGAGTGGTGGACATACATGGCTTTGTTGATGCAGATTGGGATGGATATCTGGATCACAAAATATCTACAAGTGGGTATGTGTTTAACCTATTTGGAGGAACAATTAGTTGGATGAGAAAAAGACAGGCTATAGTGGCACTCTCAACTACATAAGTTGAATACATGACATCCACTCATGCAAGCAAAGAAGCAGTATGGTTACAAAGATTATGTTTAGGTATTGGGTTGGTACAACAAGCATTGAGATTAGATTGTGACAGTGAGAGTGCCATATTCCTGGAAAAGAACCCATCTTATCATTCGAGGACAAAGCATATTGATGTTTAGTATCACTTTGTGAGAGACATGGTTGAGGAAAAGAAGGTGTTGCTGGAAAAGGTTGACACTTTGAAGAATGTTGCAGATTCATTGACAAAGTCT
>JZKD02S2438660.1:294290-315669 GCA_000966675.3 Picea glauca | reverse complement strand
GGAGAATGTTGGGTATGTGTTATATTCTTTGCATGTGTGTGTGTGTTGGCGCATCAGGTTTGACAACTACATCTAATGATCCCTCTAGTAGTGTTTTTTGTGTCGTGTGCACCGAGTTCTTTCCTAGGGGAGTACCAGGGGGGCAGGTATGCCTCCCCCTGGTTATGCGCAGTGTTTGGGGCAATGCCCCGAAAATTTTTTTTAGGCAGTTTTTGCTATTTTTAGCGGTTTACTAAATTAATCCCGTATTAAGGTATTAGGGCTTTGGTATCTAAGAAATACCTAAAAGCATTGTATATATTGTATGGTGAATGGTGAAATTCGATAATGAATATAAGAAAGGTTTTTCCGGTATAAAATCTCTGTGTACTCTGTGTATGAGCCATTGATTAAATTATGTTTTGCTTAAGAATCTATATGTATTGCTTTACTTCACAGGTTTAAAACTTACAATTAATGGAGTGGAGTGGTGCATACTTAAGAAAATTGTGCAGACATGTTCACAAAATGATTATTGTCAGAGAAGCTGCGGTGGTGTTTGGCTTCTCTTGGTTTCCAGTAAAGGTGATGAATAAATTTGGGCATAACATATCAGGTAAATTGTTCTGAAGGTGGAGATTGTTAAAATATGCCAACTAATTTTCCATGATTGTTGGGATATGGGGGGATTTATTCTATCTTACTACTCTACATTTAGTTGAACAAAATCAACTAAAAATAGAATATGGACATGCATGATTGTTTGATCAGTTTATGCAATGGTTTCATAAGTTTTTGATCAGTTTGTGTAATTTTTTGATAGATGTTGTATATTTATGCATGACCATAGAGGAAAACTAGAGTGTGGGATGAGTATAAGTAAAGTTGTAAGACGGTGTTTGGTTGTTGTAATTCTCCCTTGATCTATAAGAATACCAATTTTCATTTCCCTATGGATGTTTCCTTTTTGAATGGTTTTACCACATAAATACTGAGTTCATTGTGTGATTGTTTCTTTCTTTATTTTTGCCATTAAAATATTGTTTTGTTTATGCTTCCACTACCCAACATGGAGGTCGTGAGATTAAATAACCATCCACTGATGTCGATGTCTATTGCATCAATGAAATCTTGGAAGTGTAAGGTGGTTGAGCCATCTAAGAAGAGAGTTGTAATATGTGTGTGTAGAGGAGTTAGAGAAGGGGACATGCAAGTGCTTCAGCTGAGGAGTTGTGACTCCTATGGAAGGATTTTTGTAGAGTAAAGGAATCCACGTAAAGAAAATATATTGTCATAGAGAGAAAAATGTACATAAATAGAAGGAAAACGAAATCCACCCAATGAAGGAGTCACATGTCACCAAGAATATGGAAGCATATGGATTTTTTATGATGTGACCATCCATTAGGTGCGTGTGGGGTGAGTGGGACTCACTCACTCTACTAGATTGAACCAGAAGGATTTCTAGGGCATGTTAAGTCTCGCTGGAGGGATTAAATGTGGTGAATGCTTCTCGGTGCATCGTTATTTTCAAGGGAAGCATATCGATTGGACGTAAATAGAAAAACTAGTGGAGGTCGAACCACTGCATTGGCACCATAGTACTTCCCAATAATATATTCCCTTAGAAAGAGGCTAAAAGGCCATAATTATGGCGATAAGAGGTTAAGGGATGAAATGGGTCCATGTGATAATTTTGGGACACCTAGTCAAAGAATGGAAAATCCATTCCCTCAAGAAAATCTAATTTTTGGTAGGTCATGGAAGAGCACCAGATCGTGGAAGCTATCTAAGTGTTTAGTTCCTTGTAGTGAAAAAGTTGTGGACTATAGTATGAAAAGTAGTGCTCTTTCTAATGGCTGCATCAGATCTAGTGGATTCTTCTACATTTGAATATTGTTGGATAGGCCCGATTGTGTCCATTTCTGATGCAGGAGCATCTCAAGCGAGTCAACGCGGAAGCAAAAGACAGTTGGACAAGCGCCCAACGCAAATTTTGAAATTTTCTTGAAGTAAATGCGCCAACCTTAAATGAAGCCATTAAGAAGGAGCACCCTTGTATAATGTAAACAGACCTTGAGTGATTCGCTCTCGTCCTTAGTAGGTAGAAATCATTTATGGTAGTTAATGCAAGTAGATGGAATTGAATGTTAGATTAGATAGTTTTAGAGCACAAGAGGGAAATGGGATATAGACACCCTCATTGTGTATTGTAACATTAGCATGAAGATTAGTGTGAATAGCATAGAGGAGAAGTAGAGAGTTGTGTAGCAGACTCCATGTATAAAAGTTTTGAATTAATACAAGAAAAATCTGATTCAGACTCATGGTGTTCATATATTCTCTGTGTATGCATCTTGGAATGTTATGCTCATGGTTATTTTACTCTTTCTGTTGTACATTTTATTTTATGCTATGTATGAATGATTTCTTGTTGAATTTATGAAATCTGAGAGAGAGAGTAAGAGAAATGAGTTTCAATTGCTTCTCTATCTGAGCAAGAGTTCCTGCAAGGAGTGTAGTCGAATTGTCCACAAGGAGTGGGTCGACAAAAGGGTTCAGAGGTTTGTCTCTGAATGCTCAGGATAGATAGCTTTTGTTCTCATTTCCACAGAAGTGCAGTCAGGCATGGGAGCCGTGCAAGGAGTGCGCAGGCCGAGTAAAGTCTCAGGGCTGCGAATCTGAGCGAAGTATTGAGAGACTGTTGCTGCAGGTGTGCGCAGAGTCGAAGAAGTTCAACACTTGAAAGTGTTTGAAGGATTTCCATAAGGAGTGCGAGTAGTAATTTTCTGAAGGACCCAAAATTGTGGAAAGTTCAGAAGGATTTGGACCTTCAAATGGGTTGAAGGAAGGAAAGCATCCAAGTACCTTGAAAATCTGAAGGAAGGCCTAGCAACGTCGGGCCACAGGAGGACAAGTTCTCAAGGAAAAAGATGGATGGTCGGAATTCTCTGTGGAGAATCCGTGAGGTCTCGTGAGCCGTTAAATCTCACGGAGGAGCAAGGAAGCTACAACGAGTGCTTCAAAAAGTTCTAAGCTTAGGAGGAGTAGAACCATAGATCCAAGCCAGTCAGGAGCCATTGGATCACTCGTGAAATCGCCTATTGAGATTTCGTGAGTGGAAGGGCCGAAGACTTGGTATCAAAGTCCACGAAATCATGAAACGTGAAGCCGTAAATGACTGATAGGATTGTGTGGGACGATAGAGGTCAACAAGGTGGACAGGTGGCACACTATCAAAGTAGAAGTTAATCATGTTGAATTCTCGAAAAGGCGAGAAGGCTAGTTGCGGGGCCAACGTCGAGAAAAGTGTCGAAGTCTGACCTCTCGGGACTTCGGCGAATAGAATATCGGAATTTCGGGGTTCGTGGGAAGAGTTGTATGTTATCGCAACTCGCGAACGAGTGAAAGACGACAAGTCAGAGTGATATTGGAGTTTCAGAGTTTCAGGATTTGGGGGTCTGAGCAACAAGATGCTCGACTCTTGGAGTCGCGAAATTGCAAAGTCTGATCCTCCTAAAGTGAAAAGGGAGGATCCCACGAGGATTTTCTATGGATGTAAATTTCTCGAAAGGGAAATAGGAGAGCGGTTGTTGAGAGATCTTCGGGCCAGTGGTAAAGGAAAGATCCTGTTGACGTAGACCTTCAATCTGCGGATTGAGGGTTGCGTGTGTCATCATTTGTGGTATTAGAGCACAGAAAGGTTCTTTGCTTTTTGTAGCATAGAAGAGGAGAATTCACCTTGCCACCAAGAAGAAGGGACAGACAAACACCCGATCCACCAGAGGAGAGGGAAATGTCGAGAAGAAGAGGTAGGCAGATGACTGATCCAGCCATGGAGAGAGAAATACATGATTTACACGCCAGACTTGAAGACATGGAGACAACACAGAGATGTACAGTCAGTGATGGGGATATTAGTGATTCCTAAAGTGAAATTGAGGTTGAACATGAAGAAGAAGTTGCAGCTGAGAATGCAGCAAACGAGTGCTTGATTAAAGCTATTGCAAGAATGGGTGCAAGAGCGAAAATGGACATTCCAGTTTATGAGGGAAATCTGGATGCAGAGGAGATTTTAGACTGGATTAGAGCCCTGGACACATATTTTGACTATGAAGATGTCGAAGAGGACAAGAATTTCAAACATGATGTCAAGAGGTTAAAAGGACATGCAACATTGTGATGGGATGAACTACAAGATAACAGACGCTGCAAAGGCAAGCATAAGATCAAGAACTGGGATAGAATGATTGCAAAGATGAAGGCGAAATTCATCCCCAAAGATTACCAAATTACTCTATTCAGGAGAATGCATAACCTGAGACAGAAGCTGATGACAGTGAAAGAATACACTGAAGAATTCTATAAGCTGAACATCAGGGTAGGTCATCGGGAGAGCGATGATGAAAAGGTTTCCAGATACATGAATGGCATGAGATATGACATTCAGGATGAGATGAGCATGGTAACCATCCGAACAGTGGAAGATGCTTATCATATGGCTCTAAAGTCTGAAGAGACGTTGAGATGAAAGCAGGGTCAAAGAAGCCAGGGCAAAAGTTAGCCCAGAGGCAAGTCAGTTGCCCAGGATAAAAACCAGAAGCCCAAAGAGGACTGGAAGAAACCTCAGACTTGAACTGAGAGAGGTGGAATCTTATAGCGAGGACGATATGTTGAACAGAGAGGGCAAAATACTGAGCAGAGAGGAGATTATGATGATAATAATATTTTTCCTCGTACTAGAGGTAGAGGAAGAGGAAGAGGTGGAGTAATAACATGTGTCACATGCGGAAATAATGGGCACAAGTCTTACGAGTGTCCAGATAAAAAGAAGGAGAGTGGAGAAACTCACATCGGCGAAGCATAGAGGCGAGATGTGGAGGCAAAAGACGCTGAAGGCGGAAGATCGTTGATGATGTGAAAGGCTCTTTTGACACCAGAGAAGGAGGTGGAGAGTTTGGTCCAAAGAACCAGACTTTTCCGGACTACTTGAAAAACCAAGGACAGGGTATGGAAGGTCATCGTGGATAGTGGTAGCACGGATAATCTCATTTCTACAGAGATGGTAGAAAATCTGGAGCTGGAAACGATTGATCATCCAAGCCCATACAGAGTTTCGTGGCTACAAAAAGGACATCAGGTAACTGTCACTAAACAGTGTTTAGTTGAATTTAAGATAGGAGGATATAATGATAAGATACTCTGTGATGTTATTCCCATGTATGTTTGTCATTTATTGTTGGGTAGACCATGGAAATATGACAAGAATGTGATTCATGATGGGAGAATGAACACATACACCCTAGAAAAGAATGGGAGAACTCACATGTTGCTTCCAATCAAGGATAAGGAAGTGAAACCTAAAGTAAGCAACACTGTACTTCTCATGAGTGGGAAGGAACTTCTTATAGAGGTTAAGAAGAAAGAGGAACCGTAATTCATTGTGGTCAGGAAACTGAAGACTGGTTTGACCAACACAAGAGTGGACAATTTACCAGAAGAGATTCAGGAATTGCT
This sequence comes from Picea glauca, assembly GCA_000966675.3. Taxonomy (NCBI): domain Eukaryota; kingdom Viridiplantae; phylum Streptophyta; class Pinopsida; order Pinales; family Pinaceae; genus Picea; species Picea glauca. The sequence goes on along the minus strand of JZKD02S2438660.1, from coordinate 310,173 downwards.
GGAAAAGTTCACTGGCATAGTAGTGGATGAACTATCTCGTTCGTTGCCACCGATCAGAAGTGTGAGTCATCATATTAATCTCATACCAAGAGCCAGTTTTCCAAACAAAGCCACGTACAGACTGATGCTGCGGGAGAATGAAGAGGTAAAAAGACAAGTCCAGGATTTGTTGGACAAAGGTTTGGTCAAAGAAAGCTTGAGTCTGTGTGCTATTCCAATAGTACTCAGTCTGAAAAAAGATGAAGGCTGGAGGATGTGTACAGACTCGAGGGAGATCAACAAGATAACCATCAGGTACAGATTTCCATTTCCAAGGATGGATGATCTGATGGATTGCTTGAGTGGAGAAAAATTCTTTTCAAAGATTGATTTGAAAAGCGGTTATCATCAAATTTGCATGAGAGAAGGCGATGAATGGAAAAAAACATTCAAAACCAATGAAGGGTTGTATGAATGACTTGTTATACCGTTTGGCTTAAAAAATGCACCGAGTACCTTCATGAGGTTGATGAAAAAAGTCCTGAGGGAGTTCATCGGAAAATTTTTCATTGTGTATTTGGATGACATACTGATTTTCAGTAAAACAGTGGCAAAGCATCTGAAACATTTGGCTACAATGATGCAGAGGCTACAACAGGATAAGTTGTTGATAAATATGAAGAAATCCTCATTCATGAAGACATAGCTCATTTATTTGCGATTTTTTATTTCTGTCGATGAGTTGAGGATGGATCTAGATAAGGTGGAAGTGATCAAGAATTGGCCATCACCGAAGAACATTTTTGAGGTGAGAAGTTTTCACGGATTGGCTAGTTTCTACCGAAAGTTCATCAGGAATTTCAATGGAATTAGTGCACCAATGATGGACATAGTGAAGAAGAGACATAAGTATTTTAACTGGACAGAAGAAGTTGGGAAGAGTTTTAATCTGTTGAAGAGGAAGATTACGGAACAACCAATTTTGGTGTTGCCGATTTTCCAAAATACATTTCAAGTGAAATGCGATGCAAGTGGATTTGCAATAGGGGCAGTCTTGAGTCAAGAGGACATGCCGATAGCATACTTCAACGAGAAGCTGAATGAAGTGAAAGTGAAATACTCCACTTATGATAAGGAGTTCTATGCTATCATACAGACATTGAAAAAATGGAGGCATTACTTGATCCCGAGAGAATTTGTCTTATACAGTGACAATCATGCACTGCAGTTCATGAATCAACAGGAAAAGTTGAATCAGAGACATGTAAAATGGGTGGAATACATGAAAAATTTCACTTTTGTGATTAAACATATTTCTGGTACTGCTAACAACGTTGTTTATGCTTTGAGCAGGAAGTGTTTGCTATTGCAGGAGTTCAAAGTCAAAATGTTAGGTTTTGATGATCTCAGGAACATGTATGCAGATGATCAAGATTTTAAGGAGGCATACAAAGAAAATGAGAATCCAATTCTCAGGGATAGAAGCCAATGGACAGAATACATGATCCAGGAAGGATTATTGTTTAAAAGAAATCAATTGTGTATTCCAAAATGCTCCATGAGGGAGAATTTGCTGAAGGAGAAACACAGTGGAGGATTGGCAGGGCACTTTGGTCATGACAAGACATTTGAAAAATTGAATGAGTCATATTTTTGGCCGGGAATGCGAGCATACATCAAGAGATTCATGGACAGATGCAGAATTTGCCAGCATTTGAAGGGAAGGAAACATAATGCAGGGTTTTATCAACCATTGCCCATACCTTAGAAGCCGTGGGATGCAATCAACATGGATTTTGTATTGGGGTTTCCAAGAAAAAAAAGAGGTTTTGAATCAATCTTTGTGGTGGTGGATAGATTTTCCAAGAGGGAACACTTCATCCCATGTCAGAAAACCAGTGACGCAACTCACATTGCAAATTTGTTTTTCAAAGAAGTCATTCGACTTCACGGCTTGACAAGGAGCATAGTTTTGAATTGAGACACTAAGTTCATAGGACACTTTTGAAGGAATTTATGGAAAACACTGGGGACCAACTTGTCATTTAGTTTGGCTTATCATCCTCAGATAGATGGACAGACATAAGTGGTGAACATAAGTCTGGGAGATTTGCTGAGAAGCTTGGTGACAAAACACCACAGCCAGTGGGACAACATATTACCATAGGCAAAATTTGCTTATAACAACTCGGTTAACATAAGCATAGGGAAAAGTCCATTTCAGATTTTCTATGGCATACAGCCGAGAGGAATTTCTAAGTTAAGAGATTCAAAACAAACTGCGACTAGGAGCGCTAGTAAAGAAGATTTCACAGAAGCGATGAAGGAACTTCACAGCCAGGTGAAAGAGAAATTGCAGAGTTCGAACCAGGAATATAAACGCAGAGCAGATCAACACAAGAAACAACTTAAATTTGAGGTTGGTGACTTGACTCTGGCACATTTGAGAAAGGAAAGGTTCCCGAGAGGAACATATAATAAACTAAAGATGAAGAAAATCGGACCATGAAAGGTCTTGAAGAAATTTGGGGCGAATGCTTACAAGATTGAATTACCCGATGGGATCGAAATTTCTCCGATATTCAATATCTCAGATTTGTACCCATATAAAGATGAGGAAGCAGGGACAGGAAATGAGTATCCAGTGATCTAGTGGAAAAAAGAGATGCCAGTTGTAGAAAAGCCATAGATGGAGCGCATACTGGACAAAAGGGTGAGCAAGAAGACCAGGCGAAAGCAATACTTTTAATATTTGGTCAAGTGGAAGGGACATCCAGTTGAAGATGCCAGCTGGGAGAGCGAAGAAAAGATCCAGGGGCATGGACACACCATACGCGAGCTCATGGATAGGAGCCCATGAAAATTTTCAAGCAAGGGAGTATGATGCAGGAGCATCTCAAGCGAGCCAACGCAGAAGCAAAAGACAGCTGGACAAGCGCCCAACGCAAATTTTGAAATTTTCTTGGAGTAAATGTGCTAACCTTAAATGAATCCATTAAGAAGGAGCTCCCTTGTATAATGTAAATGGACCTTGAGCGATTCTCTCTCGTCCTTAGTAGGTAGAAATCATTTATGGTAGTTAATGCAAGTAGATGGAATTGAATGTTAGATTAGATAGTTTTAGAGTGCAAGAGGGAAACGAGATATAGACACCCTCATTGTGTATTGTAACATTAGCATGAATATTAGTGTGAAGATCATAGAGGAGAAGCAGAGAGCTATGTAGCATACTCCATGTATAGAAGTTCTAAATTAATACAAGAAAAATGTGATTCAGACTCATGGTGTTCATATAGTCTCTATGTATGCATCTTTGAATGTTATGCTCATGGTTATTTTACTCTTTCTATTGTACATTTTCTTTTATGCTATGTATGAATGATTTCTTGTTGAACGTATGAAATCTGAGAGAGAGAGAGTAAGAAAAACGAGTTTCAATTGTTTATGTATCTGAGTAAGAGTTCCTACAAGGAGTGCAGTCGAATTGTCCGCAAGGAGTGCGTCGACAAAAGGGTTAAGAGGTTTGTCTCTGAAAGCTCAGAATAGATAGCTTTTGTTCTCATTTCCATAGAAGTGTAGTCAGGCATGGGAGCCGTGAAAGGAGTGCGTAGGCCGAGTAAAGTCTCAGGGCTGCGAACCTGAGCGAAGTATTGAGAGGCTGCTGCTGTAGGTGTGTGCAGAGTCGAAGAAGTTCAACACTTGAAAGTGTTTGAAGGATTTCCGCAAGGAGTGCGAGAAGTAATTTTCTGAAGGACCCAAAATTGTGGAAAGTTCAGAAGGATTTGGACCTTCGAAGGGGTCGAAGGAAGGAAAGCGTCCAAGTACCTTGAAAATCTAAAGGAAGGTGTAGCAACGTCGGGCCGCAGGAGGACAAGTTCTCAAGGAAAAAGACGGAGGGTCAAAATTCTCTGTGGAGAATCCGCGAGGTCCCATGAGCCGTTAAATCTCACGGAGGAGAAAGGAAGCTACAACGAGTGCTTCTAAAATTTCTAAGCTCAGGAGGAGTAGAACCGTAGATCCAAGCCAGTCAGGATCCATTGGATCACTCATGAAATCGCCTATCGGGATTTCATGAGTGGAAGGGCTGAAGACTTGGTATCAAAGTCCATGAAATCACGAAACGTGAAGCCATAAATGATTGATAGGATTGTGTGGGACCATAGAGGTCATAAAGGTGGATAGGTGGCACACTATAGAAGTAGAATTTAATCGTGTTGAAGTCTTGAAAAGGCTAGAAGGCTAGTTGCAGTTCCAACATCGAGAAACGTGTCGGAGTCTGACGTCTCGGGATTTCAGCAAATAGAATATTGGAATTTCGGGGTTCATGGGTAGAGTTGTATGTTATCGCAACTCGCGAACGAGCGAAAGCCGACAAGTCGGAGTGATATCAGAGTTTTCGAGTTTCTGGATTTGGGGGTTTGAGCGACAAGATGCTCGACTATTGGAGTCACGAAATTGTGAAGTCCGATCCTCCTAAAGTGAAAAGGGAGGATCCTGCGAGGATTTGTTGTGGATGCAGATTTACCGAAAGGGAAATAGGAGAGCAGTTGTTGAGAGATCTTCGGGCCAGTGGTAAATGAAATATCTTGTTGACGCAGAACTTCCGATATGCGGATTGAGGGTAGCGTGTGTCATCAATTTCTAAGTTTTAATTGGTCAAAATAGCTCCATATCAAGAGGAGAGGTGATCTCCATTTATGATTCATTATCTAGTCCATGTAGGTCAGTGGAGCAAATCAATTTCAAGAAGAAGAGGAATGGTTAGGGTGCATGGTCATGTAAAGTCATCAAGTCTATGGTAAGAGGTTCAAGATGAAGTGAAATGTGTTCTTGAATTTTGCTTCAGATTTGTAAAAGAGACATATTGAGCCTAGTCAACTCAATATGTGACTGCATTTTGTTAGAATTGAATACTCTAACAACTGCAAGGTGAAGTAAGGGAGATTCAAGATGAAAATTGAAATAGGATATCTAAGAAAATCACTAAATCAAGATACTGATGACGAAGAAAAGGATTCCCAATATATGGACAAAGGAATACAATATTTTTCCATGTGTTTTATTATTTCTTGTTGATGATTTGAAGTCCTACTTGGTAATATTTTGTGATGTAAAACAATTCTTTAGTTTTCTTGGTAAAGGGTGTGGTAGTTGGAAAGGAAGGTTTAACTAAATGTTACCCCTAAATTATGTATTGATCGTAAATTGTTTGATGAATTGATGTAAGATTGTCTTGGATGACTAGTTCCTCAATCTTTACAATCATGGTACTAGTGTTTTTCCCAAAGGTACGATTAGTTCCAAGTTGGTATGAGTTCAAAAATTCTATAAGTAAATGGAGGGACATGAACATTTTGTGTTCTTTGGATGGAAGCGAGTTTTATTGTTCTTGTAGGAGAAACCTTGATTTGATAGAAGACATAAGTTTGAGCTAGAATGATTAGAAGGAAGAACATATATGTTGTTATGGGTAACAATAAGGAGAATAGTCCAAGGGATTTTAGTAATAGTGACAGTGGTAGTCGTGTGGAAGTAGCAGAAGTGAGAAATAATCAAAATGATTGTGGATAAACAAAGTAAATTGTGTGAGTTGTGTTGAATAAAACAGACTCATGACCATATGTTAATATGAGTCACACTTTTGTAGCAAGTTTATGATGTAATGTTTCTTCATTTGATGTATTGGTCCTTGAAATGTTTGATTTTGTACCTAGTATCTCCATGGAATGGAGTATGTAATGTATGCAGTTGTATCTATGTAACATGTAAAGGGAATATCGTTGTAATATCTAACTGGGAATGTATACCCCTTTGTCATGTATCCCTATTGATTTGAAGTGCATAAACCTCTATTATAGAGTTCATTAACACTTATAAGAGTGAGCCATGTCATGGGTTGGTTTAATGCTCTATGAGTGGACTCTAGGAGGTTCCTAGAAACCATGAGTTTTACATTTAGGGGGAGATAATCAAGAGGATGAATGAACCATGTACTTGAAGGAAATCCTAGTGAAACAATAGTTGCAGTGCTTAGGTTCCCATGCATTTCGGTGGATGGTTGTTTCTTTATATGGAACTTGTGAATTTGGTGATGCATGATCTATAACATGCCTGTTACCAGAAACTCACCAAAATTTCTCTGATAACACTTTGTAATGTACCCAACCACCTAGGTTGGGCCACGCCATGAAAAAATCTCTCTTTTACCACTCTGATACCATTAAATATACTATTATTTTTTGCAAATGAGCATAGTTAAGAAAAATAATAACATCATACAACAATAATAATTTATACATATAGACAATAGAAATTCCATAACAGAACATCACAATTCATAACATAACATTTGAAAAAACACATAAATACACTTATATTTAGTGAATTAAATACCAACTATGTGTAGACCTTCCATTTTCCTCCCATCCATAGATCACACTGCTCATAATCTTAGTAGTGGGTCACCCTCTAGTTGGGACTAAACTCTACCTGGGACAAGAAAGTTCTAAACTAGTCCAAGGTCTGACAAACATCAACAATTCTTAGACTCAAGTGCCTAACTTAGAAACCTATCTACAGTATCACATTCCCCACATTCCTGTCCCACCCTAGGAAGTGTTCCCCTTCTCTTCTCAACAATCCCTCGACTTCCCCACTTCCCTTTTGGGGCTTCAAAAACAGGCTGAACATAAAGTCTTAGATCTCTCTATTCACAGCTTGGTCTCTAGCAACCAACCTACATTCCCTTATCCCCCACATTCCTATCCCATCCCAAGAAGTGTGCCCCTTCTCTTCTCAACAGTCCCTCGACTGCCCCACTTCCCTTCATGGGATTCAAAAATAGGTCAGACAAGGAGTCTTAGAGCACTGTAGCTACAACTTGGCACCTTGGGAATTAATTCCCATCACTTCTCTCACTTCCAGTGAATGATCATGGGACTAACCACCCACTTTCTTCACACAACAAATCTCTAGTCTGGAGAGAAATTCCTACGGACCTGACAACCCTCTTCTTCAACCACGGGTTTGACAACCCGACTTTTTGTAGTATACCTAGGGAGGTAATATGGGTTAACTAGGGAGGTACCCATTGGGAATGTGGTTATGTATTATTAGTAGAAGTCATTTAATATATGAGAATGCAGTCATTCAATGTAAGGTGGATTAGGTCCAATATATTAATAAAGGTCCACTATGATAGTTGGATGTAATAAATGTGAGAAGACTTTCTAGAAGGTTCCTAGAAGATAGAGAGAGATATATAAATAAGTGTAAGCAATGTAATGAATCATAGTGAAGAATATTGTCATTGTAACAAGCAAGTGTTGCTTGGGGAGTGCATTCCTTCCTTAAGGAATACTATATGGTGTTACCCTACCTCAAGGGTTTTCTCTATATTCTTGTGTTCATGTTATGGTGAATGGTATATGGTTTATTCTTGGTATTATTGAAGTATATTTGTATATATGGTATAGGTACTTAACAATTGGTATCAGAGCACTTTCCTTGGCCAAAAAAGGGAATATTGTTTTGCTCTTTTTGCATAATTTTTCTAGGGAAGAAAAAGAGGGCGACAAACTTCAGGTTCAAATATGAAGCTTTACGAGCTAAATTTGGCAAAACAAAATTGGCTATTTGAATTCCTCTCAGAAAAATACCAAATTTCAAAAAACAACTCAACCAAAACAGATCCCATGAAGTAAAGTTATGAGCATTTTAAATTCAACAGTTTTTCACGTTTTTTTCGGAAAAAGTCGCAATTTTCTGCAGTAATTTATTTTTAAAACCCTTGTTCTATTTTTGGGTTTTTTCATAGAAAGATGTATCTTACAAGGAAATGTGACATACCTAGTATTGAAGCATTCATTAAAGAAAGAAAGTCAGCATGGGAAGAGAATTGGCCCCATTGGGTAGATCTCAAATTGCAAGGTGATGTTGCCATTTGTTGGAAATCGCTTGATTATAAGGAGATGATGTTGGCCCTTGACCAAGTTTTGAGGAATACTTGGTCATATTTGACCATTTTTTGGACTTCGACAACTTGTCGAAGGAGGCGCATGAGACGAAGCAGAGATCACAGGATATCGTCCCACTTTGGTTCCTTTTTAGGTTTTTGGGAATATGTAATGGGAAAGGGATGTCGTCCCGTGGGTTTACCCACGCTTAGGCCCACTTTTGTAATGTATAAATAGATATCTAGGAGATGTAAGTAAAGGGAAGAAGATTAGCCAAGGGCTTAGTGCTAGAATTGATCTATGTGATTGACTTGCAGAGCTGAGTGCAAGTGTTGTAAGTGTTGAGTGTAGAGATTGTAAGGAGGCTCTCTGTTAGATCTACCCGAGGAAGGAGGATCTAGTGAGGTGCGCATAGATATCCTGTCCTATGCGAAGTAGGATTTTGATATCTTTGTGTTGTAACCGGATTGACTAAAGCTAATAAATAAGAAGAGTTGGTGGACGTAGCTCCAGGGTGGGGGTGAACCATGTAAATCTATGTGTTATGTTACGTGCTTTGACTTGATGTGTTTACCTTTTCTTTGGCTAAGTGCTTAAATGTGATTAGATACAATTGCTTATGATTAGTTCTAGAGATGTGTATGAATGATAAATCTGATGTGTATGAATGTGCTAAGTGCTTGGTCTACTAGATCTGATCTGTCTTGTTGTTGCTAAGTGCTAAAATAACCTAGACCTAAGTGAATGTTGCGATGCTCTGTTATGTCAACGGAGTAGATATAAGTGGGATATTGATGAATGATCTATGCTAAGTGCTCCATAAGAGATATAATCACAGATCTATGTCCCATCTAAGGTTGCAAACACCTGAGTCTTGCAACCACCCCTGCCTCTACCTCGAGTGAGACTTCATCTACTTCACAGGTGTTGCCAAAAGGGTCGGTAGTTAGGGTTTTGTTGGTGCGCTATTGTAGAATTGAACCCTGAGTCTTCCCCTGTGCCAACAAATGGTTTTGTCATTGGGACTGAAACTATGATTGCTAGGAACTAAGGGAGAAGAAGCTTTGTGCAAAGATTCGTCCTGAAACTGTCGAAGCTCTATGCGTAGATCTGTGCCCTAGTGCGTAGTATTTTACTTGATATGAAAAGCTCTGTGATAAAAAGATAAGGCCAGATCTGAAGAAAAGAAGCGAGATATAAATTCTTTTTGCTCTAAGAAAGATAAAAGTGGAAGTTTCTGAAGAAAAGAGGTCAGATCTACAGAAAAGAGGCCATATCTGTAATCTCAGTGCTCTGATAAAGGTAAGAATAGTTAAAAGTTTTTAGATCTAAAAGATTTGTGCTCTGTAGAAGTAAGATAAGTGAAAAATTTTGTTTCTAGAGCATGGATCTAGGTATGTTTGATAGAATCTGTCCTAGCTTGAAAACTAGGGCATTAATAGATGAAAGAAAGTTTGACATGAATAGATCTGATAGATATGTTATACCTATGCATTGAAATAATGTTTGGACTAAAAAATGGATGTAGGATCCTAGAAAGAATTTTTTGCAGGCTAGCTACCATGATCCTGGTGCACAGTACAGAAGAAGTTGGGGATCATTTAAGAGAAAGAGAGGATTAACCCTATGTTACAGTTGTAGAAGACCGGGACATCTTGTTAAGGAATTCCCTGGTGAGAGATCTAGTTGTCTCTGTTTCAAATCCTTGGACCATGAAGTATTGGATTACCCTAGAATGATAGCTAAGCCCGAAAGAATGAATCTGAATGAAGAAAACCCTAAGGCAGATCCAGAAATAGCAGAACCCCAGAGAGAATAAGAAAATATATTACTACAGATGAAAGACACCTTGAATGACTACCGACATGTTAGATTATCAAAGGTCTTTAACGAAAAAGAATGCATCAAGGTAAGAATAGGAGACTTTGACATTGATTGTGTTCTGGATGAGGAAACACAGGTGAATGTTATGATAGAGAGAACTTGGGAAGATATAGGAAGGCCTTCTATGATCCCTTCACTAAGAGGAATAGGGTTATTCAGAGGGAAACTGGTAAACCTATGTGGAAGGATCACTCAGATATCTTTGAATGTTAATGGAACTTCGACAGAGGAAGATTTTGAGATTATCAAATTTATTGAGGACAACTCCCCGTTTACTATGTTACCTGGAAAACCTTGGATTAAAAGAGATCAAGCCAAGAAGAAGGAAGAAGAAAAGGTTTTAGAATAGCAGAGACAAGAGTTAAAAGATTTCATGACCAGAAGGATCATGCAGTTGATTGAGGAACATGAGAACAAATCAAAGATATTTGACACTAGAAGCCCAGATGTCAAAGATGCAAAAGCATTAGGGGACTCACAGAAGATTGGAGTATCTGTATCAGATATAGACGAATTAATACCCCTGAGTCTTGGGAGAGAACCTTAACAACGCGAAGTGACTATGCCAAAGGAGAATCAGAATGTGAAAAGAACTACCGAGACAAAGTTCACAGGGAAGAAGGATATGAATCTAAGTAAAAAGACAGCTAAGATCGACATGCTATAGAGGGTTCTAGAGGGAACCTCTCAGAAAGAAACTTTTCAAAATTAGAGCTTCGCCAGGATATCAGAACAACGACATGGGTCACTTCGCCATGGTGAAGCAATATAGCCATTGGAGGCCGATATATCCATTCGAATGCCGATCTGAATGGATCGAAAAGCATCGATGGCTCATCACCAGACCCTTAGAATGCGCCAAGACAGAACAAGAGTTAACGAAGCCCCATATCCATTAAAAACGATCCATTATAGAGTTACTTACTTATTCCATTGTGCCATGCATGAAAGACACTTTTTCTAATTATGAATTTGAGTCCGCAGACTACATGAATTGTGAACAGTGATTACTCCACTATTACTCTCTACCCTATTAAAATAGCTACGTTATTTTGAGAACACCAGATATTGATCCTGAGCGTATATTTCTGATGAATTTAGTGCATATGAAGAATCTTTAAGAGAGTTACTCGCTAGCCTCAGAGCTAAGAGTCATGTCGGAGAGAGGATTGTCTACAGGTTTACAGGCATCATCAACGAGTGGAGTGAAAGCCTCCCAGTCGACTGCTCGAGCAGGAACATCTTGAGTCGGCCCAAAAAGAAGAACCAAACATAAATATTATATGGCCAACATGAAGTTGGTTCCATCCATCCTACCTGCTTACATACCACCTCTGCATGGTGCGATCAACAGAGACAATGTGCCTAGAGACTTTGAGTACACTCTAGTCATTATGTACCTGCCGAAAGGGGTATGCGCAGTCTGCGTAGATCACGACAAGGTCGTCAAATTGAATTTTAGTGACTTCAACCTGGGGGATCATAAAGTTTACAGCATGCTTGCCCCATACAAGTACCTAACCAAAACCAAGGGAAACAATTTGAAGATCGTCCCTCAACAATGGACGATGAGCCTCGCATAGTCCACTCTATTCAACGTTATGAAGATACCACACCTCAGAAAACACCAGGAGGTGAATGCTTGTGTGAAGCTTTTGCTGGAGAGTTACCATGGTGGATATTTATGGTTAAACCATCGCATAACAGTTGATCCAACGCTGATCAATCAAATCATCAGACTTAGCATGCAGGGCCCTTATCCCCATGATTACTATCCTGGAAAGACTGCGGATCACGCTCTTTCTCAGAAGATCAAAGAATCTTATGGAAATGTTGAGAAAGCAACACGAGGATACAAGGTAGGTTCTATTGAAAGTGGTGTAGTGCGCCTCGCCTGTCAACTGATTGCAGGGAAGTTGGTATGCAAGGATCGACCCACGCAAGTATCCGGATTTGTAGTCAACCTTGCAGGGAAGTGCGCAGATGGACTACAGATGAACTGGGTGAAGTACCTGGTGAATCAACTAGATATTGACTGCATCGAAGCCCAGGATCAGGGGCATGAATTCCATTTTAGCTGGTTCTTGATACTTATATCTTTCGTTGCATGGGAGCTATCGGAAGGTGCAACCTTCCCGAACATCGACCCCTTTGAACCACTGGTTGCGAAGTTCAGTACACTGTGGTACTCGAACAATATGAACAAGAAGTGTCAATCCAATGTTTTCTTCCATACCTACTACACCCAGTTGAATCTTTCCATCCAGTCCGAACCTTGCATGACCAAAAATACTTTATACAGGTTTCGAACTTTGATAAAGTTCAACGCAGACCACCATTTCATATATATTATAGCATGCACTGATGAGAACACAAAACAGATTCAGTCTTATTATAATATGACAAAAGAATACCTGGAGGAGATCATCAAGGAATGGTCGACGAACCTCCTTATTTCAGCAGACCTCCCAGAAATGTCCGACATCGACAGCCCAAAAGTTGCATAGGATACACCTGGGCCTAGTAAAACAAAGAAAATAAAGAAGACAAAGAAGGCTGAGGAAGTCCAGGATATAGACAGTCTATCTATGAAGACAACTTCCATTACAAAAGATCAAGGAGGTGATGGCGAATACTTAGAAGAAGTCGAAAAAAGACCAGAAGACGAAGTAGAAATCATAAAGAAGAGGAAGGGTTCGCCTCTAGAACCTTCCTCCTGGAAGAAATTGAAATCACCCATAACTAAGCTGCAAACCACTCTCAATAAAGATGACTTCAGCTTCCTCATCGTAGCTATGAATGAAGCTATAAAAGAGATAGCAGAAAAGCATAAATCTAAGAAAGAGATAATGTACAATAGAATTGAGATCAAGCTCCAAGGAGTGCAGCAGGGACTTCAGTCTAGCTACGCAGTCTCCACTGCTCCCCTACCAAAAGGAATAACAAAAGAGGGAGATGAACCAGTTCAACTCCGCAAGATTGTTGACACAGTTGAAGTACACCTTCAAAAACAACAGAAAGAAACAATGCAGACCACCTAGGCCTTAAAGAAAGCATAGGAGGAAATCATCAAAAAACATCGAGCTGCACAACAAGAGAAGGGCACTCTCCAAGCGAAATTTGAAAGAGACAGAGGGAAGATCCAAAAGAGAAAGATTCATTGCTCGCAAAGAAGATCGGGATTGAAGAAGTAGTCAACAGATCATTTCTCTCTATGACCAGATTAGAGCAGAAGGCATAAGATCCCATAGAATGCCAAGTGATGAAGCTTGTTGAAGTTAATCAACAACTTCAACAAATAGTCATGGAATTAGAGCTTTAGACCATACCAAGTACCTTGCAAGAAGTGCATGACTAGTGAGAAATGACTACCCAAAGAGCATTAGAAAGAATTAAAGAACTCACTAAGGAATGCAAATAGTTAAGTAGCAGAAGTGTGCAAATATATGAGAACCTAATCGAGAATCTAGAATTGCATAAATTGGAGTCGTAACTCCAGGAGGCGAAGCATGAAGCCAAAAAGCTACAGGTGCAGCTGAAGGCCCTATCACCGATAGAGAGAATGAAGCAGTCCCACGAACAGCGCACCACCCAAAAGAAGATCCATATGATCTAGAGAAAGGTAATGGAAGTAAATCAACAACTTCAACCTGTATAGGATAAGGCATGTCATCTATTTACAGAGATTGAGAGCCAAGGAACAAAGCTGCATTAGGTCATGAATTCAGCACAACGATGCCTAGAAGGGTTGGAGAATGACGCACTCATCCAGTATTTTTCTGAGAAAGAGGCCATGGAACAACAACAGGTCGAAGCAGCTCGATCCAAGCTTGAGGCATTCAAATAAAAACTGATTAGACCTGAGTGATGCAGGATGAGTCATAGGTGAGTGTTGGGGGCTTGTTGGCCCTTGACCAAGTTTTGAGGAATACTTGGTCATATTTGACCATTTTTGGGGCTTCGACAACCTGTCAAAGGAGGCACACGAGATGAAGTAGATATCATGGGATCTTGACCTACTTTGGGTCCTTTTTGGGTTTTTGGGAACATGTAATGGGAAAGGGATGTCATCTCGTGGGTTTACCCACGCTTAGGACCACTTTTGTATTGTATAAATAGATATCTAGGCGATGTAAGTAAAGGGAAGAATATTAGCCAAGGGCTTAGTGCTAGAATTTATCTATGTGATTGACTTGCAAAGCTACGTGCAAGTGTTGTAAGTGTTGAGTGCACAGATTGTAAGGAGGCTCTGTGCTATATCTACTCGAGGAAGGAAGATCTGGCGAGGTGCACGCAAAACTCTTGTCCTATGTAGATTAGTATTTTGATAGCTCTGTGTTGTAACTGGATTGACTAAAGCTAATAAAGAAGAAGAGTTGGTGGAAATATCCCCAGGGTGGGGGTGAACCACGTAAATCTGTGTGTTATGATTTGTTCTTTGACTTGATGTGTTTACCTTTGCTTTGGATAAGTGCTTATATGTGATTAGATATACTTGCTTATGCTTAGTGCTAGAGATGTATATGAATAATAAATATGATGTGTATGAATTTGCTAAGTGCTTGGTCTACCAGATCTGATTTGTCTTGTTGTTGCTAAGTGATAAAATAACCTAGACCTAAGTGAATGCTGCAATGCTCTATTATGTCAACGGAGTAGATCTAAGTGGGACATTGATGAATGATCTATGTTAATTTCTTTGTAAGAGATATAATCAAATATCTGTGTCCCATCTAAGGTTGCAGACACCTGCGTCTTGCAACCACCACTGCCTCTACCTCCGGTGAGACTTCATCTGCTTCACAAGTGTTGTCAAAAGGGCCAGTAGTTAGGGTTTTGTTGGTGTGTTGTTGTAGCTTTGAACCCCAGGTATGCCCTTGTGCCAACGGATGATGACACTCTCCAATAGAGAATTTGAAAAAAATTGTTAGAAAAGTGGTCTCATGAAAAAAATAAGGATATAGAGAGAACCAAGGGTTTATTTTCATGTGACAAATCTATATTATAGGTTCATGGTTGTATTCATAAAGAAAATGTCATTTTTTCTATTAACCCTAGTTGCATGCATAATTTTATCAATGTTAAGTTGGTTAATAGATTACAATTTCCAGTAAATAATATTCAAAGAACACAAGTTGAGGGTGAAAACTTTCAAATGGTTAAAGATTTGAATATTACCATGGATAAATATGTGTTGCATTCAGATTTTTATGTTATGGATATGGATGAAGTGGATATTGTTTTGGGATATACTACTACATATGACCAAATTTTCCACGGTTTTTTGTTGTTATTGCCACACATATCCTTCACACTTTCCACAAAAGAAAAGACTATATTTTGTGAAACTTTTTTCATCACTATATCCACAAACCAGGTATTCATGGAAACAATGACGAAATAATCCCTCCACGTGTCATCATCCTCGAGATAGGTTTACCTTTAAAAACATGGAAATAAAGACGAAATGTCATTGCAATAGGGACGAAAACCGTTCCAAAGTAAAAAAATTACCAACAGATTACGACGCACATGCCATACATGCGACACAAAAGTGTGGAAAGTTGCGACGAAAAACCATGCCAATAGCGACGAAAACTTTTGGTAGAGAAAAAAGTAACATCCCGCTCTGGCGCACTGAGAACACTTATTATTTGAGGACACTTGCTCGAAAGTGATCTGGACTTTTATGATGTTATACCATTTATACTTGATTATGATGCGATTGACAGATGACATGATGTGTTACTATTTGATGTAGACAGGTTCTATTGACTCAGTTTTATTGAGTGTGCAGGGTTTTTGACCTTGAGGATGCAGAGGCATTGGTAGAACCCCCTTGGACTCCGAACTGTGTCAGGGAGTGTGCTTTTGGGTGATATGTTTACTATGATGTTTCATTCGATTTGATGATTTGTTGTTGACATTTCTAACATGATTATTGTGATGCATGCTGATGATAGCTTGCCGATTGGACTCACATATGGAGTAAAGGGGCCACACATGATTTGCAGAGAGGTTGAGGGAGAGGCGTGGACAACATCCCTGCCACCGCCTACTAGCAC
>JZKD02S2438660.1:229736-260171 GCA_000966675.3 Picea glauca | reverse complement strand
TATTTTCAAATATGAAAGTCAAATCATTACAGTTATAACTCATCAAAAATTTGCAAAATTGAGCATCGTCTTCAATGCCATCTTTAAAGTAATCAACAATATCATATATCCCAAACTCATCATTCTCAACAGACACATTATCATCTTCTTTGATGTCATTTTGTGCTTCCATTGTGTCATTTTGTTCTTCCATTGGTTCTTTGATATCTGCAAGTTCTCCAATGTGATCATTTCCAATCATTCCACCTAATAGTACTTGAGACTCATTTGACAATTTTTCCACCTTTGATTCACTAAAATCTCCTTTCCTCAAGCCAACTTCTTGCATTTCATCTGGAAGACCTGGAATAGCATTAATTCTTTGTTGAATAAAACTGCACTGCATTAGGTCACTTTCAACGGCTATGCAATTCCTTCCTTTTTGTAGGCAACATGCTAATGTTATACCTAATCACCAAATACAAAATAAATAATGAAGTTAGATACTGTAAAAAGAGAAATTAAAAAAAATCTAAGATTGAAGTATGATTTCATAAAAATTAGATCATAATTCTTACCTGAACCTGAGAACAGATCCAAAACCCAATCTCCTTCATTTGAAAAATTATCTATAAGATAATTAATTAATGCTTGTGGTTTTTGATAAATGTTAACCATCTCTCCTTTCAAATATTTTCCTTCATATGTTAGCTTTCTAACCACAACATTGTATACCAATAACTACTACGAGTCTCTTCATCATTTGCATTGACAAGAATAGAATGATAAGAATCATCTTTTGTCTAGGTTGCAAGATGTATACTCTCAATATCATGTTTAAATGATTCTTTTTTAGAGCTCTGAATATTTGGCTTATGCCTATAACATAAAAAAGTGAAAATTCAGTTAACTTGTGAATTAATAAAATTGTTTTCTAATCTTATTTGCTAAACATACACTTTCAATATCTTACCAAATAAATTGTATCCTTGTCTTGTCTTTCCCCTTGAAGCTTGATTGTACTAATAACATATATCATTAGGCATATAATACTTTTAATTTTTCATAGGAAAATTGAACTTGTGACCTATTATGAAGGAAACACACATAAAAAACACATGTTCTTAACCATTAAGTATATAATACTTTTAATTTTAAATTTGTAGTAAGTTGATATTTTTTCTCTAAATAATAAAGTTTCATTTACCTATTTTTCTCTAAATAATGAAGTTTCATTTACCTATTGCAATGCCTTGTGTACTCGCTGGAAATAAATTAAGTATGTTTTGCAGCATTTTAAAACAAAGTTGTATTCATTAAACTAGTGATCCTGGATCATTTCTTTGTACATAGATAAATTCAATAACCAATGTAAAATATTCAATTTTTCATGTTTTATTGCCTGATTAGTCCTCTTCCTTCACAAACATTTTTATTGCCTGATTGGTCCTCCCTCTTCCTTCACAGCCAAGTAATAACACTTTTCTAAATTTGCATTCTTCCATTTACCTATTTCTACCATTAAGTGGTACAATTTTAAGTGATGAGACCTTAGTTTGAATTAATAAATTATCTCTTTTAATTTTAAAGATAGATAAGATTTCTAAATGTTTTTTATGTTTGGAGTTGGACATAGTGTATGAGAATTGATGGGGAAAAAAACAAGTTGCTCCATGTAATTTTGAAGTTCAATGATACAAAACCCATGACTATCTCATCTTAATATAATTATATATGTCCTTTATGGAGAGAGTTTTATGAATGGAGTTGAACATGGTGTATGTGACTTGGAAAGAGAAAGTTGTGTTACACCATGTAGTTGTGAAGCTTATCAACGACACACTAACCCAAAGATTATAAAATTTTATTATAACTGCTTACTTGTATAAAGGCATGTATAAGATTAAGATAGAGAAAATTATTTTTTATTTATGTTTATGAGATACCTTTTAGAATTATATAAACAACATTACAAAATTTTAAAGGTAGGTATGAGTTTAAAATACAAAATTTATGTTTATGAGAGACATTATAGGATCTAATCTTATAAAAATTATTAAAAAAAAAATTACATTACATTTTTTAGTGTTAATGATCTTTATTCCAATGATGTCTAAACTTCTAGGCTTAAGTAAATTTTAGTGGCACCAAAAAGGACAAAATCTTACACATTCAAGACAATGTTGGAACTAAATCTAGATGCAAATTATGCTTAAGTCACTCTGTGGCCACACCAATGTATGCTATTTGGGTCCAGGTTCACCAAAGGTAAAGGATGGATGAATTACTGAAAATTTGAGAAAACATGATGCCTTAGAAAAGCCTAAAAGTTTGTAGAGTAAAGCCAGAGTGCTAGGTGAAAAATAATTAGTAAAAATACTGCAACCTGGAAAAAAAAGAATCCCCTATGACAACCCAGGACATTCCAAAAATAATTTCAAAAGCTAAACCCATCTCATTTTTCCGGTTCAACGGGCATGTCTCATTATCGTAATCATGATGACAAACTTTTTGGTTCTGTTTGTCAACATTTGTGATTATTTTCATCTTCTATTTCACAATAAGTTGCAAAAGTTGTGCAGTGCAATAAATTGGCAAGTGTCCAAAAACTAACAATTGGGAACAAATTCAAAAATCGGTGAAAAATAGACAAGCAATAAAATGCATAAATAAAAAAAAGTCATCCTTTTATATGCCCAATGCCACCTGCAGTGATCTTTCCAAAAAATAATGATTTTGTCCAGTGACAATTTTTTCTGATTAAAAATCATTCACTTTTATTCCATGATTAATTGGCAATTCTGGTAACACCAATTTCACATAAGTTGTCCTAAACTAACCCAAACTTAATCAAACATTCATAGCCACACAATCACATACACACTACATGCGCTCTATACATAGTAACATACCTACTAAAAATCAGAGAAAATTGGATTATCCTATAATGAAATGGGGAGACTTGCAATGGAAGTTGTAAATGTAATCATTAAGGCATTCACAGTCAAAGGGATGGTTCTAGTCTATCATCTGCATTCTGATTTTATATAAGATAATACCAGCTTGTGTATTCTGGGAATTTAATCCATAATCTTCATCAACATTCATAACCTGAGTTGCACGAAATGTGGAAACAGATACTAGTTTCCAAAATAGGTATGTTGTGGAAATGTGACCTCCCCCAATTTTGGAAATGAATTATTTAAAAAATACAAAAAGATATAAATATTTCAAAATATAGATTTTTTAAAATTGCAATAAAGTCTAATACTTGCAAATTTAAATAAAATGATAAAAAAAATAGAATGATTTTAAACTTTATTCATCATTGTTTTCCTGTGAATTTGTGTGCTTATTGCAGGTCCCATGCACCTTTGAAGTGCTTTTCTGGGACTGAAACATGCCTTGTTTGGGCTGAAAGCCTGAAACACATCCTTTGTTTGGGCTGAATCATTTCAGAAACTTGGTCTAGCATTTTAGGGTGCATTTTCAAATCTGAAAACTTCCCCAAAATGTTTCAAGATGTTTTAGATCTTTGCAGGTTAGATTCAGGGCTTGGCTGTGGCTGGGGCGATGTTGGGCATCGCCCTATCCCCCCACGGCTAAGGCATAGTCCCATGGCACCATTCCTTAGTTGCGAGGGGGCTGGGGCGATGCCCGACATCGCCCTCTCTTTGTACCAACCCTATATTATCTCTCTCCACGAAGAAGAGTGATAAAGATTTCAATTTCGAGAGTGATCAAGAGAAAGCAAGAAGACCTATTCAGATTTCTTTCGGGCTGGGAACATGATTAATCGATGTGAATCTATCTTCGTGGGAATCTTCGCATTCACCTTACTTCGCTTTTAATAAGATGGGAAAGGCCTGGGATACCACTTACCTTTCTTGGTTCCGCATAAACCCCTTTTGTCTTAGTGAGCCTATCGATCGTAGTTGTGGATTTTGTTTTTCTGGGTTGTTCTTTACTGGAGAGAAAATTGAAAGAGAAACTTTAAGCATTCATTACAAAAATACCAACACCACCTTATTGTCTCCTTCCATATCTACAAGATATTATACCACCATATGAGCTTTAACGTGATCATTTATTTTGATGGAACCTTCATCTGATTCACGTGTGGTCAGAGTGATTTTACACTCAGTAGTTCCCTTGTTTTGTGCGCAGATGGACTTACAGGGTTCTTCACACATTAAAATTCTTGGATAGACTACACAACAATGTGATTTGTTAATTATAACTAATCGAACACCCAATTATCTGTCTTTGAGTGGCGTTCATGCCCACTGTGACTGTAACAACCACCCATGTTTAAGCACATAGATAAGAAAGGTACTCTAGGTAAGGTTATCACTTACCAGTAAAGGCCCGATCAACCCTTCTTCACCCAGGTTGTTCCTTGTTCTATGGTGTTGTGCGCTCGTGTTGTGAGTTCATATTTTGGTGATTAGTTGTGTTTCCCATTCTTCATGCTGGTTACTTCCATATTCGGGTGCTTCCTGTCTCGAACAGATGGCTACTTCCAAGTAAACTAAGTCCACTAACACGAGACCTATATCTGTATATGGATTTTTATCTGCTTCTAAAACTTTCTAAAATAAATAATAAACTGGGCAAACGGTTGGCACATTAACAGGTTCTGGGTCTCGTGGTGCTTGATTATCACATCAATTAGATATGGAAATACCTCAATAGTATTGATATGTCATTACTCTATGCGTACTGTAACTATGAAACAAGTTGTAACTACTAGCCCGCACAACTAACCTTAATGTATTTCCTCTCTTGGGGTTGGGTGGTTTCCTGTGGAGCCCATACCAGATATATTATATATGAGATAAGACATTCCACGCTCATGAGGTTGTTTCCTTCTTCACCTGGAAGAAGCCTTTTTTCCATCGGCCCCCGATCCATATACTGAAAGCATAACAGCTACTCGATCTCAATCTTAAACTGCTATTGGTTCTTCACCCAAAACCATCCTTGGTGAAAGGTATACTCAATATTGATATGAGATTGGATCTTCTTAGGGATCTACTCAGTCAAATTCTCCCACTGTTGCCTCTATCTTTTCTTATGGTTCTAGATAAAAAATGTAAAGTGATTATAATGGATTTTCTTTTGGTGTTCCATGTCATTCTAGATTTGTTGCCTATGTCTTGACTGCCTTTGCCCCTTATGATTTCTCCTTTTCAAATGTATATGGGCTAGATGTTTCATAGGCGTATACACATGTAGATGAAAAGCGTAGCGGTATACAACATATATTTATATACCAATATTCAAACACCAACATTTCCCACAAGAGCACCCCCGGTAGAAAGAAGGGATCGTAGGGATCCTCCAGAAATGTGCAAAGGTCGCGACTATGCCAAAATTATTTGTGCTAACATTCCCACAGAGCGACTATCCTTATTTTCAGATTGGGTCACCTCTATACTTTACTAAGTTGAGATTGATCGAGGGATATTCCTATTTTTATTTAATAGTAAAAAAATCAGATCTTTGTAGGTTAGATTCAAGGCTTGGCCATGGTTGGGGTGATTGGGACCGTGCCTTATCCATGGGGGGGCTGGGGCGATGCCCAAAATCGCCCCAGCCATGGCCAAGCCTTGAATCTAACCTGCAAAGATCTGAATTTTTTAGTATTAAAAAAAAATAGGAATAGCCCTCGATCAATCTCATCTCAATAAAGTATAGAGGTGACCCAATCTGAAAATAAGGATAGCCACTATGTGGGTTGTTCTTTACTGGAGAGAAAATTGAAAAACCAACTTTAATCATTCATTACAGAAATACCAACACCACCTTATTGTCTCCTGCCATATCTACAAGATATTCTACCACCATATGAGATTTAACGTGATCAATTATTTTGATGGAACCTATGGTCAGAGTGATTTTACACTCAGTCGTTCCCTTGTTTTGTGCACAGATGGATTATGTTATATAGCATTCGGTCAGTGATTTTACTCTCCAGGATTTGAAATACTAGGGATTGGATACTGAGCATAATATTAATATGGTCTAGTTTTATGGTGTATGTTGAATAGATCTCTACTCTGCCTTATGTGTTTAATCCCCAGAGTTTAGGAATATCAATCGCTACTCTGTATCACTTAATCGTTGCTTGAATGTAACTTTATATTTGAATCCATTACCTCAAATGATCGAACTATTTATGCTAATATTTGCAATCAATTAAAAGAGTTCTTATAGCTACAAATATTAGTGTATTAAACCCATTATGCCCTCAACTGCACCATAAGTTAAAGATTTTATAGGTTTGAATATTAACTGAATTAAATGGTTTGAACAAATTTCATGGCTTAAACCAGTGTCATCCGTGCACATTATTACAAATAATCTACTGGCCATAGATTTCTACATCCAAATCCAATAGACAAAGTGAAAATTCCAACAGATTGACTTTGCTCATGCCTGTTGGATGCAAAAATATGAAATCAATTAAGGTCAAGGTAATCTACCCAATCATTACAAATAATTTGCCCAATTAAAATGTGTGCGCATAGGTAGTGAAACAATGGCATGTAACTCCAAAGTGCTTATTCAAGCTTGATTCTTAACTATTTGGGAAATAAAAAGGGATGTTGGTGATTCAGTGACGGATCAGCTGGGAATTAAAAATGAAGCAGTCCATTACTTTAAGTATTTTTACAGGGCATCAACCACAATGAACATAGACAAACAATGCAAATGGTTAGATCTTTTTCCAATTATGGTCGATGAAGAACAAGCGAATACATTGTACACCCCAATCACATTGGAGGAATTGAAATCGACTCTATTTCATTGTAAGAAGGAAAACATTTCGGAACCGGACGAGTGGAAAATAGATTTTTTTATCTATTTCTTTGATTTAGTCGGTGAGGATCTCTTAGCGATGGTGGAGGAATCAAGAATTTTAGGAAAAATTGTCGGTGGCCTAAATGCAACATTTTTGACATTGATCTCGGAGGCCAATAATCCAAAAACCTTCAAAGACTATCGCCCAATTTCCCTTTGCAACCTGTGTTATAAGATTATATCTAAATTTATTGCCAATCGTATCAAACCTTTCCTGTCTAAGTCAATCTCTTCTGAACATATGGGATTCCTGAAAGGTAGGCGTATACAAGATACAATCAGTATGGCTCATGAAATCCTTCACAATATGAATAAGAAGAAGTTAAAATACCTTGTCTTAAAACTGGACTTAAAGAAAGCCTACGATTGTAATGACTGGGACCTTCTTAGAATGATCCTCCTGAAAATTGGGATGGGATTACATTTGGCCAATTGGATCATGTCTTGTATCACTGCATCGTCATTTGTTGTCCTTATTAATGGGGAGGCTACTGAATTTTTCAGAAGCGGAAGGGGAATTAGGCATGGGTGACCTTTATCACCTATTCTGTTCATACTCATCATGGAGGGCCTCAGTTTATTATTGAAAAATAGTCAATCGGAGGGAACTATCTCAGGTATAAATATTGCTAGATTTACCAAAATCCTTCATCTTTTGTTTGTGGATGATATCCTCATTTTATCCAAAGCTAGCCTATTGGAATGGAGAGAGATCGAAAAATTGATTTCACTTTTCTGTAAATCCTCTGGCCTTGCAGTGAACTTATCAAAATCAACAGTCCATTTTGCAAGACTATCAAAAATTGAATTGGGCGAGTTCAAATCTGTCTTGCATTATACCTTTAGTGATCTCACTAATGGGTTTTGTTACCTAGGATATTTCTTGAAGACTGGGGCACATCAAACAACAAATTGGGGATGGATTGTTACCAAAATTACAAACAAAATCGACCACTGGTGTAATAGGTGGCTCTCACTGGCTCGGAAATATATCTTGTTTAAATCTATACTGGGAGGATAAACAATGTACTGGATGTCCATGGAAGCTTTGCCTTGTTCGATTTTAACCAAAATTAGAAAATTGATTTTCAATTTTTTATGGAATGGCAATCCATAAAGACAATGTTTTAACCTTTGTAGCTGGGAGTTTCTTTCAAGACCCAAAAGGAATGGAGGCTAGGGTATCCTTAATCTAAAACTGTTCAATATAACATTAAATTCAGTCACTCTCTGGCATGTCTTAACGTAGGAGAGTCTATGGCATAGTGTAATCAGAGATAAATATCTACAAAATACCTCACTTATTAATTATCTCACAAGACCGAACCGTAAATACAATTCTACATCAAGGGTTTAGGTAAGTCTCCTCCACACACTCCCGATCATCCTTCATTGTATTACATGGTGTCCTGGGATTGGAAATCAAATTAAAATCGGTTGTGACAGAATATTGGGAATGGGAATTAGATCCATTCTCAGCACTGAGCTATTCACAACACTCAATAGTAAACATGTGGCATTCCTCTCACAAGCATCGAAGGCGTAGGAGAATTATAACAGTACTGAGCGTTGGAGATCAAGCGACAAGCTAGGATTAATGGGTGTACAAGCAACAAAATGGTCAAATTACATAAAATATTTATGTGGAGAGGGGATTACATTGTTTGCAAATGCCAAGGATGAATTGAAATGGGTTGGAGGCGACCGGTCTGGGGAATTTACAATCTTGAATTTCTATAATGCGATTCTATCCACATAGTCCATGCCGATTTGGAGCGGATGGAAGGTTGATTGCTGGAAATGGTGCACACAATTAAAAATAATTTTATTCTTCTTACTAGCTATTGAAAACAAAATTCTTACCTGGGGCGTACTTTTTAATAAAGGATGGATAGTTCCGGGACTTTGCTATTTGTGCAAAGAAAATTATGAAGATACTCATCATCTTCTCATCCACTGCGACTTCACTAAGAGAGTGTGCGATTATCTATCATAACTTCTAAAATCAAATTTCAGGTGGAATGGCCCTAAAATAGGCGAATGTATGGAAGCATGGATACAGAATAGGTCGGCACCCTATATTCTCACATTAATAATGATTTGGTTCATATGAAAGGAACATAAATTGGTACTATTCGAAGGGAAGTATCCTTCGGTAACCACTGTGGTCTTCAAGATCCTAAGAGCGCTCAATAAAAAACATTTGGACAACAAATCCTAGGCACTGAGATTAAAACCATTTTATAGAATTCAAGGTTATTCAGTGGCCTTTTTTGATGGGGCAGCGGAGGGAGGGGGTTCTAGATGTGGGACATGAGGTACTCTGAAATGTTTTGAGGCTCTGGATTACAGATGCTACATCAATTGTGGTGTAGGGACAATACTAAAGCGGGATTAATGGGATCATGGGATTCTCTTACGATTGCAAGACTTTTGGAAATTCAACATCTACAGGTTATGGGGGATTCCAAAGTGATCATTGATTGTCTTAATTCAAAAGGGAATCTTCAAGCGATCAATATCGAAGGGTGGAAGATTAGGATAAGAGAGCAGATGACAGCTTTTCAAGGTATTAAATTCCAACATATTTATAGGGAATCCAATGAGGAGGTTGATAAGCTATCTAAGAGAGCTCTTTCCTCTTCGAAAGGTAGACTTAATTTTTTCACTTGGGATGGAGAAAGTGAGGAACCAACCCAACTTATAAACTTTTTCTAAATATTGAACCTTCTCGACTGAGTGTGGTTTTGAATTATTGAACATGGAATTTTCATTGAAATGATCAGACTTTATTATAAATTAGGTTGGGCATAGATGCCATGTAATTTTTCAACATCAGTTGTAGGTCATATGCCAGTCGGTAGGGATGACATGGAATGGTAGGAGTCATTTTCTTTTATAGTGGGATAGGACTAGTATGGAAGTTTTTTAGTCATTGCCCATTTTGATGAAGATGTAAAAAATAAATATAATTAATATAATTTTTGAGCGATTTTTCTCCTGGAAAAAAAAATATTTCTTCTTAACATCATACTAAATCTAGTGTTTACTGGAAGGAATCGTACATTAACACTTCAAATGCAATATGGGAGTCTGTTGAACCTAGTTGTAGATCTAAAAGGCATTTGACATCTGAAATGTTGGGCACGCATGTTGACTTAGATGGTGCACTCATCGACAATAGAGAAGAGTATGGATCATCTACATATTCATCTAAACATTCATCTGAAGACAGTGTAGACTCTGATGGTATTTTAGAAACCATGAGTCAATCTGAATAAGTGTATGAAACATTTTATGCATTTTTGATACATATGGTATTTGTATGGTAACTAAAAATGAGCATTGAACTTACATATGATCTTACATGAAGTTATGAATCTTTTGTTATGTTTTATGAATGATATGTTTTTTTATTATGGATAGTATAATAAAATTTCTTAGCTCATATGTTTTGAATATTGTCAATATAGCAATACTTTTAAGAAATTATTTATGTTTCATTCAATGTAGCTTGTATTTATGTTTTTATTATTAAAAGTAAAAAACTATTAAAAAGTGATGTTGAATTTTTAAAGTATATTGTGATATTTTCATGGCATTATGTATTGCCTTGTGCTTTGCGTGATAATAAAATTTAAAACATAAACATTTAAGGGTTGATTTTATGATTTTGTTTACAATAATGGTGAGTTATTTTACCATATTATAAAAATTTGTCATTTTCACACCCCAATTTTAGAATGGGTGCTATTGGTAGCAGTACTTTTTAATTTGATGGTTGATTTTGAGGTTTTGGTTTTAATGGTACCAAGTGATAAAATACGATTTCAAATGATCTCAAAATTTAACGTTTTGAAAAGAAAAAATAAATCAAAAACATCTTAATTTTTTTAGGTGTTGATTTTAAGGTTTTTTTGAGCTACTGTCTAACTTTTGAAGGCCATGTTTGAAAAATGTTTTAATTTTGACCCCATTTTAAAAACTGGTGCTACCGGTAGCACCACTTTTTGATTTGGGGGTTGATTTTGATGTTTTTTATGCAAAAATATGGGTTTTTTGGGACAGAGTTCTCATTTTGAGGTCACAGTTCTCATTAAGTTGGTAACTATGTTGATTTAGGATCAATTTTTCAAGCCTGAATTTGATGTGTAAATATTTATGAAGGTATTGGATCCCTTAATGACTCCTTAGTACTGTTGACGAGTTGAAGAAGTTTTGAAATCACCAAGCAACCATGAAGGAAACTCAATGTTGCATAGAATAAGAGTTTACTATTTTTTATGAGTAATGGAGAATTCACATTGTAGAATCTCCTTCAATATTTTTTTTGTTATCTCTATGAACCATTTTGTCAAGAAAACATATAAGTCATTGACTTGAAGTACTTGTTGATTTCCCAATCCATCATTTTTCCTCATGATAGATAAATCACTAAGTCAGGAGACCAAAAGTCCTTTAAAAGTTAGTAATTGAACCTTCATCATTGAAGTAAGAAAATAAAGGTGCCAATTTGTTTGTATATTTGGATAATTTAGCCAAGAAAAGGAAACTTTCTAGGTTCGGAGGACAGTGAGTCTCCAAACCTAGTGACTAAACCTTCTTGAGCCTTAAGGTATACGATTTACCCCCAAAAAGAAAAATCACTTATTCAGTGAGGTTACTCATTGTCCAAACCAACCGATTCAGGTTATTGACCCTTTCACTTAACAAATTTCCTCCTTGGGGTAAATCACTCACTTTTCCTTATTTGTCCTTATGACCTCTCTTGGGCCTTGTGCATGACCTCTCTTGGGCCGTGTGCACTAGTTGGGGTCTTTTCTAGGTTGAGGAGCCTCCCTTGGGTCCCCAAACTTCCCTAATCCATTAGGGAGCACTTGTCATGACCAAGGGGTAAGTTAAGGTCAACATGGGTAGTCATAACTGCAACATTGACTAAAACAACCTAACTCAATAGAAAGTTATATATAGTTCCTATTGATTCACATTGTATACAATCAAAGGTATGTGAATTGGTAAAGGTGGAATGAGAATGGGAGAACCAAAGTGTTTCTATATTGACTTAGATATATGAACTATCTCCATGATATAAGGACTCATTTGGAAAATGAGACATAGTTGAATGTTGCTAAGTCTTAGATAACTAGAACATCGAAGTTGGCATGTTATAAGGCCAATTGAATCTAAATAATATTGAATCACATCACTGAGCTTGTCAGTGATAGAGACAAACACCTAATTACTTTAAGTTTACTTATAAATTATTCTTATTTTTGTTGCTAATATAAAGATCTAAACATGGTGGTCATTTCTTAAAACTAAACCCACGACTTCATCGTCAAGAATCATGTGGAGTGTGCATGTGATTAGGGGATCATTGAATTTGGTAAATGGAGCATCGACTAGGGGATCATGTGTTTCTACCATATGATGTTGTAATTTGACATGGTATCTCTAGACGGTCTTAACAATTTTTGAGAGGGGTGCATGATCTTCCATCAATTTCACTGTCTTTTTACAAAAATCTAAAACCAAATTGATGAAGGCCTCAATTGCATTGTGAATAGTGGTTGTTTAAGGCATAGGTTCTTCTAACTACCTTGTACACACATCAAAAATACCTACTCTAGTATCAATTCCCAAAAGTGCAACATCCATATTTTCAACTATTAGCTTATTTTTTAACATTAGTAATGTCATTGTAAGGTATTTCACTTTTTGTTTCCAATGTCCTTCAATTGGATTATCATAATAGTTTAACGTCTTCTCCTAGAGTGAAATTAGGTTTTCAAGACAATATGAGAGCCAAGTTTTACCAAACCCTCTCTTCCTTGAAGATTTAATGTAGTTTCAAAAATATTGGTTGGATACTAATAACATTATCAAGGAGGTATTAGGTTAGCATCCCTTCAATTCCCTTAGGAACAATGGTTAGTTTTTATTCATATAAAAAGACACAATCATAATATATAAACACAATGAATCAATAAGGCCGGAATGTTCACCTTTAATGACTTTAAATGCTAATTTTTATAGGGTTTAGTGGAAATGAGCTTTATCTACAACATCCAACAAATAGTAATCTTCTCTTGGCTACTAGTGGAGTTTTTTTTAATAGAGTTACTCACCATTCTTGGTGCCCTTGCGTGTTCCCTCTGTGTGCCCTCATGTTCCCTCAGTGCCTTGTGTGTGCCCTGGGACTTTCTCCTCACGGACTATCTCCTCACAAACTATCTCTCTCCCTTGCAGACTATCTCCTCCTTGACAGTGTATCTCCTCCCTCGTAGACTATCTCCCCATGGTCACGTGCACAGTGATATCCTTGGTCGCATTCAATGGGATCCTTCATATGATTTGGATCTTCTCCTCCTTCATAGACTGACTATCTCCCCTTGTTCACATGCTCCCCTTGGTCACGTGCATAGTGATCTCCTTGGTCACGTGCAATGGGCTCCTTCCTATGCTTTGGATATCACAATAATGGTTTGAATCCCTTAGACCCACTAAGAATGAGGATATTAATGAGAAATAATTTGTTTTGATTTTAAGTGATTACCATGACTTCCCCCACCATTTTATCCTATTCAAATTTGTGCCATCAACATCCTTGATCTATGAGAAATAATTTAAATTATGTATGGATACCTCTTATTTATAAGCAAGTATAGATTAAATTCTTTAAACTATGACATTTATGAGGGTCAAAGTTAGCCACATAATAGTGTCATGCTATGATAGGCATTATTAATAAAGAGTTGGAATCTCTTACAATGGGTGTAAATGTGAGCATGTTGGTTCTTCTTGCATACATTGGGAGCTTAGTCACTACATTTGGTGTTTTTAAAAAAAAAAATTCAAATTTTGTTGAATCTCAATTTCAAGAATTGGAAATTAAATTTGCTAAATTTCTTGAATTTAATTGCCAAAAATCTTATTCATATGCAAAATTCAAATAAAGAGAGTTTAATCTATTGTTTAATATAATCATTTTTTTATACTTCTATAATTTATACTACTCCAAGCTACAAAATTTTGATAACATGGATCGAGTAGAAGCATTTTCTTTAAATAATCTACTATGTTGGCGGAAAATTTCTAAAACGTTGCAAGTTCTTTCAAATAACACTATGGAATTCACTTTCCATGCATGATGAGAAAACCATATGTCAAGACATGAACCTTTGACGTTGGTTTGACTCCAATTTAACTACATTGTTGTTCAACTCCAACTATACTTTGGGGTATTTGTCATGAAATGTAGTGCAGAAGGAATCCCAAATGTGACACAAGCACACTGTATAGAAACATGCCCCAACCTATAGGTGGTATGTATACACAATCAACCAAAAGTCCAAAAGATGTACATGGTTTTAGGTGACATCATGGGCATCGATGAACCAAGGATAGGCATAGCCCATTGTCATGGTTGAAAATTAATTAACTCCATAATTTCTACGTCGTCCATTTAACCACAAATAATTTCTATGGCATATATAATTTCTACAAATTCATGGATTGCTTTGAACTATGGATATTTTTCATGTCAACAACAACACATCTATTCACTGGGAACACTAAAACTCGACAAATCGATGACTCCACTAAATTAGGGTTTATGGTTTACATGATGAACTGATGATGGAAGAAAGTGGGTGTGTGAGTCAAATTTGAGTTGAGAAACCCTCCCATATCGTTAAGGCCTGTGAATAGTCTATCCATGTCAAATTTCAAGGCATACAGAAACAATTTGAAAAAATTTCAATGTTGGCCCCATTCACAGGTCATTGTTGCCTGTGTCTAGTCCTAGTACAATTTCCTTTTAAATTTTTTATAAAATATTTGGAGAATGACAATTTTCAAGGTGCTAGTCTTATTCCTACACACGACAACCAGATCACCTCTCATTCACAGTCTGTGTATTGATCCCTTTTAGTTTTGGGTTGTTAGTATTTTCAATTGCACACACCTTTCAATATAGTCAAAGTTCAATTAATGTCTCTTGTTACTATAGGGTTATAAAGCCTCATCCCAATGCCCATATGCCTCCAACCTTGTGATCTAATGATCATTTGGTGACAAGTTTCATGAAGGGTGATGACTAAGACTAGGGGTAACTTTCAATTCAAGTCTAGGAATGACTAGGCCCACATCAAGTGAAGGAAGAAAATTAAGAAGGTACATGTGTTGTCCCATTCCATGTCAACATCAACACATCCATTCGTTGGGAACACTAAAAACCGAGAAATCGATGACTCAACTAAATTAGGGTTTATGGTTTACATGATGAATTGATGATGGAAGAAAGTGGGTGTGTGAGTCAAATTTGAGTCCAGAAACCCTCCCATGTCATTAAGGCATGCAAATATTCTATCCATGTCAAATTTCAATGCATACAGGAATAGTTTGAAAACATTTCAACGTTGGCCCCATTCACAGGTCATTGTTGCTCGTGTCTAGTCCTAGTACAATTTCCTTGTAAAATTTGTAAAAAATATTTGGAGAATGATAATTTTGAAGGTGCTAGGCCTCTTCCTACACACCATGGACAAATCACCTCTCATTGACAATATTTGTATTGATCACTTTTAGTTTTGTGTTTTTAGTATTTTCAATTGCACGCACCTTTCAATCTAGTCAAAGTCCAATTAATGTCTCTTGTTACTGTAGGGTTATAAAGCCTCATCGCAATGCCCATATTTCTCCAACCTTGTGATCTAATGATGGTTTGGTGACAAGTGTCATGAAGGGTGATGACTAAGACTAAAGGTAACTTTCAATTCAAGCCTAGGAATGACCAGGCCCACATCAAGTGAAGGAAGAAAATTAAGAAGGTACATGTGTTGTCCCATTCCATGTCAACAAAAATGCATCCATTCATTGGGATTGTTCGTCCTAAAGTCTACACCTGACTGCTAAAGGGAAAGTTTAGGCCATCTATTAGTTATAAATATTGTTTCTTTTAATATTGTTCAAAGGGTTATTCTATCAAGACAAATGCAAGGTTGGGTTGGAAGAATTATATGGATGAGGTCCCTCCTTGGCTGACGGCACACAAAAGACAGACCGGTGAAATAATAGAAAACAAAGAGAAGCAAAAAAATACTTAATGAATAATCCATTGTAAGAAGTTCAATACTCAATATAATATTTCAAGACATCAAACATGTATCAAAACACAATAACCCCCATAGGTTGCAAAGATGAATTTTCACCAAAGCATTAGTTGTTTGACAGGTTGTGTATTAGTAAAAATAAGTCACACATTAGATGAAAGGAAATGAAAGCACGTTGTGCAAATCAAAAACTGTATTCAAGATGAGAATAAAAACACATAAGAAGTTGAATGAAACATTCTCATGAAGAATATGTTCAACAGGTAGAGAGATTTAATCCCTACATAAAATGAGTCCAACCCATCTGTTGTATTGCTATTCTTTCCCAAGAATATCGAACAATTAAAATATCCAAAAACTAACTATTTATTGTTGTATTTGTTATCGTTCCAAGAAACTCTTTGAGGTTGTAGGTCAAAGATGCTTGGTAAATTTGAAGAAAACTTGTTTTTTTGTTTTTATGTATGTGTGGATCAATGGGATAACTCAATTACAATATGGCACTCAGACAATAAAATGAAAATCAAATAAACCAATGCTCTCAAGGATTGATGACCAAATGATAGCTTTAATTGGGTGAGAAAACAATGTTTATAAACCAAATACAAAGTGTAGGGTTTAATAAACAATGAGAAGCAACTTAATATCAAGTCATGAGCTAAACATTGAGATAACCATCATTCTATAGCTAAAACAACTTAATATAAAGTACATAAGGAAAATGAGAAACTGACATCAATAGAGAGAGAAAATTGTGATTTGTATTATCATAGTAAAAGTATGTTTACAACGTAATATAGTCCTTTATCTAGAATCGAACCCTCGGTATATGAAAAAGATAGGAACTTATAGCCTTTACAACAAGTCTCAGATACTGGAAATCTGGATCTGGATTTCTAAATATAGAAAGAAAAAAACTAACTGAATACAATAGGATAGTAAAGAACTAATTCTTAGGAAATGAACTGTCTTCATAGTTGGTCTTTGACATCTGGTCTTCAACATTTCTATGTCCCTGATGTGTCGTGGAGGAAAAGACACATGTCTTCAGTGGCTGGAAATATTTCAACAACTATGAACAAAAATTTGGTTGATCAATTAAGAATTCAGCTCCAAAATCTTCACGAATATTTGAAAATGAATATTTCTTGAATTGGTGATTAATCTTTTGATACTCTCTTCTCCTTTAAATCACTCCAAAATCACTATGTTTGAGCTCAACTCTTCAAATTTTTCATTATGCAGTTTCACCAGCTATTTTGCCTTAGGATTTGCTAATTAGTTGATGAAAGCTATGCTTTTCAACAACTAATTGGTTATAATTTTGTCTTTTGTGCTGGTGAAAGCTCTGTTTTGTTCAAAAAGGAAATCTTTCATATTCAAAACTGTGGTTCCATCAAAAATCAGTGTTCATTTGATTGCTCTCCCTGCAAATTTATAGAAACCTAGGCTAGCACCTGTAAATCTGGGTGTGTGTTAATTTTTTCCTTCAATTTTTTTATTTTTCTCTTCAGGCGCTTAGGTAACCACCATTAGATATTATAATCCTTTGTGATATTTTTCTTTTTCTTCTTGTATTTAATGCTTTCATGTGCTAGCTTCTCAAAAGATGCATTTGCCTTTGCAAAATTCTCTGATAAAGCTTTATATCTTGCCTTTATCACCCTTTCCAGAACCTCGTGCTGTGTTGTTACCTTTTTCAACTCCTTAATCTTTTATGATTTCTTTGATTTCTTATTCTTTGAGGTTTCACCTTCATCTTTGGGAGTATAAGGTTCACAATCCTGTGCAGTTTCCATGGAGTGTTCTGGACTTTTGATGGCTGGACTTTCATCTTCCTTTTCTAGTTCTATGTTTGAATCTTTGTATGGCATATTTAGAGAATTTGTCTTTTTCACTGTGGATTTCTCTGAGTTTGTTTCAAAATCTAGTTTCTTTTTATCTTTCTTGGGTTTTATGCTAGAATTTGTTTCTTCTGGTGGCTTTGGGAGAGCTCTCCTCCTCCTTGAGCTACTCTGAGGAGTTGACTGCTTCTTTCCTGCTTTCTTATTCTCAGTTATAGGTTGAGATTGGGTGTCAAAACCTTCCCAAAAGAGAAAGTAATACCAAGTTCTTTCTCGTCATTTCAGTTCTTCCAAGATGATCATTTTAATGAGGCCATAATGAAAAAAGGCATTTTTGAAGACTCTTATGAAGAAAAAAAGTCAAATTTAGAAGGACCTTCCCTGTGAAGTGATCTAGGAGTCTAAAATGATATAACATTAACTTGTCATACCTGCCCTCTAAGGTTAAGTATAATTGAATGCCTTTGAACAGATCTTGCCATTCATCTTTAATGTAAGAAACAAGGATTCTTTTCTTCCAGGTTATGCTTTGGAATTTTGTCTTGAGGTATACCCTAAAATCCAAGTTCTTGGTCACTGTTGTTTTAAACCAACTTTGGCATGTTCTGGGTAAGCCAGTTGCTGAAGCAATGGCAACTTCATAAACTATCATTTCCAGAGAGCCCAATGTAGCTTTCTTTCCATCATATGACTTTGCAAAAATCTCTGTTGTTTCTTGGTGATAACCTTCCTGTAACCTTTCCACATATGTCATACAACCTATGTCTGAGAATCGCTTCTGCACCTCTGGATAAGACTGCAAAAAGGATAAATTATCCAACTCCTTCCTCAAAAGTAACCCTCCTTGCTTCCTCGCCATCTACAACTTAATCATCTGTTGATTTTCACACGGTTTACAAAGTAAACTTCTTAATAAGGAAAATGTTGGCACTGGTGAAAATGACCCTGTGTTGTCAATTGAAAAATGAAACTTCATAATAGAAATTTTGAACACCGCGAGTTCAAAATAAGAAATGGTGATTTGATGTCGCCGGATGGCTGGTACTTTATCCTCTATCTCCAATGATGATTGAGAGTTCATCACCTCAAATCCTCCTCTTGTTGTTGCATGAAATATGTGAGAACGATCTGTCATGATGTCCTGCTAAAACGTGATGAAACGGTGTCATCATTTATTTGCTTCCATTAGCTTGCCATGATGATTGTATGACGTGTGTCTGTCATGTCCTTTTTGGATTTCTGGAGTCATGGAGGAAAATCCATGTTAGCGCTTTCACCGACTCACTTGATGCGGGGAGTACATTTTAATCGTTAAAACCCGAGGCTTTCACCAGCTAACTTCAACTTCAAAACATATGTTAGTTGTTGAAAAGAATTTCCTTAAATTTTTGAAAAGACCTTTGATGATCGATTTATTTCTAGGATAAAATATTAAATCCTATGTTTTGACACTTTTAAATTCTAAAAATTTACATAGAACCCTATTTTATGACCATGTTATCACCGACGAAAAATGGAACAAATTGACTGATTCATTTTGGGAGATAATATTTGGCTCCAACTGGGATGGATACCTCCCAGTGAGGTTACCAAGAACCTAGTTTGACTCAGTAGCCTTTATTGCAACTTGAATTCGAAATTGATTTTACTCAGTATTCCATTGGGCATGGAGTTATTGACGAAACAAAACAAAAACAAAAACTGAAAAGAATATGTACAAATAAGCAGGCTTTAAGGAAAGCCTCATGAAGTGTAGGGTTTCAGAAACTGCCCGTTGAATGGGCCAACTAATACTTCTTCACCTACAAGATCTTGGAGGACAAAATTATTATTCTGTTGAACTGTTGCTATGACAAATGGACCTGTCTAGAGAACATCAAACTTGCCATGTTTTCCCTTTTCCTGCCTTGCTACAACCCATTTCAGAACCATCTCCCCTGCTTTGAAAGTATTTGCCTTAACTTTCCTGTCAAAAATTTTGTTCATCTTCCTTTGGTGTAACTCTGTCTTTTCCAGAAGTTGTTCTTTGTCTTGCTGCAGCTCTACCAAGTTGTGGATCCTCCTAGTTAGATCATTTGTTTCAGAGTTAGCTTCTTGTAAAAACTTTGCAACTGCCAGTGCAAGTTGAACAGGAAAGATGGCTTCAGTGCCATATACTAACTTGAAGGGGGATGTGCCAATTGACATTTTATTTGTAACTCTATCAGCCCACAAAGAAAATTTCAACTTGGAATCCCAGCCCTTGGTATTTTGTTCAAGCAACTTCTTTATGATTCTGACTAAACTCTTATTTGATGACTTAGCTAAGCCATTTCCTTGCGGATAGTAAGAAGTAGAATGTACTAGCTAAATTCCCATCTATCCACATAATTTTACCAAGTGTTTATCATTAAATGCAACAACGTTATCTGTGACTATTCTCTTAGGGCAACCAAATCTGGAGAATATGTTTTCTTGTAGAAAATTAATGATGACAGTGTGATTGTCATTTCTTGTAGGAATGGCCTCGATCCATTTAGTAAAATAATTAGTGGCAACAAGGATCCATCTATGTTGATTGCTAGAAGGTAGGTGAATCTCACCTATGAAGTCGAAACCCCATTGCTAGAAAGGACCTGTGACCACAACAGGTTTGAGGGAAAGATATTTTAGCTGCTATTTGCCTGCAAACCTTTGGCACTTGTCACATGTTTTCACAAATTTACACACATCTAAAAATAAAGATGGCCGATAGTAACCATCTCTCAGGATTTTGTGAGTGGTAGTCTTCCAATAGTGATGTCTTCCACACTCGCTATTATGAAATTTAGTCATGATTCTAGCTGATTCTTCTTGGTTTATGCACCTCAAGAGTATCCCTGTTGGATTTTTCTAGAACAATAAGTTTCCATTAATGCAGAAATTTATGGCTTTGAGCTTTAAGGCTCTCCCTTGTGTTTTTGTCAAATCTGAAGGAACTGATAAAGTCTACAGAAAATATAAGATGTGGTTGTACCATTCATAGTCATCTAGGTGAGGAGAAACCTGCAATTTATCACTACCTTTGTCCTCTGAAAACTGAATATTTTCTGCAGTTATACTCACCAAATTTATCTCAAGCAACTTACAATTTTCTTCTGCAAGGACCTTGGCAAGGCCTTGACCTTTCACAAGTTTTGTTGGCTTGATCTCGACATCAAATTCAATTAACTTTTCTATCCACTTACTCCTTATTCCATCTATGTCATGTTGTATAAGCACATATTTAACCAATCTTGAAGGTACATATGCTATTACCTTGGCTTGAAGAATGTAAACTTTGAAGGCTTTTAATGACTTGATGAGTGCATATGTTTTTTTTTCCAACGGTTCATACTTCACTTCAGCATCTCTCAAGACTTTATTGAAGAAGGCAACTGGCTGCTCCTGATCATCAACATTTCTCTACAATAGTACAGTTGCAATTGTATCTTTTGAAGAAAATGAAAATATATAAAACTCCTTATCAATGTCAGGACTAATTAAAACTAGGGATGTCACAATGGCTTCTTTGATAGCATTGAAAGAGTTTTTAACTTCTTCAGTCCATCTTACTTCAGAATTATTTTTTAACATACAAGTATTGTGCTTTGTAAGTTCTGCGAAGTTTGCTATAAACCTCTTGATAAAGTTTATAGTTCCAAGGAAAGACTGAATATCCTTTTTTGATCTAGGAAGAGACAATTTTTTAATGGATTCTACTCTTTTTGGGTCAATCCTTACCCCATAAGCTTAAACAATATGTCCAAGCAATTTCCCTTCTTTAAGTGCAAAATTAGATTTCTTAGGATTACTAGAAATGCCATACCTTCAGAATTTTAGGAATGTCTTTCTCAAGTGTTGCAAATGATGTTCATCGCTTCTTGAAAAAACAGTTATGTCATCAAGATATATAAAAAAAAAAGTGTCTTTCTCTCCAACGAATGCAATGTCCATTTCCCTCTGGAACGTTGCTCCGACATTCATCAATTCGAATGGCATATTTTCATACATAAATGTACCCCATGGAGTGGTAAAGGCATTATTTTCTCTGTCATCCGGATGGAAAAAAATCTGAATGTATCCGGAGAATCCATCAATAAAGGACATCACACTTGATCCTGACACCTTCTGTAAAATGTGGTCCATCTTGGGCAGCGGGTTGTTGTCTTTCCTAGAACATTTATTCAAATTTTTGAAATCCACACAAAGTCTGATCTCTCCATTTTTCTTTCTGACAGGTACAAGGTTAGCAATCAAATTTGAGTATCTGAGAGGTATAATAATTTTGGCATCCAATAATTTCTTGATCTCTTTTTCCATGGTAGGTAGCAACATAGGACTGAAAGATCTAAGTTTCTACCTAAATGGTTTTGTATCTTTGTTTAAAGGAATCTTGTGTTGAATTATCTCAGTGTTGAATGTCTTCAAGTCATCATATTGCCAAGCAAAGATATCAACAATTCTTTTAACAACTCACCGTAATCGGCATTTTTTTTTTTCAGACAGATGAGAAGCTAAGTTGACATATTTAGGATCTTGTTCACTGGCTTGTGATGCGAATTCGAAACCCTCACAGTTCAACCCGCTCTCACCAGGACCTTCTTCATCTCAGGCCTGAAGAGTCCAATGCTCTTCAACTCCCTCCTTAGAAGTTCCTCTACCCACAGTACTCCTTCGACGATCTTCGCTTCACTTATCGGGAAATCGGGTTTCGCGGTATCGTGAACCTTGTTACACAATCTCGTGCAAAACAAAACCCTGAACCCTGAACGTCAATATGCACGTGCACAAATCCTACACCACGTAACCTCCTCTCTCCCCTTATCAGGAATTCTGGGATCGTGGTTTCGTCGTTCCAATTCCTTGCACACTAACTCCCCAAATGTCGAATCCCGAACTCCCGAGATCTCGTGCCACCTGTCCTCGCGACGATCAACGACTCCCATAAAATCGGGGAATCTCTATTCGTGATTTCAACGAGTTTAAAAATATTTTCTCTCCAAACGTTGAACTCCGATATGTGATGGCTTGATTCTTCCGGTGCCTGCGGGTTAACTACCGCATGGCTTCTCCATGATCAGACGATCAACGAGATTTTACGATTCTCCTCTGTGATCCCTGTTCGTCTATTCTCCTCCTTGGAGATTTCTCTGCTCTAAAGCTCCTTCCGGTTTGGAACTTCTCCTGGGTTTGTTCCCACAGTGATCACCACAGAACTATCCCTCCTGAGCTTAATTTCTTCACTCCTTCAACTGAAGGTTGGTGCGCAAAACACTATCTGTCCTGAATTCCTCCTATAGCTTCGACCTCTACAAAAGCTCGATTCTTTTTCTCTTTCTGCCACTGATGGAGAGAATACAATGCCTCCGAGTAGTCTTCCCACTCAAGAAACCTATTGCTGAGTACTCAGGGTATTCAGTAACCCAATGAAAGCTCCCTCAGTGGATGCTTCCTTCAGATGATAGAACTCGATGAGTTCCTTCCTCGTGGGAGATCTGTGCATTCTCTCTACGCCCTCCTGGCGAAGTATTTCTGCCATAGAACCCCAACAGTTATGCTTTCTCCTTGTGCTTACACACTTCGCTTGGCGTCCTCCAGACAGAGCTCCTCAGAATCCTTAACAAAATTATGGTCCTTCAGAACTCACTACAGAGTTCTTTCCCTATACACACTCGATACCCTCTTGGTAGAACTCATACAGAACTCCTCAGAGGTTCTGTCCACAACAGTGTCTCATCTACACTGTCTTGACTATTGAGGTGTTCAGTAACCCCAAAATTCCGTCTTCTACAAGAGTTGTTGACTTCAGTGCTTGTGCTCTCAGCACGCCTTTGTCTGACTCCTCCAAGTTCAAAAGTGCCTCCTTTGTGCACCGGTATTCAGAGTCTCAACACCCTGTCATGCCCTCATGGCATGAAACCTCAAAGACCTCTCAAACTTGAAATCAAACACACTTATTGCAATGGCATAATCACAATACACAAATGCAGCATATAATGAACACACACACACAGACATGCATATAATGACAGAAATTGCAGGAAAAACTGTTCTGTATTAATAATGGCAAATGCCTTTATATTTTACAAGGTTTTCTTCAAGCTCCCTCTTGGATCACTCTTCTTCTCTACATGCCTCTACATGCCTCCCTCTCAAAATGAGATCTAAATATCTCTTTTTACCTGAGGGGCCCCTAGTGCTTCCCTCCAGGATTTACCTACTCTAATTAATTTACAATGAATGGGATGTCTAGTCCAGGATCAGATCTAGATCTCAGCCACTACATATATTAATTGCCTATCTTATCTACATCCTGCGCAAAGGCATGGATTTCCCAGCTCACCAGCCTAAGACATTAAATTACATTCATTACAATTTAAACGAGGTTGCGCCTCTATTTGAATGCATGCGAGCTGATGTGGCTGGCTGGCTGGCTGGCTTGGAGCGATTCTCCTGCATCATACTCCACAGCTGCAAAAATCATGAGCTCCTGCTCATGAGCTTTCCCTGTAGTTGTTGGAATCCTCCAGGGTCCCAAAAAAATCCTTGGAGCTGTTCATCTGTTCCATTCTACTGCTATTGCTTCCGCTGCGCTGCTGCTGCTGCCTTTTCTCTACCCAGCTTCTCTTCACTGGTACTCTGCGCTGACCTCAACATTAAACTTCTGGTGTCCTCTATCTCTCATTCCAGCTACTCCAGTGGTTGGTTCTGTTGTTGCAGTCTCCTCAGCTGCAAAAGATTTTGGCCATTAGACAGATCATCATGATCTCCCATGCCATCTTTTTCATCTTCATCCTTATTCCCATCTTCATCTATGGCCTCAAGATGCCACTCTACTGCAGTCTTCAGCTCTGCAGTGTCTCTTTGATTGACTCGCTACTCATTCATTCTCTTCTCTGACAACTCAAATTCTGTCAGTTCTCTTGCTGGCTCTGGATTGTTCAACCAATCCTCCAGCATCTCCACCTCCATCTCCCACGGAGTAATAGGTATTCCTTCCTGCTCCTCGGCTTCTCCCGCTGCTAGCCTCAGTGCTACAACTTCTTTCTCTTCTTCTGCAACTTCCCATGTTGCAGTATTTTTAGCTTCACGGCTGAAAATGCTGAGCCATTCCTCAGAATGCCCACTCTCTCCTTCTTCTTCTGCAACCTCCATTGTTGCATTGTTTTTAGCTTCAGTGCTGAAAATGCTGAGCCATTCCTCCGAATTCTCATCTTGCTCTTTTACCCCTGCTTGAGCTTTTGCTGTCAGCTTTAGTGCTATAGCTTACTAGCTAAAATTATTGAGTTGTTCCTCAGAACACTCATTCTTCTTTTTATCTGCTTGGGCAGTCCCAAATGCCTGCTCCAACTCTTCTTCTCCTTCTCTTGTGACTGTTTGGTGGAAATCAGTCATCATCAACTGTGACCATTCCCATGTTGTTGTTTCATGTACAAAAGAATTTTCTGCCTCCTCCTGGGTAGATGGTAGGAATAGCTCGATTCCCCCAATCATCAGAATACTATCCTGATTCTCCTCCTCTTCTGTCAGTTGCATATGCTGATCTAAATCCACCTATGAATATATGAGACTATCAGACAGTCTCATCTGCTCTGTCATCTCTCCTAGCCGATTCAATTTCACCTACTTATCCCTTCCCACCTGGAAATATGGGATGCTTCCACTGCTTCCCTGGCAGATTATGAGATCAACCGATCCCATCTTCATCAACAACCCCTATTGAATTGAATTCTCCATGAGACCTGCAGATGGTCTCAATTGTTCATCTCTGCCCACCTGGCAGTTTAACATGCTTCCGCTGCCCTCCTGACAGTCTTCGAGATCTTCATCTGATCTCCTTTCATTGCCCAACTGGAAATGAAAAGTTTCCTGGCTGCCCTCACGACAGTCTGGGAGATACTCAACTAACCTCAACCTATTGCCCTCTTGGAAATCTAGAATTTCTTCTTTTCTGCCCAACTGACAGTACTTGAAATCATCAGTTGATTCCAATTTATCCCAATCATCATCATCATCATCATCATCATCATCATCATCGAAACCTTTCCCATTCTCTGGCCAACAGTACCAAATCATTTCTTCTTCTGTGGCCCTAAGGTCCTCAACATATCTCAACCATCTTCTCAACAACCTCCGCTGTCTTTTGACCATCAGTTCCCTGACTGGCCATTTAACCTTGGGCATCTTCATGGCCCATTCATTAACCCATCTCAGCTTTTTATCCTGCTGCATCCTCATCTCAAGCTCCTCCATCTCTCGCTTTATGTCAGCGAGCTCTTTATCCATCTCTATTGCACTTATCAACTTCGAGCTCTTCCTTTCAGTAGGTTTATGGCCTTCAGTAGCCACGCTACTATGTCTATCTACCTTCCTGGTAGATCTGCTGCTATCACTCCACATCTCTGAGTGTTCCAGCTTCATCTTCTCAGTCCTCTAATGACTGTATCCATGACTATTGTCCACCTGCACGCTGTCATCACAGAGTCTTTAGTAACTCTGTCTTCCACCTGTTGCCTTCTCTCTTCACTTGAAATGTACAAATGAAGTTTTGACTCTGATACCACTTGATGTGAGTCATGTGTATCGGAGTGCTTTCCCTTTCTCCTTCCCTTCTCTCACCTGAAATATACAGACAAGACTTCTCAGCTCTGATACCACTTGACACGAATTCGCAACCCTCATGGTTCAACCCGCTCTCACCAGGACCTTCTTCGTCTCAGGCCCGAAGAGTCCAATGCTCTTCAACTCCCTCGTCGGAAGTTCCTCTACCCACAGTACTCCTTCGACGATCTTCCCTTCGCTTATCGGGAAATTGGGTT
Source organism: Picea glauca (assembly GCA_000966675.3). Classification (NCBI taxonomy): domain Eukaryota; kingdom Viridiplantae; phylum Streptophyta; class Pinopsida; order Pinales; family Pinaceae; genus Picea; species Picea glauca. The sequence goes on along the minus strand of JZKD02S2438660.1, from coordinate 233,549 downwards.
TCGCGGTATCGCGAACCTTGTTACACAATCTCATGCAAAACAAAACCCTAAACCCTGAACGTCGATATGCACGTGCAAAAATCCCGTGCCATGAAACCTCCTCTCTCCTCTTATCAGGAATTTCGGGATCGCGGTTTCACCGTTCCAATTCCTTTCACACTAAATCCCCGAATGCCGAATCCCAAACTCCCAGGATCTTGTGCCACCTATCCTCGCGACGATCAACGTCTCCGATCAAATCGGGGAATCGTTATTCGGGATTTCAACGAGTTCAAAAATCTTGTCTCGCCAAACGCTGAACTCTGATATGCGATGGCTTGATTCTTCCGGCGCCTGCGGGTTAACTATCGCGCAGCTTCTCCATGATCGGACGATCGACGGGATTTCACGATTCTCCTCTGCGATCCCTGTCCGTCTGTTCTCCTCCTTGGAGATTTCTCTGCTCTAAAGCTCCTTCCAGTTTGGAACTTCTCCTGGGTCTGTTCCCACAGTGATCACCATGGAACTATCCCTCCTGAGCTTAATTTCTTCACTCCTTCAACTGAAGGTTGGCGCGCAAAACGCTATCTGTCCTGAACTCCTCCTGTAGCTTCGACCTCTACAGAAGCTCGGTTCTTTTTCTCTTTCTCCCGCGGATGGAGAGAATACAATGCCTCCGAGAAGTCTTCCCACTCAAGCAACCTATTGCTGAGTACTCAGGGTATTCAGTAACCCAGTGAAAGCTCCCTCAGTGGATGCTTCCTTCAGATGATAGAACTTGATGAGTTCCTTCCTCGTGGGCGATCTGTGCATTCTCTCTATGCCCTCCTAGCGGAGTATTTCTCCCACAGAACCCCAACAGTTATGCTTCCTTCTTGTGCTTACGCACTTCACTCGGCATCCTCCAGACAGAGCTCCTCAAAATCCTTAACAAAATTCTGGTCCTTCAGAACTCACTGCAGAGTTCTTTCCCTATACACACTCGATACCCTCTTGGTAGAACTCATACAGAACTCCTCATAGGTTCTGTCCACAACAATGTCTCAGCTACACTGTCTTGACTATTGAGGTGTTCAGTAACCCCAAAATTCCATCTTCTACAAGAGTTGTTGACTTCAGTGCTTGTGCTCTCAGCACGCCTTTGTCTGACTCCTCTGAGTTCAAAAGTGCCTCCTCTGTGCACCGGTATTCAGAGTCTCAACACTCTGTCATGCCCTCATGGCATGAAACCTAAAAGACCTCTCAAACCTAAAATAAAACACACTTCCTGCAATGGCATAATCACAATACACAAATGCAACATATAATGAACACACACACATAGACATGCATATAATGACAGAAATTGCAAGAAAAACTGCTCTGTATTAATAATGGCAAATGCCTGTATATTTTACAAGGTGTTCCTCGAGGTCCCTCTCGGCCCACTCTTCTGCTCTACATGCCTCTACATGCCTCCCTCTCAAAATGAGATCTGAATATCTCTTTTTACCTGAGGGGCCCCTAGCGCTTCCCTCCAGGGTTTACATACTCTAATTAATTTACAATGAATGGGTTGTCTAGTCCAGGATCAGATCTAGATCTCAGCCACTACATATATTAATTGCCTATCTTATCTACAGCCTGCGCAAAGGCATGGTTTTCTCGGCTCACCAACCTAAGACATTAAATTACATTCATTACAATTTAAACAAGGCTGCGCCTGTATTTGAATGCATGCGCGCTGACGTGGCTGGCTGGCTGGCTGGCTTGGAGCGATGCTCTTGCATCAGCTTGTTGATAGGCTAAATTGACCATCCATCAACTAGAAGAATGAGTCTGGTCTGGGGTGGTCTAAATAACCCAATTCGTTTGGTGTAACTCGTTCTGACAGGTTTAATGGCTCCGTTAGCCAATCTAAGAATCCTAAAAGAAACGAATAAAAGAGAGAAATAAATAACTAATTACTAAACACACTATATATATGTACATATGTTCAAATGTAACTATCGTAGTTGTATTTAAACATAGGATATACAAGTCTTGTTTATTTACATGATTTACAAGATGTAAGTTTTAATCAAAACTTACGAAAATCGATGTGAAAAATGATTGTTTCTAGGAAGCAGATAAAGAAAGCACATAAAAATATTTATTGTTTTTCTTTTATAAATTTAAAGAATCTTGCAAAAAAAATTAATGAAACATGAACATGTGGATAGTCAAAGCTAAACCATACATTCTAGTTTCAATGATATGTAAATGACAGAAAAATACAAAGAAGCTATCATGTCAGTGAATTAGTGAGGTGTATCCAAGCATCTACATGAGTGGTGAACATCCAACTACCATGTTCAAGAGAGAAATCTGCAATGAACCTTATGATTGTTCTAAATAAATTCAGAACATGTATTGGAATATTAGGTTTTAATGACAGAAAAGGAAACACAATAATAAACCTATGATCTCATAATTATACATGATTACAACAAGATAAATCTGTAAGCAATCTATGCATTTTATCATTCAATTTAAATTTCAAAGATAAATCTCATTATTTAAATCTAAGATATAATCACAACATTTGTATTTTTTATGAAGCAAATGATAGATGGTATTTATAATATAAACCTCCTACACATCACAGATCATTTGATCTAAAGATATCAGACCTGCACATGTAACAAGATTAAAAAAACCATAAATAACAACATTATAAACAAAAGGCTAAAGCCAAAATGCATATATGTTGTTCTATTAAGGTTTTGGAATCAATTGTCCATTTTGTAGTCCTGGAAGAAATTGTTTGGATAATAGACTTTAAAGATTGAAAAAATTAATACATAAATGATAATAATTAACCATGTATTGATAAAAAAAGACTAAAGCTATTTAAATTAATGCATGATCAATTATTCAAAGAATATGAATATGTTATAATGAAAATAAAACCATTTTACTTACAGGACAAAAACCATTAAGCAACCTGGAATTCCATATTCTTCTTTGAAAATATTCATCAATTCTCTCAAAGATTCCAACCATCCATTACTCCATTTGAAAAGAAATAAAAAGTTTACAAAAGAAATAATATAAAAAAGAGAAAGGATTAAAATCCTCCTCTCCAATTCTTTGGATCTCCATGGCTCTGATCTTTCTCATATATTTATAAAATGAATGAACAGTTTGGGCGTCACTATTAATTTCCGCCACCTGAAATTTGTCTCTGAAAGAGACCCAAATATCTCTCAAATTGTGCATTTGTTTGGGCAAATCTCTACATGGAAGGTAAATGGGTCCATTTTGGTTCTGGGTATTCAACCGTTTCTTCAAATTCCTCACGGTTTGGCTATAATCAGTTATGAAATATTGTTTGTCTGATCTTGACGCCTTTCCAAATTTTATCTATTGTTGCTCATAAAATTATTTGTAGCAATCCAAAATTATTTTTGGATCAATCATCTTGAACATATTTGGATAATAAAATCAAGCCATGATCATATCCGTATCAAATATTTGATAATAGAAACCCATGAAACAAAAAGAAACCTAAATTAATAACCTAAAAATTATGAATAAAACAAAATCTAGAAAAATAAAAAATGAATTTAAACTAACTATAACTTATAAACAAACATTATTTATAATTTGTTTTCAAATATGATCTAGAAGCTTCAAGTTAATGGAGAAAATATATTAATTTTAGTTTTTTACAAAATCAAACAAATGATAGATGATTATTTGATTATTATTATTTTGAAATGAGATGCAAAATGAAAAAAAAAAATTAATTAATTAACATCACCAAATGATTTCATGAAAATGAGAAACCAACCAAGATATTATTTGATGAAG
>JZKD02S2438660.1:191438-212979 GCA_000966675.3 Picea glauca | reverse complement strand
TCCTAGTCTCCTATATATACCAAGGAGACATTTTCATTTTGAATCATCTTGTACTTGAACATTTAAGTGGGGTAAAAGGAGGTTGCCCCCTCGAAGAGGCTTATTATCTGAAATGTTCTCTCTTTCAAGGCATTGAGTACTTTTTCTGAGGATTTTCTATCCTATATTCATATTTGGTTCTTAACATATGGTATCAGAGCTCAAGGTCTTGGGGTTTCGCTACTACATCTGAGACACCTTGAAATTTTCACTATAATTTTTTTTATACAATGTTTTAGAAGGAACGGCTTGGAGTATATTTAGTAGATGGATCAAGGTACGTTGGGTTCAAAATTCATCTCCTGAGTTCTTATAATTTTGTAGATACAGCCTGTACAAGATAGGGTTCTGGAATCATCATGAACTGAGTCATTGTGGAATTTTCGCTATAAACACTTTTCTCTAACTTTTCAGACCCTTAACTCCAAAGTCTATTTACAGAAATTAGTAAGGTATCTGTGGTAAAAATGTTAGCTTCTGGGTCATCTTAAATTTGTAGATACACCCTGTGTAAGATAGGGTATCTGACTAGTCCTATTGACTAGTCTCAAGAAGGTGTTCCAGGTAAAACAATCATAACTTCTTCCTAGAGTATCCAAATTGCATGGGTTTCAAGGTGTTGAGTATTTTTTCTAAGGATTTTCTATGCTATATTGATATTTGGTTCTTAACAAGGTACCACTTCATACAATCTACCTTGGAAGATGGACATTTGAAGTTGGAAAAGGTACACACTGTTGAAGGAAAATCTCCCTACGGACATGTAGATATACTCAAAGAGATAGACTCTTAACTCTAAGATAGAAAGTGCTTATCATGGTCACTGACTTCCTTTTATATCTAGGTGGACTGGTGTGTGAGGAGGAAGGAGAAAAGAAGTACCTTTGTCAGTGTTTGTCCCTGCATGCTCTGAGTTGAGCTCCAATCTTTCGCTCCTCGATAATCCCTGTAGACGAACAAAGTACGACCACTTCCTACTCTATCAAGATTAGTCCAAAATAGGTCTATCTACTAAAGAAACAAATTCATGTGAGATTGAACACGAATTAGAAAGAAACAGGCCAAGCAAATTATATTAATGAGGACAAAACATTGCTTACAGCCGTAGATGGATTGTAGTAGTTTCGTCAAGTCCTCCTTGTCTACCCCTTGCTCAAAACATCCACGATCTGAATGATGATAGCTTCACTAATTTCTCCCTATGAGATCATAGGTCTCTTGCTTCCAAAATATCCTTGTTCCAGCACCACTTATAAGATCATAAGTTTGGTGTGATTCTCCCTTTTCAGTCCCCTTTCACCATTAGAAAGCTTTCTTATATAGCCTTGGAGAGGCTCAACAACTTGAGATATCCTTGGGGAAGGTGAGTATTTTCCTCCTTCAGTTGAGGATCTGCCCTAAGATCATGGCTAGACTAGGGATTCGATCTCAACTGCCTTCTAAGAATGAAAAGATCCTTCTCCCATTCATCTCAAAAACTCAGCTACTACCTAAAATAGGTAGCACTACCTTAAAAGGGCCATCAGAGCATTGTAGCGCTCCCTAGTAAGCTTAAGGGGGGTGCCATCACTCCTAAAATCAATAGCACTCCTCCAGAAGGGCCAAATAGATTTATAACGCTCCCAAACAGTGTAAGGGGGAGCGCCAGCACTCCCAGAAGAGGTATAGGGGAGCGCTCCCCTCCAAAAACTTAGTTTTTTTAGTGTTTTCAAATGGAAAAAGGTTCAGGAGCCTGTTGACTCATTTCTTCTCTTCCAAATCAAATGTTTGATGTGTTTCAAGTGTCCTCCTGATGTAGTTTACAGGAATGACATAGGCATCATGGCAGTATGCTTCCCTGACACTTACGACACTTGTGAGTGAAATGCGACACTTGCGACCTTTGTAATGAAGACACTTGCAACACCATAAAAGTGAGTATTTTTTATGTGTAACACACACTAGCCAAAATCCTACAGACATGTTAACAAAGGGAGTAACCTGAGAGAAACTGAGTTCCTGCTCAGTTTCAGTTGGTCTTCAAGAGTGAAGATGAAGATGAGAAATTTTCCAGGTCCAAGAAGGTTCAAAGTCCAGCATATACAACAACAGTGGAGTTGCTGAGATCGGTCTCCAAGTGGGATATTGTTGGTTGTGGAGCCTGATTATCTTCCTAATTCATAGTTCCTTGCTTTCAATCATGTTTATAACCCATGAAGACTTTACACCCTATAAGTATGTACACTCTTCCACGCGGGGGAGTGAAAATGGGGGGTACCCCCTCTGTAGCATCCGCGAGGGATATCCCCCCGGTTGGGGGAAAGCAGGCCCCCGATGGGGGTTCGGGGGTGAAGCCCAAAAAGGAAAAATTGCCTTGTAAATGTATATTGTAATTTCATCGTAAATCTGGACCGTTCATTATAATGTCATATATCTAATGGTAGAAATTATGTTCGGGTTTTTTTCCCTAGAAGGAAACCCTCTGTTATGAGGGAAATGTATTGTGGATATGCATTATGGCGAGTATTGTATTCTGAGAGAGGAGACTATGAGAGAAAGAAGAGGAAGTTACAACGGGTTTTGTTGTAGGTTGTATCCCTTCATTTGCTAGATAATAATAAAGGAAGGACTTGGCAATTTCTCTGGTGGACGTAGCCCACACTCGGTGAACCATGTAAATCTGTGTCTCTATTATATTGTGTATCTTCTGTGTTTTGTTTCCATATTTGTTTTATTTTATTTCTCTAGGGTCCTGTTTTTCTAACAGCGTGCTTATTTTATCATTTTATTGTTCAAGTATCTTGATTAGTTCATTGGATTGAAAGGATCTTTCCTTTAATGAATTTTCTTCTTTATGTCTTCTCCTCCATTCTTCTATCTACACAACTTTACAACTTTGTCTGATAAGTAGCTTGAGTGCCTTAAATCTTTATAATATGTTGACTCCGTGCCCAATGGAACATTCTATGCACCTTTTATGCCCCTTCTCTCCTTCTCGTCATTTTAACCCATTCTCATAAACAAATTCACACACCCTTATTCAAATGTATCTAGGCTCACCTCATTTGTAGTCTCAGGGTGACTTCTAGAACCAACAAGGATTCCATACCTACATCGTTGGTATGATTAGGCATAGTCGCACAGTGTTCCTCTTGGTTTCGAGAACAGTTCATTCTCTACTAAATAGGGGAAACCACGTGAAGGTGGAAGCTCTAATTATGCCCCCCCTCCCGCACATCACTCTCAATTTCCCCATAGTACCTAATTTAAAATTATAAAGAACATGTATCATATACTATATTATACAAAATAAAAACATATAAAGATCATATAAAAGACATAAACACATACCTCTTGTTTTCAACAATTAAATATCAATCATCATCTTCTTCATCCAACTCAACATCTGTATCAAGATCTGGTTTAGAATCGATATTGGTGAAAGGCTCATTCATATCAACATCATCATCAACGTCATTTTTGCTAATATAGTTATCAATATCGTCAATGAGATCGTCGTCTCCTACATTTGGATGATCAAATTATTCAACTTCTTTGTCTGACACATCGACTACATGAGCCACCTTCTCCTGATCTGCATAATCATGATCTTCTTCCTCGTTATTATATTCATCCTAGGATACATGATTATACTTTACTGGTCTTCCTCTTGGATCATGTCTAACAATGTATGACCAACCTACATTACCAGGTACCTCTGAGTAAAATACACCCCTCACTTTAACTTGGAATAACATAAGGCTCTGTACCCGTTTCAAATGCCCTTGTATTAACCATGTTAAATCCATTATCATGCTCAACAATAGTTCTTTCAGGATCACGTTCATGCATCCGTAGCCTGTACCATTTAACCTCAAACAAAACTATTTTAAAGGAATTAAAATCACACTCAATTATATCCTCCAAATTCCCATAGTACTTATTCTTAGTTTCTTCTGAATTTATGTTACTTCTAGAGGAAATGTTGGTGACCTTAAACACTGCAGTTATTCGACAATTTGAGGTTTTCATCTTATCATCCAACATTTTGATACAAAATTTACGACCATTACACCACATAGCCTTGTGATGTTTCAACTGCAACATGGACAACAAGTAAAAAATACATTGTTAATTAATAAACCTCATATAGGACTTAGTAAATATATATTTCAAAAATTAAACAAACCAAATACATTGAAAAATTGGGAAATAACTAGGAAAATGTGGGTAAAACATTTAGTTGCCTATTTATCTTTTAAACCAAAGGCTAAATCAAATTCCCTTGATGTAAGATCAGGAAATTGATCTCGATGACGATGCATTGTTTTAATCATATTACTCATCCCTTCCCATGATAACCTACCTAAGTATTCTTCAGTATATTCTATCCAATGCTCCATCCAATCAAGGTTGTTTGCAATGTATAAATGTAAAGAATCCCACTCTCAAGCAACTATATGATAAAATAACAATTTAATATAATTAATTAGCTATTGTTAATAAAGGAATAATTTAATATGTTCAATATGAAGGAACAAAAAATGTAAAAAAACAGTATGATAAAATAAAATTGGAAAAATAAATGTGTAATATATTAAACCTACGTCAACATCTAATAATCACCTTTCACAGTCCTCATTTTACCTTTACCCAATAGGACCTCCCCTTCAAAGTTGTTGATGGAAATAGCAACGAAGTTTCATGGCAATAGTGATGAAAATCCTGCCCAAGTTAAAAAACCTATTCGTGGCAATATCGATGAACTTTCGTGGCAATATCGACGAAAATCTCGCCCTATTTAAAAAAAAACATGAAAATAATGGAAACATGGAAAAATTTTGTGGAATAATCTTCCCATATGTAGTAGTGTATCCTTGGATAGAATCAGTGGGTACCATTAATATTAATGTGCAAAAGAAGTTTTTGAAGTTGTGGTACAAGAAAAATAAAATCACATTGCAGGATGTGTCTCTTAGTAAGAAAGATGGGCCCATGGAAGCTAGCAAAGAAGTTATTGTCTAGTTCGAAGTTGAATCAGAGGTAGAGTCTACAGAAGGAGATGAAGGAAAACTACAAGGACATAATCAGGAAGCTAAGGAGTTCATTGACTCAAAGGCACAAAGTGTTGCAGATTTTAAGAAAAAAGAACAAATTCCTACAGTTATTGTATATCGCCATCCAAATCATATAGAGACACAACAATCATCGAGGCACATGAATGTTCATCAACACATTTATGCACCAGTAGGCCATCAGACAAGAAACCGATCAAGAGGTGCATGGAGGACTACCGACACTATGGGAAGAGATCAGGCTACAGAAAAAATCCCATGGAAACCCCAACATGATGCAACATCAAGGATGAAGCATGTAAAGGGGGATGGAACATAGTATACATAGGGAGGTAATATGGGGTACCTAGGGAGGTACCAAATGGGAATGTGGTTATGTATCATTAGTGGAAGTCATTTAATATATGAGAATGTGGTCATTCAATGTAAGGTGGACTAGGTCCACTATATTAATAAAGGTCCGCTATGGTAGTTGTATGTAATAAATGTGATAAGGCTCTATAGAAGGTTCCTAGGAGATAGAGAGAGATATATAAAGAAGTGTAAGAAATGTAATGAAGCATAGTAAAGAATATTGTCATTGTAACAAGCAAGTGTTGCTTGAGGAGTGCATTCCTTCCTTAAGGAATAATATATGGTGTTATCCCACCTCAAGGTTTTTCTATATATTCTTGTGTTCATGTTATGGTGAATGGTATATGGTTTATTCTTGGTCTTATTGAAGTATATTTCTAGATATGGTATAGGTACTTAACACTTTTCAACTTGCAACAAAATCAGGTTCCAGTATGGATGGTAGCATGCATCCCTAAAAAATGGTAGGAATCATGAATCAATAATATCCAATAGATCCCCAATTACACTATATCCCAAAATATATATATTCATGTTTCCTTTAAGACACATGGCACCCAAGGGACTCCCTTTTCCCACTTTTGATTCATTTCCTTCCCACTTGTGCACATGTAACATGGAAGTAATACAATGTTGAAAGGATGGAAGCTCAGAGTATAAATACAAATAAACCAAGACACCTTTAGAAGTGGATGAAGAAGACTGAACAACTAGACGTGAGTGAAGGCACAAGGAATGAGGAAAGCCTTACTTTTTTCTGAGGCATACACAGGTTCTTTTTGAAGCATTTGTGTACATACGCAAGGTGATATATAGAAAGGTCACGTACATATGAGAGCTAATTGAGGAACAAGTTACATACCTATGGGAAAAGCCTCAAAATGAGAGGTGTAAATATGAGTTGCAACATGTTTTAAATGATAAAACTCTACTTTTGTAGGGTTTGAGATGGTTTGGTGCATGGTTAATGCATTGTTTGGTGATACAGGTTTGGTGCATGGTTAATGCACTAGTTGAAGTTACAAATTGATGGATCATTGTATGATGCATGGATTGGTCCAAGGATCATTATTTTCTTGATGTAGTTGAGCAATTGATCAATGTTTCGATAGCGCAGAAGAAGCAGATTGTAGTGGTAGAATATTGTTCATCTTCCATAGAATATAGGGGGAGACATACCCATAGGGGGGATTTATTATTCTTCCCATGATTGGTTTCATAGCCATGATTACAGGAGGATATATTATTAGCATCCATGTCATCAACATTACATCAAAATCATTTTCCTTGTCAAAGGGAGAGAGATTTATAAGATGCATCGAGAGAGTCTCATAGGACAATGTAGCTATGGGGAGCAGCCCAAAAGAGATATATCCGTTTCCATTGATTTCAAGGGTGGATATATAATCACACTGATGTGGTGAGGAGTAATGATCACAGAGGAATCATGAGTATTTCAATCTCTTGGTCTTTCCATCAATGATTGGTGTCGACATAAATGTTGGTGTTGCAATCAATGCCAAAGGGGGATATTTTTATGCTATGTTTTCATTGATAGCAAGGGATTGATGTCAAGTATTTTCATAGTGATTTGTTTTTATCATTGATTTATTGATTGGTGGATCATTTGGCTATTTATGTAATTGATGTAAAAGGGTTGAATTCATGTGGTGTCATTAATGATGCCAAAGGGTTGATGTCATGTGGTGTCATTTATGTAAATATTGATGTCATGTCATGGTTGATAGGAAGTACCAAATGGATGAAATCCAAATTGGTCCCCTTATAATGAAATCCTTAATGGGAATACACTTTTTGAAGTCCAAATGGTTAGGTGGTTGAGTACCCCAGTTGTGTGTTTAGGGAACCCCGGTTTTATTGATTAATAATGTAATGAATATCAATGAATTTTCAAGTGAGACTATTTTAAATGGATAGTATATGTCATGCCATTTCCAGTGATATGTGGAGCATCACATAACTCCTCACAGTTAGAGAGTTATGTCCATGTGAAGTTGGAGAACCCTCGTGAGTTGTCTAGAAGCCTATAGAAGGTCAAAGAAGTCAAGAAGGTCAAATATGCAAAATTAGTCTAGAAGCTCCTAGAAGAAGTTGACTAGTCAAAATGGTTAGTCATGGGCTAAGTGGCTACAACAAGAAGACAATTAAAAATAAATTAATTGAAACTAGAAGTGGAGGGTTTAATATTTGTTGAATAAGTGGTCCTAAGTGGAAAAGTGGTTAGAAGTGGGTTATCCCCAAAATAAGGAAGTTGGGTAAGTTGGTTATAAGATAACCCCTAGAGGAAGTTACCTAAAGAAGTATAAATAAGAGAGAATGGGTCTCTTATGTGAAGAAATCTCTTGAGCATGTTGAAGATATATTTTTGGTGAAAGTTTCATTATAGGTACTCATGGAAGCATCATAAGTTCCGCAAGTCTGAGGAAGAAAATTCATGATACAAAAAATTGCAGTAGAAAATTGTGGAAAAAAAATCATGACGAACAAATTGCAGCAGTAGAACGACAGAAACAAAACTACGGTAGAAAAATCGTGGCAGAAAAATCACAGAAGTCGAACCGCAGTAGCAAAATCGCGACAGAAAACACGTGGCAACAAAAGCACAATAACATAACCGCGATAACATAATCACATATACATTACAATGAAGTTTAGCACATGGTTTATGTAAGGGTTTATGGTATTTGGATTATGGAGAGTATGGTGTATCTTGTTAGTCATCTTGGTGATATTGTGCATATGGTTGAGAGTTATCTTTTAGGTTGATCTATGTGATTAGATCAGGTTTGATTGATCAGATTGATGAGACAGGTTGAGGTGAAAGTTTTTGAATAGTTGATGCACTTGTGTTGGTATAGTTTGATGGATTTCTTTCTGTCTACAAGATGGGTCTTGTACTTGAGGGTTGGAATCCCCACATCTCAGTTGGTGCTAACATCTACAAGATGGGTCTTGTATTTAGAGTTGGTACTCTATTGGAGTTATTTCTATTTTTAGTTGACGTTGATAAAACCCTGAGATTGTAGTCTTGTGTAACACATAATACAAAAATTTTAAATATATATCTTGTGTTCCTTGAGTTCTTCATGGTGATGGTTTATTGATGATGTGTGTTGTTGAGATATGTTTACATGCAAATAACTAGTTGTAAATGGAGGTAATGAATAATAATATTTGAAGTGGTTTTGAACTAAAGTTTTGTAAAGAGTTAAAAAAAGAGACTCACACTGATTCATCCCCCCCTCTCTTAGTGTGTTCAGTGTGTCCAAAATGAGTGTCTCACCCTAAGTGTCACACGTGTTGTAAAGTGACCTATGCACCTTGTTAAGTGTCGCATGCCATTTTTCAAGTGTCGTATGCACCTTACCAAGTGTCACATTACATTTGATAAGTGTCACAACCCCTTGACACCATGAAAACAATTTTCACAATCCCTCAGTCATGTTGGAAGAAGAATCTCTCTCATCTGACAATTGAAACATACCTTTTCACTACAGATTGTTTACCCACCTTCTATAGTTTTGAGTCATTTTTCACCTAATGGACTAATACAAAAGTGGATCGAGTTTGTTTTTGTAGTTTTCACCAGGGAAGATCTTGGGGGATGAGCATTTTGTTCAGACTTAAAGGACAAAGGGATGCAGACTCAATATGAAGTAAATAATTTCTCCAGAGTAACTTTTCTCTCAAAGTTGAATTGTTTCTCCTCTTTACATAGCTCGAAATTGGCCCATTTATAGCCTTTTGAATGGAATTGAAGGCCCGATTCAGAACGTTTCCAGTATATGGAAGGCTAATGATCATAGATATTGTGTTGTGACATGGAAACCCGACATTAATTTTTATTTTTTGGCACAAATCCCAATGTACGCGGGATGTAGTGGAACAACCTACGTATACGCATGATGTATAGTAGGAAAGATGCGTACATGTGGAAAAATATGTATTTTTATCTCTAGATTTTACAAACAAGGATGATGAGTCTGCATAGGGAAATGGAGAAAGGCCTTCTGCGCAATATTTCATAGGGTGAGAAAAATATTTCTATAACACTTGGAAAAATTGACCAATTGTGAGAATGTTATAAGGGTGGCACTCCCATACCCATATTGATGGGGTGCCAACACTCCTATGTCCTTGTTAAGAGGGATCCATGGTCCTCTGTCTCTCACTAGGGGGGGCACCATTCTTATTAGAGAGAAATTGGGATCCTCCACCTTTTCCTAAGGGCCGACTCTTTATGGATGAGGTTTTTTGTGGTCAAATCCTATCCTATTAGATTTAACTTAGGATCCAAATCCCAACTTAAGGAGACATATACTTAGCCATATCCTTCATTTCCCTCATGGTGTTTGTGCCTCTCAATCCTATATATTGAAGGTATTTCCAAGGTGAAGGGGGAACAATTTAGGTATCAGCCCTTTGATTATGGAGGAAGAATCAACATTTTTATGTCAAAATTCATGCAAGGAAAGTTTCGATCAATATATAAGTGGTTGACATTCCCCTGGATTATAATTTGTTACTTTTTCATAGTTGGTTCTATGCGATGACTATCATCGCATCTTCGATGTTTCGTATGTTACAATTTCCCCATCAAGGAAATATTATCACTGTTGACCAACTTAACTATACAATTCCATATCTCCACAATGTTGCAACAAATAATGTCCCTTTTCTAGGAAATAATATTCTTGAGAGTGTAGGAATAAGTCTTCTTAAGGATTCCTTGATCATGGGGGTTTTTCCTTTGCTCGCTCCCGCCACCACATAGGTTTTCATGTTAAATATGATTTTGAATCAGGTGAAACAATCCCTGGAATCATTTGATCCTTTGGTAGTACTTGGTCTCAATGAGCATAGTTCTTTTCCTATGTCAAGATCGTTAAAAAATGAAATAGATGATAACAAGCATAGTTCATCATCTCTGTCAATCTTGTTAAAAAATGAAACAGACCCACCTCTCTCTGAATCAAGTCTCACTTTGGATTGCATACTTGAACCTTATTTTACTCCTCCTAGTGAAAATGTTCTTATTAGCAACCAGACACCTAAACAAGGAAAGAAGTAAATTCGTCGGAGGAAACGACGCTTGGGGGGAAGGTTTCGAGCTTTTGGACATCACGCTAGAGAGAAACTTCTAGCTTATATCACACAAGCTGGGGCATTGCTAGGATTTATCCTCGTTTGGGGGTTGTTCCCATCATAACGTAGTAGTTTTTTCTAGAACGAGCTTAGTCTTTTTTATTTCTCGTGCTCGTAAATACATGAGAATAGGTTATCAAGATTAGTATATGTTCTTTCTCATGCGCGTTAATCCATGAGAATAGGTTACCAAGTACAATTTTATCTCTTTTTCAAACTTGTAAAATCTATATGAAACTTTATGTAGTCCCTAAACATGAAAATATTTTTGAGGTAGCTTGCTTCCTTTCACACTAGTTAAAAGGTTTGAAAGGGCATATTTCGAGTGATGGCTTATCTCTTTTCCATCCTCGTGAGACTAATTACAAAAAAGGACGACTCTAGTCAAGCATGATTAGAAGAGTTCTCCTCTATCTTGTTTTACACTTTTTTCAGGCTTGGGAAATTACATTTACAAAAAAATCACTAATAGAGTCATATTCAAGTTCTCTTCAGACTCTCTAAATGTGAAAAACCACCGATTTTACCTTCTTTGGGCTCGTAAAATAATGCATCGAAGGAACTATGTGAGTCCAATATCCAAGAAACATACAAGATCGAACCCCTCCTTCCTAAATTTCATTAAACATATGTCAAGGGACTGATCTGAAGGATGAGATATACCAAGAATATGTTATTCTCCTCAAGCTAGTTAAAAAATAAAGAGGTACTCATCTATTTGGATGGGGGGGGAAATTGAAGGAAGTGGGTCAAGTTTTCTGGAATCCATTCTAGAAGTTATTGTCACCCTCGAATTTGGCACTTATTTGCATCTTGTCATAGAGTTGGGTAATCTTCTTGTATCTAAGTCATACCAATTCCATGTGTCTTCATACTTTTTCGTTCTAGTCGAAGAGTGGTATTATTTTCATCACATTATGTTCTGGGTACTTGTTGAGTCAATGTTGCAAAGTCACTTTACATGCATCATCATGTTCAAGGGAAGTTTCAATTCAAACCATCCATCTGCAATATTACCAATTTCCATTTTCTATGTTATTCCATACTCATTTGATCCACCATCTCGCATCAATTTCCTGTGTCATTTTCATGTTGATGATGGGGGATACATCATGCACCTCCTTTGATGAGTCTGCTCCTATCAACTTTAGCACATTATCTGAGAACTAGACTTAGAAATCAGTTAGTATCTTAGGACCTACATGCCTCAATGGAAGGACTCGTTGGTTTCGACAGTAGGTTTACATAATTGACCTTTGATCGGATGATTCCACAAATGTTCGACCTCAACTCATTTAGTCACATTAGTTGGAATGTAATAAATTACCTTGGGAGTCATTGTCAACATTGTTTATTTCCCTTGAATTTGTTAATGGTATACCTCAATGGTCGGTAATCAAGTGGTTTCTACCATGTTCGACATCAAATAATCTATTCACATGGATAGATTCATACCACATCGATAGCGGGATGAAAACTGTGGGTTGGGAACTCACTCTATTATGTGATTTTTCCAAGCTACGATGGAGATCATTTGAGCATGTAAAATATTTCAGTACAATCATGATGATGACAATATTATTGATATATATATTGTCACATAGATCCACATTGTATTGATTCGTGGCTATGATTTTTCATCTCGTAGCTCCATTGTATATTTTTCATGGATGTGATCAGCTCATGTCATGGAGGTATGGATCCACATTGTATCTTTGGTGGAAAAACCCTTAGTAAATATTCTCATCGATCCATAGTGTATTGGTCAGTTTCCATGCTTTGAGTCATCTCGTATTCTGAGCATAGTTATGCCTACCTTGGAAATGGAACATAGTTTTATACTGACTGATGATTGTTTGCAACTTCTACTAGGTTCTCCTACTCTAGCACCCACGCATTGAAGAATTTGTAAAGTGTTTTGACCATCAATTTCTTCTATGACCTCACACTTTAGGGGGCATCAATTACACATAAAAATGTCACACTTGAGTGTATCACCCTAAGTGTCACAAGTGTCACACAATGACATATGCACCTATTAAGTGCCGCATGCACTATCGCAAGTGTCATATGCACCTTACCAAGTGTCTCATCCAATTTTCAATGAGTCATAACCCATTGACATTGTGAAAATAGTTGTCACAATCCATAATTCATGTTGGAACAAGAAGCCCTCTCATATGAAAATCTAAACATACTTTCTTGGAAAAATTGACCAATTGTTAACATGTTAGAAGGGTGGCACTCCCCTACCCATACCGAGGGGGCGCCAACATACTTAGGGGATTCCATCACTTCTATGTACTTGTTAAGGGGGAGCCATGGTGCTCTGTCTCTCACTAGGGGGGAAGCAGTCTTGTTAGATATAAATTGGGTATCCTCCACCTTTTCCTAAGGGCCAACTCTTGATGGATGAGGTTTGTTGAGGTTTGTGAGAACATGTCTACTCAGTTTGATCCATCATGGTCCACTCCACCTCCACTGAATCAACATAACCAAAACATAAATCACTAAAACCATTGTAGATGATAACTATTCTTTTTAGATACTAAAGCAACCATTTCCATTCTATTTACCTAGTGTTACACATCAAAATGTCACACTTAAGTGTCAAACCCTAAGTGTTGCAAGTGTTTCAAAGTGATGTATGCACCTTGTTAAATGTCACATGCACTTTCAAAAGTGTCTTATGCACCTTATAAAGTGTCAAATTCACTTTTCTAAGTGTCACAACCCCTTGACACCATGAAAATAGTTGTCACAATCCCTAAGTCATGTTGGAAGAGGAAGCCCTCTCATCTGACAGTCGAAACATACCTTTTTCTTGGAAAACTTGACCAATTTTGATCATGTTAGAAGGGTGGCTCTCCCCTACCCATAATGAGGGGGAGACAACACTTATATGGAATTTTTAAGGGGGTGTCATGGATCTCTGTCTCTCACTAGGGGGGGGCTCTAGTCTTGTTAGAGAGAAATATGGGATCCTCCACCTTTTTCTAAGGGCCAATTATTGATGCATGAGATTTTTTTTGGTTGAATCCTACCCTATTGGATCTATATTAGGATCCAAATCCCAACTTAAGGATCCATATCCTCAACCATATAATTCATTTTCTCATGGTGGTTGTGCCTCTCAAGCCTATATATTGAAGGTATTTCCAATGTGAAGGGGGGAGCAATTTAGGTATCAAACCTTTCATTCTAGAGGAAGCATCAAAATTTTGATGTCAAGATTTATGCAAGGGATGGATGAGGATATCTTGGAGAAGTGACTACATCTTCAATCATGCTTTGTAAGTGCCTTATATGGCTTTCCAATTAATATAAACTTGTCTTATTCCCTTCAAGTTTATGTGTTCTACATTTTCTTGTCTATTATCATTTCAGTCTTCGTAGATATATTTTCTTTGTCTAATCATATAGAGTAGAAGGAATATTTCTTTTGCTAGTATTTGTAGGACTTCAGTTGCATTGAGGAGATTGGATATCAAGCCCAAGGATTGGAGCGGCGAGGAAAAACATTGTAACAAGGTATGCAACATCCTTCCTCAATATTACTTGATTGATTAATTTATATCTATAGGAAAAGTAGTAACCACTTGTTCACTTCTATCTTTGGACCAAAGATAGGAGTCTTGGTACAAAGGGGAGCTTAGCCTATTTGCAGGGTAAGATTTCTCAAAACACCTGGATTTTCCATTTTTCCATTGACAACACCAATTGCATGTGAAATATTTGAACATTCCATCAAAAAAATAATCCTTCCTATTGTAGTTTAATAAGGTACGTGAGACATATAATTCTTTTATTCCTTAGTATCAGAAGATAAATTTGAAGTAAGATTAAAATAGAAAGATAAAGGGATATTTATTGGTTTCACAATGTTCATACTGAGCCTCATAAGTATCTTCTCCATAGACTTGTGACAACCACAAATTACCATTTTTCCTATCTATGTGTACTTATATTCCCAATATTTGTTTATCTTCTCCTATATCGTAAATCAAAATCCCTAGACAACTAAACCTTTAACCTGTTGATCTCAACCATGATTTGATTTCAACAAGCATATATTCAACATAACACCAAGATAAATAATATTCCATAAACAAAATGATTATACTCACATATTAAAAAACTTTGGCTCACCATGAAGGAATCAAACATCTTGTACCACTGTCTGGTTACCTTATGCCCTACAATGATTACATCAATTTGGAAACAAATTTCCCTTTGTGATCTTGAAACAATTCTTACTATACATATAGATATGCTACTAATGATTTTTGGATACTAGGATCCAACAATATGCATCCCTTATTTCCATTACCATAACCAATAGAGATAAAAAATATTGTTCCCTTGATCATATCTGACTAAGCCAACCAAGTGAGCCTTCAGCCCTTTCCTCTAGGATAATTTCAATGGATTATCCTAATCCCTTTTAAATAATTTATTACATGCAATCCATTTGTTCTAAAGTCACAATATACCAAAACACATGTGATTGAAACCATGATTGTTTTCCTAAAATCCCCCCCCTCCCTAGGACCAAAACCAACAAAACTTACTTCAAAGTCAAGGTATCTGGGAATACTGCATTCTCCCCCTTAGCACATAGGTATGCATATATAATTTATCAGTGAAATTTGAAAATCATGGTGCACATGCCTGACTAGGGATTACAAGAATATTCCCATTTACATATAATTAAAATAAAATTATCAACTCCACGTCAAACTTTGTATTTGAACCTTATCCTTACCATCTCACTGGGAAACCAAGTCCTCTTCCTCACAGCAGAGCTCCTAGCTATGAAAAATTTCCATCTCACACTCTATAAGCTTAACCTCAAGATCATCACCATCTCCATTACTATTGTCGTTGAATCCAATGCCTCCTAAGACATGACCATGCCCCTAAGGTCCATACATAATGCATCTCCAATACTTTGCTTGGAAAAACACATGCATATCTGAGGATGAAATAACACACAAAACACCCTCTATCCCATATTTCAATGCTCACCAAGGTCATGGATATTGATTTTACCAAGCCTCATAGCCTTTTCCACCAATGCATCGTCAAATTTGCTAGAGCACTCCTCATCACCCCTGGGCTCAACCTCGAAACCATTGTCCCTTAGCCTCATAACAAAGCCAAAATAATCAACATCTATCCATAGAGGAAAGAAATTGACATCCTCATATGAAAAAACAATTGTTTTTGTTGCTACACCATTTCCAAATTCTCACAGAACACTGCAACCCACCATTAATTTTTCTTCTCACCAACATCTTCATCGCATCCTCCCTCAAAATCCTCTTCTTTTGGAATCCTGTGTGCCAAGGTGTCCACTTGTCTATTTTCCAAAACTTGTTGCGAGAGACAACTATGCAATAGACACCAAACAAGTTTCTCCACTTCCTATCATTCTTGAGCTTGGTGATGACTTCTATCTTTGACATCAAGTTTCCCTTATGAATCCCCTGCACTTGAAAAATCACTAGTAGATCTCACCACTACATGACACATGGATAAACCACTGAAGTCACCATCATGGAACTAAGACTTCAGTATCTACACCCATCACCAAGTCCATCACAACCTTCAGAACATTGTTGTATGCAAAAATGATGCCAATGCTCTCTTTCCCATGGTGGTGCAAAGCATGCAGTGCTAGTTAACAAAGCCACCCAACCTTTGGATCATCATAAACACCAACAAATATTCCTTTCCCACTTATGGGAAGTCCATGCTTCTCCCCACTTTGCATCCCACCTTTCCACTCAATTTCACAACCTCTCCAAATCCAAACCAGGTAGTGACACACCTCTCAGACACCAAGGCCCATGGAGATGTACATATTCTCTATGTTAAAAGAAAATATGAGATTTGGGCTCTTGGAAAACCTTGACAACATTTGTAGTGTCAAATGAGGGGAATCCAAAAATATTCTCCTCAATGAATGAATGTGTTGGCTCTCAATTTATCTTCCTCATGGCTCTTCTCGACCCCCTTCTCCTTTTGTACATGACCTCAGTGGTTTCTCGATCATTACCTGGATTGTTCTTTCCTCACTCTCCATAACCTTTCTCTCCTCTATTCCAAAAACCTTTGCGTATACTTCACCTCTGGTTTGGCCCTCCTCCTCTCTCACATGTCCAGGAAGTATGAATTTTGTGTGGTTTATTCCTTTTCTCTAATACCATTTGCTGGAACTTGGCCTACAAACACCAAAGTTAATGAAGAGAGAAATGGAGAAGATAATATTGTGAACATGAATATATAACAAAGACACATAGGGGGAGCAATTCTATCTTATTAATTACTTATCTAAATGGAGAAATGATTTGACAAGGCTCAAGAAGCTCCTCATGGGATTCTAGACTTAAAAAAGAGACATCTCAAGCATTTCCAGGCATATGGAATGTCAAATGCTTGAGGAACGTCCAAATTGTAACTGAAAAGGTATGAATTGTCACAAACCAACATGTTTACCATTATGTACTTGTGGGAGATTTTATTTGAAGAATTGTAGGTATAAGTTTTTTGGAAAAATCTTTGTAAATATATAAAATTCTAAACAAAAAAAAAAACCTCACACTTCAATATTTTTCTCGAGTTTGATCAAATTAATAAGTACTATAATTTTGAGTGGAAATATATTATGAATTTTTTTTAGATTCATTTACTTGATAGTTTAAATATAATGATGTGTCCTATATAAGGGACATTTACACATAAATAAGTATAATAAGATATATAATGGTAATATATCTTTGGGTATATTTTTTTTGATGTGGAATGTATATGAGGATATAATCTTTTGGATGTGGAATTCTTGGGTATGAGGTATACAATCCAAGGAATATTACTACTAATTGTGCATTACTACGTGGTTATTGTTTGTTTGATTTTATTTTTTTAATTATTAAAAACATTTTTTTAAATGTTTAATTTTAAATTTTTTATAAGATAGTTATATGAAGAAGTATTATGAACTCAATAATTCAATAATAATTGGAATATAGGTCAAGATATATTTTAGGATATGAAATATTCAAATTTTCCTCATCCTATATTGCATTCATTATCATATTGGTTGGTTCTTATTAATTATGAACAAATTTTCCCAATATAATAGTAATTCAAGCTACATCAAATTTCCCAATTTAATGACAATTTGAACTCTCCCAACAATTAATAATTCTAATTCCCTCACTAAATTGTAATTATATGGTGACTCAAACAAAATGGTATTATGAACTTAATGGTCATTTGAACAATATGGTAATTTGAACTTTTTGGTAATTCAATCTCTCGCTACATGACCGAAATGGCATAGTGTAAATTCCATGGCATGAATGAGTCATGTATCTCTATGGAGATCCCACATACCTCCTTCATGAAATTAATCCCTAACTTATGATAACATAAGGCATGTATTGAAGAGTACTAATTAAACAAGGTAGAAGACTTAGGATATAATTAAAATAACATTATCTTCATTTTCTCCCCCTTGAGCCCTTTAAGTCCTCCCTTTACTTTCACTTTGGGAGTCATAGCCCTCCATTATTTGTTCTTCTTCTACATCATGTCATGTGTTTATATTAACATTCAATATTTGATTACCAATTACATATATCCATATTATATCCATCCAACTTGTACAAATTTATATTACTAGTCGAGGGATAAAAACTAGAGTATCACATTCCCCTCCCCCTATATTTTTCACTGTCCACTATGGAAATCATCATTATAAATAGTAAAAACATTTTTTTCATCACATTTTGCAAAATAAATCTTGATACGCCTCTCACATAGCATCCTCCAACTCCCACATTACTTATTTATAGTTGTAGTGGGTCCACTGGACCTTTACCTACCCTGTGGCTCTATTCCTAAGAACAATGTCTTTTTTATCCAATATATGCATTGGATACATGAAATTATCCTTCTAGTTCCACCTATATAAAATATAAGCAAAAAACATGTGACATCATGGTTTTAATGTTCATGAATTATAATGTAATTGTACATATGTAATTTAGGCTAGTGAACTAGTATGTTTTGTGTTGGAGAACTTGTATTGATCAATATGGCTGAGGGATGACTTCTATATATTGTACATTGAAGTTATTAATAAAAAAAAATTATTATTTGTAATACAAGAGGGATGGTAATTATGGGAGGATATGATTACACAAGAGAGGGTGATAAAGGGGGTCCAAGGGGGTTCCACATTCCTAATAAAGCCAATCCATTTTTTCAATAATGTTTACCTCTTTAGAATTATCAAAACAACTCTTTAATTCATGTAAGAGGGTGGTGGGAAAAGTCATGTCTCCAATTTATGATAGCATGGAATTAGTAAAACCACTTCTTTGGAAATTTGAGAGTCCAATATTACATGAGAGAAAATGAAATTCAAGTGGGTATTGAGGAAAATGTTTAGAAGAATTGTTTTTAGGACAAACAATGAGAGCTTGGTTCAAGAAAATAAAACCAACCATGATGCGTATGATATAATATATGAGGGGGGTTGGTGTTTATGCCAAGAACTATGTTGGCATCCCTAGGAGTGATATTTGTTGAGAAATCACTCAAGAGCCTATGGGTGGGCTACTATGAGGACTCCTAATTGCAACTAAGAATTTATGGAGTCCTCAACTATGATATTTCTTTGTCAACCTTGTGCTAGATCCCTAGAGGAAAGTGGGATAAACTAATGGACTACATGGTAGAGAAGAGGATCCCATTCCTTTAGTTGTATAGGTTGAGGAGAAAGAGATATGGTGGA
This sequence comes from Picea glauca, assembly GCA_000966675.3. Lineage (NCBI taxonomy): Eukaryota > Viridiplantae > Streptophyta > Pinopsida > Pinales > Pinaceae > Picea > Picea glauca. Next base: position 193,560 of record JZKD02S2438660.1, on the reverse strand, counting down.
TTGAAATTGTTGTAGGAGTTATAAATCTGAGTATTGAGTCATGAAGGGGGAAGTGTGGCTAGCCATTAGAACCAAACATTCTTGTGGACTCATATCCCCATGTTAGGGGTGTATTGTTTTTGAGAGAAATGGAACAAAAATCCTATAGTTAGGACGAACGTCCCTCTTACATAACTAGTTGGGGATTTATCAAGAGATAAGTGTTTTGTGATATTTCTTATATTCAATTGTGTTGTGTAATTTTTTTTATTTAAATTCTAAATACATGGCAGAAGCACAAAGTATTTGGGTGAGAATTTGATTTCTCTCAACAAAAGGAATTTGGGATCAAAATGCACAAAAAATTGTTTTGGTTATTAGATGAGTAGTTATAGCTTTCATGTGGAGTGTTCTTACCTCCACTGATTTATGTGTGAAGGATAAGGATGACCCATATATGTTCCTCATGATATTTGGTTTATCAAGTTAAGGAATGGATAATATATCCTTATAAAGGAATGGAACATGAGATATATTTCAATTGTACAAAGTATTTACATAGAGTGAGTTAAGGTAGGTGGATAAACACCTAGGCAATTTTGGGGATTTTAAGGAAAATACATAGAAATATCTTAGAAAGGAAAGCTTGAGATTTTCTGTATTGCTCAAAATAAATTCCAGGTGCTATATAACATGTGTCACCCGAGATAAAATTTTGGTTCAATACAATGTGTATCACCCAAGAAAAACGATTGCTAGGAATAATTTTCCATAGTGATACGATATTTGTTTCCAAGAGAAATTGTTTTCGGAAGGCATGATATGTCGCATCGAAAAAATAATATGTGTGACACATTGCAAAGAAATGGAATCTTCTAAAGATATAAATAAAATAATTTAAGGAAGAAACAAAGAGAAATGACTTGGAGAAAAATTGGAAAAGGCACATATCACCCAAAGGATAAATTTTGTCATGATACTTCACCCAAAGAAAAATATTTTTGGTGCAATAATGAAGGAAAGAATATCCTTTATAATGTGAAATATAAATTATCAACACAAAAAAAAACCCAATGGATAAATTGTTGGGGTATTACGTTACCTAAATGATTTTTGTTTTTGAAGTGATACATCACTGAAAGAAAATATTTTCCAGTGTGTTAAACAAAGAAGAAGGTAGAAAGGTGCATATACCTAGGATAAGAAATATTATTTGGGAGATATATTTCTAGGAAGGATAATATTTTGGCATGTGATCTAAAAATGAAGAAGACTTGAAATCTTGAAATTATTGCAAGTAAATGTTGTGTGTTAAAAGAAAATGGATCAACTTTGCAACACATAAATTAAAGGATTACTCATTAAAAATACACATAGACAGCAGCATAATCAATGAACATAAGCACATAAACACAACAATTGATAAAGGAGTTCACCCCTCTCTTGGGCTACATCTACTGGTCCAACTTCCAAAGGATCATTATTATTAATTGCTAAAAGTGATCAAAAACATGCCTTACAATGCTCAAACTGACCAACCAACTGCTCCAATGGCTTCAAAGCGTCCAAAAACCCCTAGCTGGGCTTTTTTGGCACCTCAATCGGTCGAAAAACAAAGAAGTTAGGCCTCTTGGAAGTCCCCCCTTCAAGCTTGTTGTCTCTGCATCTACAAAATGAACCCTTGTGTCATGAACCTAGCACACATGCAATATAAAGTGTGAAAACCCAGCACCGGGCACAACCGTACCAATGGTGCAAACTATAGGACAGTTATGGGCATGCCAGCCTCTAACCGCCTAACACCTGGGAACATGTGGTCATAGGACCTCGCGTTATGGCAAAAAGGGATAACTATTTGAAACCATTTTAAACACCCCACGTGCTCTGGTTGTGGTCACATGGGACATAATAGGACCGCCTGTTTATACATTTGAAAACATATATGAAATACTCTGCGTGTCATGTAAACAAAGGCATGGTCGTATGTATGGATTGTAGAACCACGGGTCGGGGCTAAGCCCCGACCCGACTGCAAGATACCAGATATATAAAATATGCAGAACAGGAACGAAATGCTAGAAATAACAGAATAACAGTAAAATATCCAGCATAATCTTCACAATACACAGAAATGATATACAAA
>JZKD02S2438660.1:117883-152860 GCA_000966675.3 Picea glauca | reverse complement strand
CCCCAATATGCCCAACAACCAAACCAAGTTCTGGTACCCCCTCTACATCTGCTTACACCCTACGCACTAGTGAAAGTGGCACACCTTCCTATGTACCCTATGCATCACTACCCCAAAATAATCCATACTTTTCATTTCCTGGCCCTCGATAACCCATGGCTCCACCACTGGGACACCCACATGCTGGGGTTAATTTTGTTCAGCCCTCTCCCATTCAACAATATCAAAATTTTGAATAGTTGAATACGACAAATCTAACCCATCAGTCGAATAATGCCAAAAAGAAAGGAAAAAACTGAAACAATAATAACCCAGGAACAGGAGGGAACCAAAACCACCCATAGAACCAACCGATCGGGGGAAACTAGAATCAGGGGAACCAGAACCCCCAAGGGGTTAATAACAACAAATGCTAAGAGAATAATAGAAACAATATTCATACAAACTTCCCTTGTGACCTTTGTAGTGATTATGGCCATTATACTCACCATTTCCCTCAAATTGTTGACTTTAAATGGATGAAAGAATCTGGAAATGGACCACGTCCCCCAATGTTGCCTGCTCCCCAATAAGCCCCACAACAATATGTGTAATATCCCCCAACTGTGTTACAAAAACCCATACGACACCAAGGGGTAATGAACACACAACAGGAGATGCATCTGGCCCCACCACAGATGGGACATTATGCAAACCCAGGCACTCCTACAGATAGTACTATCCTCCTCACTAGTGAGGAAGAAGTCCTTCTACAAACGTGTAGTCATCAATACAGAACACCCCTTGACTCCACTCCCACTACCTTGGAAGCATCCCCAGTCACAACTGGCCCACCTTTGATCATTCCTCTCCCTAATATTGAACCACCCCTTCGTATTTCTCGCATCCCACTACGATGGAATGTCAACAACCCTTAGGCTAGGGTGGCACACAATTACAGTCTGGTCTATGACTTGGCGCAATATCCAGTTGCCATGTCAGTTTTAGAAGTCCTTCAAACCTATCCTACCCAACGAAAGTCATTACTTTCCACCCTAGGGGCAGCCGACCCAGCTGATACTCGCCTCATCACCTTTGATCTTGATAGTGTGGAACCCCATCTCCCCACTCTGGTCTCTTTCCAAATACCAGTCAAAATCCAAAACATCATAGTTCACTACTGCATCATTGATGAAGGTGCATCCACACACATCATGTACAAAATGGTATGGAAGAAAATGGGTTCCCCTAAGATCATACCATCAACCATCACTTTGAGAGCTTATGATGGACGACCATCCTCTCCTAAAGAGCTCTTTCAAAATGTCCCCATTGAACTCAGGGGAAAAACTATCCTCATTGACATTGAAGTTATTGATGCTTTGCTAGATTACAACATCTTGTTTGGGCATAGTTACATGTATGCGATGAAGTTTGTGGCCTCTAATGTGTTTCGTACAATGATGTTCCCCCACAATGGGAAAATCATCACTATTGACCAAGTGTCACATTACGATCCCAACCCTTTCTCCAACATCGATAACATCTTACCTTTGGTCCACACTAATCCCGATGCCTACCGACTCATTGAGATGGGTCCCAGAATGTTCAAAGACCTATCCTTGCTAGGGACATACCATGGAGCACCACTGCTCATCCATCCTTCAGCACAAGTATGTTTTGTCTCATCTAATGGAACTGAAACTAGAGATACCCTTCCTCCCAAAAAGGCTTCCTTACTATCTGACGTCCCACTCATCATAGAGCTCCTTCCTTAGGAATCCCTTGAGAACCCTCCATATCCCCTTGTTCCTGATTATACCCTTCCCCAAGGCCACATTCTAGTTTGGGATACAGTCCCCTAAGCCATTACCCAAATCCCCTTATTTTACCCCCCGTCGAGTATACAACATTTCCAGGTAGCCACAATGCTTACCCTTCCCAATATGGTGCTGGAAATTTTAGTATGGTGTCTACATACACCTAAGATGGTCCCTCAACCATCCCTCCCTCCCCAAACAGAAGGAATCCTGATGCAGATTCCAATACTTACCCCCACCATCCCACCCACACCCCCACTCACTAACACCCCTGATTCAGCTGGGGGAAGACAGAAGAAGAAAGATCCTACCACTCCACTTCCACCATGTGTTCTTCCTCCTTGTGCACTATGCGAGAAATATGGACACCCCACCAATAAATTCCCATCTCTCCCTGAGATACGCAATTTAATTCAACTCCTGCGGGCACTGACACCACTCGTCACTTCCTCTAGTGCTACCACTGTGTCCCCTAACATAGGTAGAAAAGGGTTGTGAACCAAGTTCACATGTGGCATCTTTTCTGAGTATGGCCATTACACCCACCATTGCCCAACATTACCTCAATTTTGATAGATGCTAACGACAGTCCACCAGAGCTTCCAACAAGAACCTCCTCCATCTGCATCATCCCACACGCATGTCACTGACATCCACTATGTCACGACCTTTGTCAATGAATGTATGCAATGTCATTGCTCTCTCTATGAATCACTTTATCACTTCACATATCAGTTTCATACGATCATTGAGTATACACATCGTCAATTGACCCTTATTCCCAATCCTACCATCACCCCAACTCCGGTGACACCGATAGTTCCCCCTACTCCCTCTCCCGATATTTTTTATATCTTCTCCCCTGATCCTGAGGGACTTCCCACTCCTCCATGGTTCATTGATAGCCTAGAGGAGGACTTGCCCCCAAATCACTCTAATTCTCCAGTTCATTTCCCCATGGAAATTTTATGCCCGACTATCATTTTCAATCCACAATATCTCGATATTTGGTTTATGGAGAGCGAACCATCGCAACCTCCTTGTGATACCCCCTCTACATCATCACCACTAGAAGATAACCACATGGTGACTATCACCCATGTTATTCCTCTGGATCCAATCTATTCTCGATAGTTCCACTGTGACGAAGACATCCTCGAGGAATTAACTACCCCCGATTTCCCATGGGGTCCGCTCCATGACCGAGCACTCTTTCTCTCACAGGTTTCCTTTGTGCCTCCTATCCAAAACTCCATATATGAAATCGAATCCAAAGATTTTATCCCATCAGAGCATATAGACTGGTTCAATAACCCTATCCTTGCCCCCGACGCTTTTGATGAAGGAAAAATGGCTAGCATTTCCCCCACCATCAAAATCGATATTTCCATCAAACCTGGAGTTATAAAGGAAATCACCATCGGCGCTGCATTCCCTCCTGAAGATATCTTAGCTTACAAATCTCTCTTCTAGAAATACTGGGACATTTTCACCTAGTCATACACAAAAATGCTCGGTCTTGATCCCTCCATTGTCGAACATTGTATAGACACATGGCCTGATATCACACTTGTACTACAAAAGAAGCATCCATTACACCCATCCAAAGAGGCAGCCATCAAAGACGATATTGAAAAATTATGCACTATAGGGTTCATATACCCCATCACATATAAGTCACGGGTCTCCAACCCCATCCCCGTTAACAAAAAAACAGGGCACTATCCGCGTCTGTACGAACTTTCACGATCTCAATCACACTTTTCCCAAAGACAATTTTCCAACACACTTTATCAACCAAATTATTGATGATTGTGTTAGCCATGAAGCTTTGTCCTTCATGGGTTATTTCTTTGGATACAACCAAATTTAGATCCACCCAGCTGATCAATACAAAACTTCATTCACTACCCCTTGGGGTACTTTTGCGTATCGTGTCATGCCTTTTGGCCTCAAGAACGTTGTAGCCACTTTTCAATGTGCCATGACATACATTTTTCATGATCTAGTTAAAATCATTCTCTCCTACTTGGATGATCTCACCACTCGATCCAAGAAATGCACTCAACACCTCGATGACTTACGCATTGTATTTCATATGTGTCGTCAGTACAATATCCGCTTGAATCCCCTCAAGTGCATATTCTGCATCACTACTGGAAGCCTACTTGGGTTTATCGTGTCCCAACACAACATCAAAGTAGACCCCCTCAAGGTCCAAGCCATCATGGAAATCCCCCCCCGAAATTTACGTCAGCTGCAAAGTTTACAAGGCAAAGCTAACTTTTTACGCCGCTTTGTCCCCAATTACGCCACTCGGGCAGATGGTTTCCTTCACCTCTTACGTCATGATATCCCATTTCAATGGGATGAACATGCCCAAAACGCTTTTGATGATCTCAGAGTGGACCTCTCCAATTCCCCATTGATTAGTCCACCCAACTATGACTGCGACTACATCCTCTACTTATTGGCCTCAGTTGTCTCCATAGTAGGTGTTCTCATCCAATTAGGGGATGAAGACTAGGAGAATGTTATCTATTATGTTAGTAAAAACCTTTTAGGGACACCCTTGAAATACAATCATGAAGAGAAACTCTTCCTTGCAGTTGTCCTCGCAATCTAGAAACTGCTCCATTACATTCTGCTTCAAACTACCAAAGTCGTAGTAGATTCCAACCCAATGCAATACTTTCTTAGTCACCAACAAATCAATGGAAAATTTTCCCGATGGATTGTCATCCTTCAGGAGTACGAACTCAAATTTTCAAAACCTAAGAGAAAGAAAGTCCTCATCCTTACCGAACTCAATACGACATTTCCTTCGAATACTACTAGTACTCCCATCAATACCGACTTCCCCAATGAACATCTCTTTTACATCCCCTCGGATGATCCTTGGTACAATGATCTCCTCATCTACCTTCGAACACAAAAGTTTGGCAACCACCTCTCACGGAATGATCGTCGATGTATTCTCCACCAAGCCCCCCGCTACCTCGTTATCGATGATATCTTATATCGACGAGGGGCCAACACCATACTTTGTTAATGTTTGGCCATTGACGAAGCCTATAGAGTCTTGAATGACTGTCAGAGTGGAGCATGTGGTGGCCACCTTTCAGGGATTTCCACTGCCCAGAAAATCATTCGAGCAAGATATTTTTGGCCCACATTGTTTCACGACTGCATCCACGTTGTGAAGCGATGTGACAAATGTCAGCTATATGCCAAAAAAGTGAGAGTACCACCTTCTCTTCTCCACCCATTCATTACTACCAGCCCCTTTTCCAGATGGGGCATAGACTTCATGACTTGCAACCCTCCATCTAGTAATGGACACAAATACATCATCGTGGCAGTCAATTATTTCACCAAATGGGTTGAAGCCATGCCCACCTTAAACAACACCGCTGACACTGTCGAGCATTTTTTCTTCAACCATGTCATCTCCTGCTTTGGAGTTCCCTTACAACTAGTCTATGATCACGAGAAACACTTCGAGAATGAGATTTTCCTCGAAATATCCTCTAGGTTAGTCTTCTCCAATGCGTTCACCTCCCCATACTACCCTCAGTCCAACAGATAGGTAGAGGCAATCAACAAAGTCCTCAAAACCATGTTGCAGTGCACAGTTAACAAACATAAGACCAATTGGCACCATATGTTGTTTTCCACACTATGGGATTATCGCACGACAGTTAAAAACACCACTAGTTTCACACCATTTCATATTGTCCATGGGTTAGAGGCCACTCTCCCCATCAAATGTGAAATTCCCACATTATGCACCACTACTGAGCTATTACCTGACACTGCTCCGGTGGAGTAGTGTTTTCTGAACTTAGAGTTGCTAGATGAAGACTGTCGATCTTCATTACAGAACAATGAGGTAGCCAAAAAATGGTCGAAGGCCACCTTTGATCGCCATGTCAACCTTCGATCATTCAATGAAGGTGACTTTGTCCTTGCTTACGATCACCCATGATACCTTCGACCATGGAAAGTTCGATTCATTATGGCATGGAACTTACATCATCCAACATTGCCTCACTGAAATCGCATACATCCTGGCCTCTCTCAAAGGTCACCCCCTCAAGGAACCCATCAACGGGTTGTACTTAAAGAAATTTTATGCCTGAGCATAGCCATGCTACACTAGGATTTTTCTTTTTGTAGAGTTTTTAGTCTTCTTTTTTCTTCCATATCTTATGTCTAATCTATCATTTTTGTTATTGAAATATGCCTCCATCTACCTTCCACATCGGTTACGCCAACGGAGCTAGTCGTTGGACACAAAATCTCACTTTGACTGCTTGGGCCCTCTATACCCCCTCACATGAACTGCACCACTCTAGCGGCATATGCTTGGGCTCAGCTACCAACAACCAAGACAAATACACATCCTTCATTAGCCTCCTTGCCGAGGCCAATAGCCACCATATTCATTACCTAAGTGTCTTACTATATTCCCAACTCGTCGTCCTCCAAATCAACAATGTGTGCCATGTCCACGATCCTTGCCTCTTCCACAAATACCTACAATTTAGACTTTTATCTCGACATTTTGATTCAATCACATTCACACATATTCCAAGAAAATTTAATCAAATAGAATATAATATGGCTAACCTAGTGTTAGATTGGCATTTATCACATTAAAATCCCATCACACATACATAAAACATTCACAAGTCTATCACATCATATAAATTAGACATCATAAATAAAAAACATCAACACATGTGAACATCACAAAGATCCCAAAATGTATATCCATATATATATATATATATATATCGGTCAAATGTGCCATCAATGTTTACAAACAATAGTACTTCAAAGTACAACATCCGCAGGTAAGTGACCATCTCAATCCTATAAATACAAAACCGATGTCACAACACCATATACAAAATAGGCTCGTAAGCCTCTATAAATACAAAAATCCATATCCAAAGGAACTCATGGTAACTCTAGAGTGCCACCACTCAGTCCTCCCTCTGGAGGAGGTATACCACTAGCTATAGGTCCCTCAGGCCCTGGGGGCAACCGCATAGTCATTGTTTCTCCCGCTACAGTTGCTCTGCAGATCAAAGCCTGTAACTCCACCAAAATCCCAATACACTACTCCAGGATCCCCTCATCTTGAATATGAACCCACATCCCCTCGAGCACTCCCTATAGTACTGCCTCCAATCGGTGGCAAAAATCCTCAAACTCTCCCCCGGCCCCCGCCAAAGGAGCATGTGACGGCCCTGCACCGGGGTCATCATAATGATGTCTCCTAACCGCTCTCTCATCATCAATGGGCCTCACCCTAGCATAATCCCATCGTCATCTCTCCCCTGCCCGTGACTCTCCTCGTGGTGGTCTCACAGGCCCCTGACGAGCCAGCTCTCTAACCAACTCAACCTCGCGCCCACAAGGTCACACATCTTCACACACAACACAAAAACAATAGAATCAAAATCCATCTATACATAATGAACATGATATACTATCTAAATATAAAAACATCAAATATAACATCATACCTCTATGGTCGAACACCTCTCCAGGGGGTAGCACCATATCCGGATCATCCCAGAAGTCCACCCCAAAATACAGATATCGAAGTATGATCTGTGGCATATGACGCCACACCTGTGAAACCTTGGCCATGAACTAATAGCAACCCTCCCCCCACCATGTTGAACCAGAATCATTTCCCACCACCTTAGTCATGGCTCTCACATATCTGGGGCATCTAATAAAACTCTTGGGTGCAACATGGGCACCCTCTCCAAAAACAATACCACCAATATGGACCCAAATGAAAACTCCCCTGAGTCAGCAACTCGACAACTGTCAAGCTGCCCCACCATTTTGGCATGCAACATCAATCCCAAAGAAAATAACTCACCCCCCAATGCCCTCTGCATAATCCTCAGCTAACCCCCACTCATCTGTTGAGTCACGAGAGATCGATACACTCTCAAAATCATCGATGCAACAGATTGATGCACCAGGGCATCCATCGCCCCAATCCTCACCACAAAGTTAGACACGTAGTTCTCTCCTAAAAAATAGGTACGGGATAGGAAAACCAACTTCCCATCCCCAGGTACTATGAGCTCAACAGGTAGCAGGGTCCCCCGAAAAGGGAGCCGAGTCAAAAAGTATACATCCTCTATAGCAGAGAATTCTAGGTGCTCACCAAAAACAATGAAACACTGTAGCTCCATACTCCACATTGAAATTGGGAACTGCATAAGATACTCCTGTGACCTCACAAGTGAGCACTCAAAAAACTTCAGCAACCCACAAGCTTCCAAAGCACCACATACAGTCAGCTCCTCATCTCTCACCGCCTCTCTTAGGCGTGCCCAATCCCTCTCCCTCCAATGAATTGACATCATTGATTGGTCACCATCATCCACACATACAATATTTGATTAGCCATCACAACTCATAAAAACACAATATCTAAAAAAATATTAGTTTTTCACCCTTCAAGCTTTGCCTCAGAGGCAAAGATTTTTTCCCCATAGGCGCGCACATATGTACGCCTGCTCACCCCATAGTCGTGCACTCATGCGTGACTATTGGAAATATAGGAGCGCACCCATGTGCCCCTGTCACATCAACATATGCACACCCTAGCATGCCTTTCCGACCCACAGTTGTGCACACATGCGCAACAGTCAAGAACACAGTCGTGAATAGATGCATTGTTGTGCTTTTCATAGGCACCAATCCCATGTGCACCTATTTTCCTCATTTGGGTGCACCTATGCGCAGCTCTCCAAGTTACAATAGCGCACTTGTGCATGAAAAACACTTGATCTCCCGCACACTGAGGGGCCCACCCTCACAAAACCCCCTTGTACGACCATCCATACAAGCCCTACCCAAAAAATAACCCCTAGCCACTTTGCAGGAGGATACGACCACTAACATGAAACTCGTTGATCCTGAATCAGCTGGTTCGATCTCCCTGAATCTCCAAATATATCCTCAAATATCTCGTCCAATCACTCTGATAGAAGGTACAAATGAGGTGGAAATGTGGGCCCTACAACTATATATAGTCCATTTTACCAAACTTCCATACTCCATTATGGGAGCTCTGAGCATCTATTTTTCGATCCATCTTTAGCCATGACACCAAGATCTCACCACCTACATAGTCACAGTCCCCGGGCTACCATCCATCCTTGGCCCCTGGGCATCATTTTTCTCACATCACGCCCAGGTACACATGCTTATGTTCGAAATTATCAAATAACCATTATATGTTCTTAATCTTCAGATATTGTTCACGTCGGGTATTTGGTTTTCATCTGTGCAGGCACTTGGTCACCAAAAATCATCATGGCCCTTTCAGGTATAAAATCACTACTGGCATGTAATCATTCCCTCTGAATATTAATTGCATATCCCAGTCACACCCGAGTCTAATATTTTCCTCTAAGGTCCCCCCATCCGGCTCTGCGGTACTCACACCTCCATTTCATTTCAGTATTGTCACCCAGTTGCACACTTCCCCTCATGATTTGTCCCATTCATAGTCCCCCTTATCACTTTGAAACTCATGTTTCTTTCACCCCCTAGGGCTGGGAGTCCTCATAGTCTTTGCATTCCTGAGAATTAGCCGCATGCTCCTTCTCCTCATTTTGATAACTTCCACATAATGGACTCCCACGTAATCTCGTCACAATTCACATTTTGACTGCACATCTACAGTATCATTATCTCTCCATCTCATCCACCATCAATTTTCCCATATGTAGATTGTCCTCCATTCATTTTACCTAATATAGAAACCCACCTATGGGGCCCTCACCCTCCACCTTTTTTTTCACACAACTTGCACCCTCATAGGCCAAGCCATATTACACTGGGGCACCCGTTTCTGTATTTGTACACTCATCCCCAATTATTCTTTATTTATTTGGTAATTGTATTCAGAGCCTTTGTTTCCAAACTTTACATAGATTTTTGTCGTCACCCTTGGTGACCTTTCTTTTCCGACAGAAGCAACCCATGTCGTCCTTGGTTGGGGAATTCATTACCTTCTCCTCCTGTTGACATCACTTATAAACCCTGAATATCCCACAGTCCATTTAGACCTGATCTCTATGTTTGTCCACTTTGTCACACCTCTAACACAACTTAACCTTAATCTAGTCACCCCTTGATGCTAGATTCAGTTCCACGATTGCTTCCACATATCCTTTACAAATATCCCCAACCAATGGTAGTCTTGATTCTCACCACATATTGACTTCGTCCATGTATTTCCTCAGTCCTTGACCACTTCATGTCGATTTTATGAAGCCCTTTTCTTCTTGGACTCGCGTATCCCTTCCTGTTAACATCAACACAGTTTCCAGAAAGGGAAATAGTATCTTGAATCTCATTACCTTTTCAATGAGGTGTCTCGGATGGCACAGAGAGAACCATTATTTCTCTTTGTTTTCATTGACCTCCATGACATTCAACTTAAACACTTTATCATGTTGTGGTGGGTCTTACTTTGCAACTATTGCAGTTGTTTTTATTTGTTGAAGACCTATGAAATTTGATAGGCTATCAATGCCTGCGTATCATCGACACTTCTTATAGGTGTCATCACCTATTTTTAGAGTTTGTTCACCCTCTGAATTGTCCTCTGCTATTATCAACACACCCCTGAGGGCACTGTAGTCTTCTACACCAACACACAGCTTCAGTTACTTTACTCCACATTTTTGAGTTACATGACATGAACATGGGGCATGCCCGCCTCGTTTGTACACATTTTTATTTTTCACACCTTGCGAAAGGTTTGGGTCCTACCATTTCCCCTCTCCCTCCAATGTTTCTCTCTTGAAACTCCTCACAATGCTCCTCACAATGCTCGTGTATCATCGAAAATTCTTATAGGTGTCATCGCCTCTTTTTAGAGTTTGTTCACCCTTCGAATTGTCCTCTACTATTATCAACACACCCCCGAGGGCGTTGTAGTCTTCTACACCAACACATAGCTTCAGTTGTTGTATTCCACATTTTTGAGTTACATGACACGAGCATGGGGCATGCCCGCCTCGTTTGTACATATTTTTATTTTTCACACCTTGCGAAAGGTTTGGGTCCTACCAGTTCCCCTTTCCCTCCAATGGGTCTCTCTTGAAACTCCTCACAACTCTCTTTACTACAAAGGTACTCTTAGTAGAAGAAACATTGATGTATTTCGACTATATGTATCCTCCTAACCTTACACATCAGGGGGCCTCTGTTATCACTGGAATTTCGTCCGCAAATGGTTACAGGAATCCAGCATCTCCAAACACCCATTAGTTCATCCATGGCCCAGAAAATGCATTTCCAAAGGGCACAAACCTATACCATTGGTTAAAAAATCAACATGCCCTAAGGATACAAAGGCATTGCATGCACGTGGGACAGTTCAATAACGCCAGAAAAGTGCATATGCACCCGATGCATGACTGTGGATGCAAAAATCTGCGTACACCTCAAAATGACGCATTTATGATTTTGGTCAGCCTTCCACCCACTTCTGCTTCATCTCCCAAGTCGATTTGACACCCAAATCCAAGTTGAATCCGAGTGGGGTGTTGGTCAAAGACATAAGGGTTCCCTAAAGATCCTCCTGTTCACACCAAAGACTAGTTGAATAATGCCTCAAAGCTTTGCTATAAAAAGAGGCCATGGGTGCACTATATTTTCAAGAAATCTATTTGTATTGTTATGTTGCCTATATTCTCTTAGAGGGTCCTCTTTCCTTATCAAGATAATATAAGCACCATTTCATTTATCCATTCATATCACCTCTTGAGTGAATTTTCTTGAGGATTTTCTTCACCATTTCCTTTTAGTTTTTTACTTGTAAGAAGAGCTCAATCATTGGGGGTTCAAGATCCCTCCCTTGGAGGAAGAGGGGATCCATAGTCTCCCTTTCTCTTTAGTGTTTTCCCACTAATACAAATTATCCATTGGTGGCATGAATGTTGTTTAATTTTTGTTCTATTTCTCTTATGCACTCTAGTTTAGTTTCTTTCATTATTAGTAGCTTAGTTCTTTGCTTATTTCTTATGCTTGATGTTTCTAACTCTTGCATTCACTGTTGTCTTGTCTAGCTAACCCAACTGGACTTGTAAGCATCCTTATTTTTCTCATTTAGGTGACGAAAGGGACACAAAAATTATAATTGGGAGGCCCAAGCAGAGGGGAATATGTAAGGGCGCATTTGAACGGTTCGAAAGAGCATAGAGCGACTGCGTCCCAACATAAAGGGTCTCCCTTTTTCAATAAACACATGAACCCTTTAGTGATCTTGGCATAGTTTGCAATAAAACGCCAAAGAAATTTCTCTTTCCCCTATAATATTTGAAGATGGGGGATTTTGCACAGAGGAGTCAACTGAACTATTTCCTCAACCTTAAGAGGATTGACCATTATCCCTGTTGTCGAAACTATGAAACCTAAAAGATGACCTGACGTCACACAAAAACTGCATTTGTTAGGATTCAAACGAATCCAATAGTAGCGACATCATTCGAATATTAGTCGAAGGTGCGTGGGATGATCAAATATCTTGCGATATCATGATGTTATATCATCGAGATAAGCCTCGACTATGTTTTTAAGGTCATGGAAAGAAAAAGACATGGCCCGATGAAAAATAGCTCCAACATTCTTCAGGCCAAAATGCATCTTACGATAAAAAAATGTGCCCCACGGATATATAAATTATGTTTTATGCTAGTCTTTGGGTTTGATTTGAATCTGGTTATATCCCAAAAAATGATCCATAAAATAAAAGACCTCACAACCCGCACATTCATCGAAAATATGATCAATGAATGGGGTGGGGAAATTGTTCTTTGGACAAGACTTATTCAAGTCACGGAGTTCCTCGCACACGGGAATCGTGCCCTGTTTTTGTTAACCAAAATGGGATTTGACATCCATTCCGTCAACTGTACGGGGTAGATGAAATCGACTTTAAGCAGTTTCTCTACTTCAACTTTAATAGTTTCCAATTTTTGAGGATTCACTGGTTGAAGCCTCTATTGGACCAGATTGGAATCAGGATAAGTCGTTATCTCGTGTTCGATGATTATTGGATCAATGCCTAAAATTTTCCTCATAAAACGAGGAAAAAATGTCACGAAATTCCTTAAATAAATATGTATAGATTTTAATCTCCTCGCAGGAGCAGTCCGCTCCGATGAAAACATTCTCCATGATGCCATGGGTTCTAGAAATGTCTATAGGGATTGTTTCAGTGATACTTTCCATATTACCCTCGACGTAAAATGTGTGCATAGTCATAGGATTAATGGGACAAGACATGTCTCTAGTCATAGTCAACACGAATTAACCTTCCTCTATTCTTTTTAACTCCAAGATAAAATAAGATCTATTATGGAGATCATCCCAGGGTTTCTCCAGACCATTCAATGCCTAGATAATAACCTCATATGAGGGAAAGAATAGGTATAAATAATCATTATTGGCAAGGGAACCGTGATCCAAGATAGGCTTGAGAACTGGATCTAACTCCTGTGCAAGAGTCATATCAGGGTCGGTCAAAGCTTGCTCGACAATACTGTATGCAACTTATACCGTGGATAATGGCATGGGCATGCTAGGATGCCTTGTTACTTCCATCGAGGTCAATGGGGAAGGAAGAGTCGACAAATTATGAAAGTAATTCATTCAGAATGATGACACTTGAAAGATTACATCTCTAGAAGGAGGCGGGTAATCGAAATTACCCATCAAAGGTGGGCACAAACCAACTCCCATATTGATGAAGCTGGGCTAAGGGTTATCAATCATCGAGACCGTGGATGCCCCCGATGAAGGTTCAGGCTGGGAGAAGAACAACTGGTTAATGGTTACAATTCAGCCTCGTGTGGAAAGAAAAAGACCTAAAACACTATGGAAACCACTGTATGCATTGCATAGGTCAAACTCCTTCCTAATATAAGGTTGTAGTCCAAAGGTGCATCAACCACTTCAAATTCAATGCACATGATCTTTCCTCCTAACTGCACGGTTAAAGAAGGAATGATTCCATGTGGTTTAAAAGAATGAACTTTGAAAGCAGTAAGCAGAGTAGGTGACAGAGACAAAAAAGGTTGGTCGATGGCATTCCAACATGCCAAATTCATCATGTAGTTCAAGGCACCCTCATCAACCACCGTCCAGAAGATATTCTGGATAAAATATTTCATGGGGTAAGCCACTACTATCTGAAACGCAATGTGGTAAGGGAGATGAGGTTTCAAGTCGGTTGTATCGAAAATAATCATTCCCAGATTACAAGTCTCTGCAGATCCCAAAGTGAACAACAGAGCCTTTCTCTGCAAAGTGTAGCTCTGGAGGACCTCCAAAGCAGACATCACACAAGGGGTTTGTGACAAATCCTCCACCACAGAGCAATTTTGGGTGGCCCTTGCATTCAGATTATGAGAAGCTTTCTTGAACACCCCTTTTGGGATGCATGTCATTGTTTCTCCTATCGTCCTCATAATCTGAAGAGGAACAGGTGGTTTTTTGGCTTCTTTACCTTTTTCAACAAATTATGACATTCCATAATTGTGTTCCCTAGTCGCTATATAAGTGTCACCTTTCATCATATAAATGTTTGCGGCTAGGGCATTGCTAGAAAATGCGGGGGTCCCTGACTGCCCCCATCCATGCTTGAAAAGCCTCGAGTCATATTTGTCCCATGTGGAAATGGGTTTGTTAACACAATAGGTTGTTGCTACACCAATAACTTCTGGGCCTCCGCAAGTTGAGGGCACAGGTGATTTTGGTGGTCCTTCATGCAAAGGTTACACAGATACTTTGACTTTCTCTTCTATGTGTTTCCCCTGCCAGCATTATTGTTGGGTTTCTTATCCCATTACCCTTCTTGTTTTGTTGTTTTTTCTTACCTTCAGGCTGCTAGTTGGCCTTTTGGTTTGTCGACTGCACAATGTGTATGTCCGACGTTTGGGTAGGGGGAACAACCAAACCGAAGGTCTAGCTGGCCGTTGTCTATTGTATCGACAATTGTTTCAATTGATTTGACAACTGATCAGTGGAATTTTCTAATGTTGAAAAAACTATACCATCGGCATGTTTTCCAGACTTTTGTCTAGCCTTGTCAAGGATGGACCGTGGCGCATCTGGAAAAATATAATAGAGTAAGCGAGACCAAGAGTATATCAGTTCGAGATGCTGCGCTCTCATTATCACCTCCTCCTCTGAAAACACTTCTGAAGTGGCAACATCCTTGGATAATTGAGGTACGATAGACTTCAAGAAACACTCCAGCAGGAAAGCCGGTGGGACCTATACCTTAATCAACCTCTTCCGACACCGCCATTATCGGATAGGATCTCCCTTCGTCTACTCATAGTTGGCCAACAATTCGGTGTCAACATCATATCTCATGGGTATTTGGAAATGGTTCAGGAAAACCATCGCCAAATCGCTAAAGTAAGAATATCTTGAGCGCTCGAGTTCAATATACCATTTCGAGGCACCCCCAATAAGAGTGCGTTGAAACAGATGCAATTGTATGAAGTCATCTCATAGGGATTTTGATGAGCACCATAGGTGGAGAGTTGTCACGTGATCACCTAGATCTTTTCCATGCTTACCTTCAAATTTCAGAATATTCGAGGGGAACTTATTTGGCATTGGGGGCCAATGTGGATCATGACAAAATGGGTCATTAAGAAACCTTCACAAGTCTGACAAGTGTAACTTTTCCAGAAACGGTAGTTTGGGATGGGTACTATGTACAGGAAAAAGGGATCATGTAGTTTGACTGGCACCATGTTGCCAGCAAAAGTTGGGTTGTTGGTCAGGGTTCTAGTAGACACTATGGCCTTGACCAACGTACAAAAACTATGTTTTCTAGGACATCATAGGTTGATTCCCGTAATTGGACGTCGAGGATTGCACATGGATTTCTCCCTGCATTGTGTTCCAAATATTCTAGAAAGGGTTTCCCCCTATCGATCCAACAAGCATAGGTACTGAGCCTTTCCCGAGGTTCCATTAACCATGGAAGGGGTTACCCTCAGTTGACAACCCTTGCGAGGGAACTGATCCCTACCAAGGATTCCAAAGTCTTGTGAGGAGAAAACTCATGTACTTTCTCCCTGTGTAGGAATATTATCATGCACAGGATTCTGTTGTACAAAACTAGAGTTTCCCCCAGTCGAGACAACAGTTGATGAAAATGTGTTATTACGAAACGTGTTGAACAAAGAGAAAAACATGGATCCCACCAACATGGTGTAAGAAGACGATCCTCGACTATCTGCTCCAAACAAGATGCAGTTAGCACTCGACCCAACGGGTGGCTGAAAAGCACCATCGAGTGAGGGGGACGAAGGAGGTATATGACCCCCACCATAAGGGATAGTGTTATAGGAGGATGAGTTGTCCCCCATGGACCCTTTCAAGGGAGTGTTTGAGCTCCCTTCCCCCAGACCCATAGTCTGTAGGGTGGAGTAGGTAAGGACAAAGTTCATATCAAAGCCGGGAATCCCATATAAAAATGGAGAGCCTGTCGCACTATGTGTGAACGAAGCAGTGGTTTCCACCAATGATGGAATCATACCACTTCCCAAAGTAGAGGGGGTCAAGACGAATGTGGTTTAGACTGATGAAGGTGGTTTAGGAGGTGGAATACCCCCTGTGGTGGAAACTATTAAGAGAGTATGAGGACTCCCTCACAAAGTAGCAACATTTTCTTCCATAACTTCTTATAAGACTATCTGATGCTCGTAAGGTGTTACCCTTGGAGGGATAACTTATACCAATATTGGTGTTGACAAGTCAGTGATTGAAGGGTTAGTTGGCTCGAGATCTTCTGCTCCAAGGTAAAAAATAGTGAGTTCATTTGGATTCAAGTAATCTCCTCTCAAAGATGGCTTGGGCATAGTCTCCTGCGGCCCGGTCACTTCAAATGAACCTTGTTGGTCAATTATTCATCGTAATGGTGGTGGTGAGGGAACCAATATAACTAGCGATATGCCTTGAAGCCTTCAAGACCGATGGAGCTCTTGATCTTCTACTTTTTGAAAAGATCAATGATGCAATAATTCTTTAACTAACGTTTAAAACCAAACACACACTAGAAAATTTCCTATAATATAAACCAAGAAAACCACTATTTATTTGGAATAATAGCTACGCTAGACAACACTAGAGAAACTTACCGGTGCAAGTGAAACTCGAACATGGAAGCACCCTCCAAGTATACTTTGCAAAGTGTGACCCAACGTATTTCCTAGGTATCATGGTATACCCTCACAGTCACCTATCTAAGTCCCTAGAATAAAGGAAACTAAGTTGTCATCTCGTGAGCAACAACCAGGACGGTACAGTCGAAATTCGGGTGGACTACAATGAGCAAGATAACGAGTCTAAAACCTATTGAGGGTATCGAAAGCAAGTGGTCCAGAAGACAAGTGAGGATCATGAAAAAATTCAAGGTCCATGAATATCCATAGGCAAATGAGAGCGATAGTATCCCATGAAATATCCTCAATATGTGTTCCCCACTACATTTAGTCCTCCTTTTGAGGGGTTATCTATGTTTCCTTTCCTCACACAAGCTCGTGTTGAGCCCCTGTGTTAGAGGGGATCCTGGATAACTTTCATGTCACTAGACTTTAACACTCCCTAACTTTGACTCTGATGTTTGTTTAAAATCCTTGAAGAGTTTCCTCTCCAACCTAATTCAAGGCTCCAACCCTAAACTAGTTGAATGACCCTACAAACATAAAATTATAGTTATTTTTAAATTTAGCGTTCATTTTAAATGGTTTGTTTTAACTCAAACGATATGGTAGTTAAACTAGTGATGTGTATGAGAGACGAAAGAGGAGAAAATAAACGAAAATCTGAAAGCAAAATTACTTCTAGGAAAATAAATATTTTCAACTATCTCTTTGTAACCAACTCTTCATAACTAACTCTTTTCAAGATCTTTAAAACGAAGACCTAAAACGAAATTTCACTCAACTACGAGCTACTTGAGTTCTAAGAAATCAGTAAAGAACTTAAAAATTGAACTCTTTTTCCTTTCAAGTAAAATAACCAACACTAACTACTTTACCAAACTAAGAAATGAAAAAGCTTTTTCTTTATGGAAATGATTTAAACAGGAAAAACTTGAAATACATTTTTTTCTCTTTTCTTTAAACCAAATGAAAGGGAGAAATAAAATAAAAGAAAAGACTGAAACTGACCTCTGGCCCACTGCAGATCGCATGGAGTCACTAAATACACCAAACAAATTGATTAACCAACTCAAAGACTCACCTAAAACCCTTTCAGAAGTAAACACAAGATATGACTATAAAAACAGAGACACTGAACTCAATCAAGAAACCCTACAAAGTAAAATACCTCAGTCAAGGAAGAGGTTGATTGCCTCTTCTTAAAAACAACTTCTTGACACAAGTAAACTATTGATTCTTTAGTAGCCTGCGTATGTACACGGGATGTCTATAAATCAGGGTGTGTATGTACATGTGTTGATCCACAGCAGGCCATGTACACCTCTATTCTTCTTGAAAAAGGAAATAAAATAGACATACTGATAGGGCAGGGAGAAATGGTATGGCACCAACAGGTGACTAGAATCCCTTAAAGACTCAATAGATTCAAAAAGAAACTCAAAAGGTATAAAACCAATCAAACACCCAAAAATCCCCTAAAACCCTAGAGGCTTCCATAGTATGGTTGCTAGTTAAACTAGCAGGAAAACCCCCCCTATGGCTACACCAGGGTTTACAATGTAGGTAGATCAATAACCGTTTAAAAGTCTCCTACTTTTCTAACTACCCCAAACATATTCCAGACTCATACAAGAAAAACTAAATGAGAAGGATCGGGGAATGGTACCTCTACTCCACATCCAGTGATGATCCTCTCACGCTCTATGGCTTCGCTGACTGCATGCCTCCTCTCAAGGCCGACCTGCATTCAAATATATACAAACAAAAATATACAAGCATGTAATTCATGTACAAACTAGTGTTAGATGTTAGAATAAAAACATAAATCAAATGGAAATATTTGATACATCATAATTTGGGACAGGAAAAGTACTTATTTTATTGATAATACAATGATCACTTACAACCAAAGTTGGATACTACTCCACGAACCTAGTCTGGGATCCTCTTCACCAAGATCCAAGTGCACCTCCATATGGCTTCTCCTCTCAACCTTCTTCTTGGGAAGTATGATGGGTTTATGATGGAGGAAGGAAGGCAAATTGGGGAATTCTGAGGCAATTCTCAAAAAAGGGATGCAAATGCTTGGGGTAAGGAGGGGATGTGAAAGGAGAAGA
Organism: Picea glauca; assembly: GCA_000966675.3. NCBI lineage: Eukaryota > Viridiplantae > Streptophyta > Pinopsida > Pinales > Pinaceae > Picea > Picea glauca. The sequence goes on along the minus strand of JZKD02S2438660.1, from coordinate 133,699 downwards.
GTTTCACTGTTCTTATTTCTAGATGTGGAATTAGACCCAAACACCTCATTTTATATGACAAAAGGATGGTTATTCGGTTGGGTGACAGGCTATGGGTAGTGGATTACCTGGGAAACTACCCAGTATCTTGTAATATCAACAAATTCCTTGCAACTTTTGCAAGTATACGCGGGTTGTAGTGGTGAAACATGCGTACGTACACAGGCTATAGTGGTGCAACAAGAATATGTATGTGGGTAGTAGTGGAGCAAGGCACGTACATCTTCAAAATATTTGTTTTTTAGAAGAACAACTCAGTGATGGCTTGGAAAAAAATGCAAGTAAAAGGGCCAAATACCAGGTATGCATGTGTGGAGAAATTTAGGGTTATAAAATGGACCACCCCTAACATATATCAAGAGAATAATGTTACTTCTTATAAACCACCTCAACCTACAATGTTAACACCTCAATAATTGGACGAAATAAAATAAAAAGGATTATTCTTTAATTGCGACAACAAGTACAGTAAGGGGCCTAAGTGTGCTGAGATGATATAGATTGTGAAGAGGAAGGATGACATGAAAAAGAACCATCTCAATATGAATATGTAGAAGATATTTCTTCTGAAGAGATGAGTTCCACCATATCATGTCATGCATTGGATGGAATTATCACTCCTCAAACCCTCAAGATCGAAGGATATATAAAATCTAAGAAGGTAATAGTGCTAATTGATTATGGTAGTACTCATAATTTAAATCACTACAAATTAGACAAAGCTCTCAATTGCTTTATATATCGAGTGCCATAGTTTCAAATAATGATTGCAAATGGAGGAACTATAAATTTCTCATGAAAATTTCATAAGATTAATCTTACTAATGGGGAATATGTAATGAATATTCCAATGATTTCTATACTCATCGGTGGTGTTGATGTCATACAAGCGGTCCTTTTGGAACATATATAATCCTAAACCTTGAGATTTACTTTCTCAAATTCATATTTCCCAAAATGGCAACTCAGAAACCAACTTTCGAAGTTTAAATCAATTTTTTTTATGGTCATAAGGTGCGCATGATATCCATCGTTGATGAAGTTCCCTTGTTGATTGAATGATCCCCTTTTTCCCAGAGTTATGGAGCCACCTGATTGTTAAAGATTCAAATCACTAAAGCTCGCTTCGTGGCTTCGCGCCCCAAAATTTTCGATAGGTCTTCATGATTAAAGTCCCAAAACTCGAAAGTGTTCGTCATCACCTTTTCATAAACCTTTAAAGGACACAAGTCATAGTACATGTGTATCTTTCGAGTCTTCCCTAGGTTGACACGTGGAATTCATTTTCGACATTTCCATTTGAATATTCATACAATTCTAAGTAACACGTGGCACCCCCTGGTCTCGACACGTCATAAAAAATGATGTCAGATTCAACACGTCACTACGAGAATTCCCTTTCAGAGGTATAACAAAGAGCTAAATCGAAAAATGAAGCATTGAAATGCCAAAATATTAAATCTAAATTAATTAATATAATCTTGGTTAAAAGACAATTAATGACTTGGCACTTCAAAGTTCGGAAATTCACCTTTCGTCGCATCCTAAAATATCTGAAGTCCGAACTTATGAAACACTTGAACTTAAATATGATTAATTAAAACTTAAAAACGATTTTCGGATAATTAATCATTTTGCAGTTTTGGGTTTCGTGGATTTCTTTTCAATCTACATTCAAAAACCTTGAAGTCTGAATACCCGAAGCACTTGGAGTTAAACATGATTAATTAATATTTTAAGAGGGATTATCTTATAATTAATCATTCATATATTTGCCATTCTGGAAATTTCAAATTTGTTTCATCCAAAACTCCCAAACACGAACCATCGAATATTAATGGCATTTATCACAAATCAATGGTAATGATTTTTAGCATAGATTGTGAATCACCAGGTATACTTTCCCATTAATATTAGTAAATTTTCCATCATTAAGGGTATACTTGAATCAATGAACCCGATGTGAATAAAAATGCTCGATTTTGAATTTCATTTTCATCTTTCATGGAATAGTAAGTTGTATCCAACTGAGAAGCTCATGTATTCCCCTGTAACAGGTAATCCCGCTCTGATTTTATTGATATCATGGCACCACAGAATATTATTAAATTAGCTGGTGAAGGTGCACATCCTAATGCATACGTTATGTCAGATACCTCACTGCGGGCCATAGAAACTGTGAAATCTTGGACACAGGTGTTAACGATTCTAGAACATGAGCTTATAAATTGCTCAGAAGATTCTGGCGTTGAAGTGAAAAACACTCATGAAGTTAAACTCAGGGATATAGCTCATTCAGAGATACACAAGATAGATGCATTTCCAAGGCTCATGTTGTATAACGACATGCTAGGCTGGGCCCTGGAAAACGTCGACATCCAAACCAAGAGCGTTTTCAACTCTCAAAATGTTGATGTTTGGTATTTTCGACCGGAACACATACAAGTAATGTATAATCTATCCATCGATTTTAAATATAATCACAATGTTGCGTTCATGTTGGAGTTTGAACAAAAGGAGTGTATACAATATGACAAAAGTTATCCTAATATAATCAAGTCCTGGTGGGGTCACCTAGAAAAATTTAGAGCCGACGCTCATGGACTTTATGCCACAACGTCGTTGGATACTCATATGATTTATGTAGCTATGATTCTATGTAGTTTATTTGGAAATAAAATTCCCATCCATTTCATGGTGGCATGGGTTCCAATTATGCACAAGGTGGTCGAGGGATACTCTTTCAATTTGGCCAAAGAAATCACCGAATACCAGCTAGCTAAATCAAAGGGATATTCTCCCCCTTTATACATGTCTTCATATATTATGGATGTCATATGCTTCATAACCCCTTTCCCACTAATGAATTGGATTTGGGCCCCAATCAGTGCAGAACCTATACACTTTTACCATTCCAAACTGTGGGAGGAAAAGGCCAAAGATTTCTTCTATGAAATGTGCCACCATGTAGTAGTGTCAGTCCACATAGATTTATATGGTTTTCCACCCCCTTGAATTTCAGACAGAATCATGGTAAATTTGGGAAAAATAGAGTATTGGTTCATTGACGAAAATGTCTCTCACATCATGGTTTTTATATGCTCAGTCCCTCCACATGCTCTTTTGGGATTTTTACTAGACTGGCTAGTATGTTGAGTGTTAGCGCTAAATATCGTCATGTTCTTGCGGGTTGAGGTTTTTGGCCTAAGTCTGTGATTTTTCCTATCTTTTCCCCTTTTGTAGACCCGATCATAGTTTTATTTTCCCTCCCAGGGTGTATATTTATTTTATTGCATTCATCCTTTTCGATCGACCAATTTTCCCTTTCAATATTACCTGAAAAATATCATCCCTAAGTTTCTCTATCTCTTCCAAAGAGTGATCACTTCACCCTTTACCTCCATCACTGAGCCTTTGTTTTCCCAAACCCTAGTCATGTCGTCCAAGTCTTCATTGTCACAGTCCGCAACACTGAGAGTGTTCAAATAGCGACACAAATCAAGCAAGCGGGAAAAGATCAGTTTTCAACTACGAGGTTCCATCAGATGGAGTAGATCGATGGTCATCGAGTAGTCGGGGTTGTGAAGTTGCCATAATTTTAGTGCCAGGGAAGAGGCCTGAGATCAAAGGTCAAGAAAAGAATTAATATGGGTCGTAGATATTGAGGAGACAGGTGGCAGTCATCTAAAGTTTTGTATAAATGACTATCGGGAGTATTGAAATGAGGCAAGGGCTTATCCCTAATGGCCGAAGTCACGAATAGATCTAGTCCGTCCAGCAGGGAGGACACATGGTGCATGATACATGCCAAAGAAAGGTATTACTAGGAGTGTTGATGGTAGGAGGTCCCACAATGAAGATTTTATCTGGGTTGTCCAAATTAGAGGGGCATGTGGCAGTAGATAATGTGAAATCATGATTTTACATATCATAGGTTTCAACACAGAACAAGACACATATTCTCGATAAGCGAAATTGGGAAGAGCCCAAGGATTTAGCCCACGGTCATAGCTCGTGGCCAGGTGGAGGGTGGTTCCAAGTGGAAAGATATTGTCACTAGAAAACTCAGTCGTTATATGTAAGACAGATCCAGCCATCGATCTAAATAGATTGTTTCATGATTTTGGGCATCGAGGTGTTGGGAGTCAAGGCGAGTGAAAACTCTCGAAATGTGAAGCCCCGAGATTTCGCAACAGATAAGCACACGGTCACAACCCCAGGTTCATATGGAAAGTGGGGCCAAATAATATGAGGGACTCATGGCCAGGGTTGTTAATGGGATGATTATGGTCATTGGTTTCTAGACAAATCTGATTGTTGATCTGGAGGAGCCATTTCGCAAGATTAGGCATTGGGACTTATGAAAACAACGAGAGTGAGAACTCCCGATATGCGAAGTACCAAAGCTACATTTGGTTAAGGATGAGGTCATGGCCCGTGGTTGCATGGGGTGATAGGAAGGGTTGGGCGGAAGGTTGGAGTCCCCAAATTAGTCACAGAAGAATAGTTGTGTATCCTCAAAGTGCCAGGATTGACTGAGGAGGATTGTGAAATCGTCCAAAACATTCATGGGCATCGGGCCTCGTATTGATCCTCGAAAGGAATTTAATGAGAATAAATTAGGTTTTTGAAACCTCGTTTCACCACATAAATGGAAGGCATGGGGTTTTGGAGTGGTCAGCGTGTGGTACCTCCATGGATGAATTTCCCTGCCAGAGCCATACCAATCCAAGATTTCGTCTGACAGAAGATTGTAAGTGAATCCTAAAAGGACAAGACTGGAGTATCAAGACTCGAATACACTAACCAAAGCATGCTTTTGTAGGGAGCCAGTTCAAAGTATATGTAGGCATTTTTTCCATTTTTGTAAAGGTCGATGGTAGAGAAATGCTCCTGTATTGTAAAGTTTTAATCAACACTCTGGTTCTCTGGTTATGTATACGCATTTGAGACTTCTTGTTATATGACAATCATCTTTCTTACTCCATATTATTTCCCTCTGATACTGAAAGAGTTCATGAGCGACTGATTCACATGAATTATTGTGACTCTATTATGATGAATGTTTGATCATAGTGTTGTTATAATTCCTTACAGTTTCTTTGAAATTTGAATTCAAGAATACCTTGGGTTTAAGTTTTTCTTCCTTAGGCTGCTAGAAATCCTGATGTTCATGAAAGGCCTCTACATTCTTCGCTGAATTCTTCCTCCTACTCACCTTTACTACAAACTACTAACTGAAGTTCAACTAAGACTTCACCTGCTTGTGTATGCTAGTCCAATTTTCTGAGTTAAAATGATATCATCGCGAGTCTGCACCCATTTGACCTCTTTGAAAACCAACCCATGACATAAATACTGATGGGTATTAGGCTTACCTCTGCCACAATCCAAGGGTGACTTATGGTGCTAACACCAAGAAGTATCTTATCAAACAGTGACAGGGGTCATCAACAAGGAGATGAAAGCATCCCTAAAAAAGGTATGGACTACCTTCCCTCTCTAGTTTGGTATGTTTTCACTTTTAGACTTTGGTCACTCCAAAGTGGAAGCTACAGCCTTGGAAGAAGTCAATTTGGTTAACATTGAATTTAAGAGGAATGACCCTCATAGAATCGTGGAAAATAACCTGGCACGATACAACATGAAGATATATGTGCATGAGAACTCTCCACATCATGAAGTGTTCAGGGGGGTCAAGTCCTATGAGGAAGTGTTGAACAGTGTCCAAACTTTGTCCCTAGATCAATAGGCTAGTTTCTTCATTTTTCAAAGACACAGATGAAACAACTTGTCGAAAGTAGTATAGGGAGAATCAGTAGCCACTTCACCTACACAGGAATCTGTGCCTCTGGGTTTTGAAACAGGGAGCTCTGGAAAACAGGATATTGAGGAAAACCCAAAGAGCACCTAGGTTTTAATGTAGGAAGTGGAAGCTTCATTATCAAATCCGTTAGGCCCTAAAGAAAAATCTCAGCTAGAAGCTTTCCTAAAGAAAGGGTAGGATACATCTCCTTCTGGACCAGCCACATCTACTACCACTACTGTTGAGCAACAACCGTCTATGGATACAGGTTCTCCTATTACTTCATTGATGCCTTTACAATCTAGTTTCGGAAATCCTAGTTCAGAAGTCATCTTTATAAGCGATCTCACCCCAATTTCTCCCAAAGAGATGACTCCTTCAAACTTCTTCTTAAAAAAGAAAAGACGGGCCATCGTTAAATGAGAAACACATTAGAAATATGGAGCAATAGTCAAAAGGAAAAGGATGGTGTATGATGGACAGAACCGATATGATACAGAATTTGCAAAGGAAGTTGCAGGTTCGTTGGGCGCTTTCACCATGGCTAATCAATGGTCTATGGAAAATTTTGTCAAGAAACTAAAATAGAGAGACCTTTTCGTAGGGAAGTTGCAAGATCAAATAATGACCATGGAACAAAATGTGAAAAATAAGATGAACCAAGATTTTGAATAGATCAGATCTTATGACAGGGATCAAATTTAACAACTTCAAGATAACCTTGAAGAGCTCCATCATAATTCACATGCCAACAGAGGATTGGTCACTCAACAAGAAGAGTTGATAAAGAAATTTCAAGCCATGTTAAACTTGACTCAAGGTACATCAGTAGATCTATCATCTTTTCAGACTCAAGCACTGGAGGTAAATGAAAAACTATAAATATCCCAGGCAGATCTCTTCATAAAAGTTGATGCCATTCAGAAATGCTACCAGGCAGTAGACCTCGCTCTAAAATATATCAATATTAAAGAGAGAGAATATCGCTCAACTTTAGTTAAGTTTCAAGAGGTTTTCTTATTGGTACCAAAGGATGATGTCTCAGATGTTCCTCGACTCTCTCTTTCTAAACAAATAAGAGGTTATATAGATTTAAAGTCCCGAGAAACAAATCTAGCAGAAAGAAAAATACTTTCCAAAGAGGTAAACAAAGCTTGTCTATAAGCGTTGTCATTATTAGAAAAAGGACTAATTGATTTTGAAGGAATTTATATTTTCGAAGCCTTGGTTCAAATTGATATAGTCAAGAAAAAGTATAATTCAAGAATGAGCAAACAAAAAGCTCCGGTGACCATTCAGAACATGAACCAAATTGAACTATTTCAAATAAATAAATGGATAGTAAACCCAATCTTGAAATTACATGTCATATCCCAAGGAGAGAAAATGATACAAGAAAAGTTTCATCAATTAGAGAGGAAGTTATACACTTTCAAGGCTAATGAAGCAACTGAGCCTTCAGGGTTGGTGGTGAAATTAGTGAGCAAATGCATCCAAGAAAGTGCCATTACATTATTGGATATAGATAAAGAGACAAATAGAAAAAAATCTATGATCACCATGAAGTTGTGCTAAAGTACCAAGAAAATCATAAGACAAAAGCGTTTCAACCATCAAAAGAAGAGATTGCCACCAAAGCTCATCATTCTGTATGTTCTATTTTCTTATTTCAAATATTTGTTATTTAAATTATGAGAAGTCCAACCATTTTGAGTTGTGAAAGTTTTGTATAAATACATAGATTGAAGATCTATCAATGGTTGTTTCTTGTCGATTGTTATAGAGAAAACTTTCCTTATTGAGTATTAATACAAGTGCAGACATAGATTCCAATTTTTTTTTAGTTTGGGTTATGTGTTTCTTTTGTTTTTCCATATCTCAACATTTCTTTATGCATTCCTTGATAAATGTTTGATTTCAATTTAGTACAACAACTACTGTAATCATATTTCTTCAATAATTTGTTAAGTAAGCAGTCTTTCCTCTGCATTTACTGTGAGTAAATCAAGACCTGTGAGTTGTGTGGATTATTGTATCTTATACTTTATTCTAGGTTACACTATCTCTACTCTTATACTGCAACAAGGTGAGACTCTTCAACAATTGATGCCTTTCTTTGTTTTACAATTTTGTAGTTTTCTCTCACACCATTCGATATTACAATTTTGACTCAGACACGAAATACAGCCTTTGTGTTGCCATACTATTAATTTCATTTAAGGATTTTTTCTCATATAACTAAGGTAGAAAAATCATTTTTAGAAACAATCTCTTAAACTTTCCTGATGCCTGACATTATTCTTTGAGCCTTAAGTTTAATCTTAGGACCAACATATTTTTGGCATCGTTGTCGGGGATGGAGAAACGAAGTTATTTTTTCCCTGGGAAAATGACAAGGTAAGATTCTATTTTTGATAATGAACAAAGATTGAATACACAAATAATGCTATTTTTATCTTTCACTTGGCAACTCCACCACAGATAAACTGGCATTTGGTTGAGAGAATACCAGAAAAAAACGGACAATAAGAAGACTACACTTGTATCAGATCCTGAAAGGTTGTTGAAACCAAAGGGATATCTCAAATCAACTATCGTGTCGACAGGTAAAATATACCAACCCAAAGTTTCACAAGTCAATACTAAGGTTTCATTTGAAGAATTTATCCCTAAAGATAATTTTATACAAGCATCCTCTGCGGAGGCATCAACTAGTAAACTCAAGGTTGGATTTGAGAGCCTGGAGGAAATTGTACCCAAAATAAAGACTGGTATTGACTCAACTGATACTCCTAAAGTTTAGAATGAAAGATCCCTCTCTATACCTGTTATTGTTAATATTTTGTCTACCCCATCCTTGCCAGAATTAAAGGTTTTAGTTCTATGAAACCCTGAAGAGCATATTGTATACCTTGATTCATATCCTATCAGTTCACCTATTTATACATATTGTAAGTCTGAGGAAACCAATCCACGTTTCCTTTTTTCTCCTCTTCTAGACTTTTCATATCCTAACAACATTTTTCCATAATTCCCTTCACCTCATCCTGAAGAAGTTGAAAGGTCATCACTTTAGTCCCTCAAAGTTTTCAAAAACCCTTTTTTTTCCCAAAGTCCGTCCCCAAGACTTCCAATGGTCATTGTTGGAGGAGGTGGTGCTAGAGGTCGAGGAGCAGGTGGACAAGGTCAAGGAAAATCCCCACCCCCTATAATGTTTTCCAAGGTAGAGAACAAATATTCTTTCTTGGTTCTCCATGTCGTCCTGCATGATTTAACTGAAAATTATATGAAGAACTTACCAAAATTTATGGGAGAAGGGGATTTAACCGCAACAAAGCACATAACCTTTTTGGATCAGTTCGTTGATATCCTTGGAATTGAGCATGAAGATGTTTACTCAAGGATTTTAGTGCAAAATTTTGAAGGACAAGTAAGAATATGGTTTCGAGGACTCCTGATAGGATCCCTACGGTCATATGATGAGTTAGAAAACATTTTTTAAAGACAATGGGGAGAAAATAAGGACCATTTGTATTATTTCACTGAATTTGGGGCTCTAAGAAAAAGGAATTTTGATTTGGTTCTTGAATTTACTCAGAGGTTCAACAAATCATATCATAAGATCCCAACCGAAGTTAAACCCTCTCAACCTGTGACAAATGTAACTTTCACAGGGGATTTTGAACCCAACTTTTCCCTACTCTTAAGAGAAAGAAGGTTTAGCACCTTGGCAGGAATGCAAGACGATGCCATACAAATAAAATCAAATATGATGGCATCAGGTAAATTAAAATCCAAGGTTGAGACAAGAACCAAGGAACCTAAATGTTTCAGGGAACAAGTAGGCCCCTCCGGATTTGGGAAGTCTGCGAAAGAAAAAATGGATGAGATGGCTACGATAATCAAACATTTTTCGAAAAAAATATCTAGAATGGAACTAGGCCAAGCCAAATTTGATCCTTTCACTAGAAATCAGTTCATGAGAAACCCAAACCCTCAGATGAAACAAAGACAAGTAAAAAGTGAAGATAAACAAATCCAAGCCCTGTTTAAAACAGAAAATTTTATGCAAAGGGATGATATGAAAAATTATGAGGGGTTAGAAGAGGATATAAACAACCTTAGCAATGATGACCATGAGCCTCATTTAACTAGACATGATTATGAAAGATACCTAGACCTAGAAGCCCTGTTTAATAAGGAGGAAAGTATAAATAATATGGGAGAGTCTTCATATCAAGCAATTGCCGACTCCATAATGGCCAAACTTCAACATAAGTATAATTTAAGGCCCAGAGAAACTAATACTACAAGTGTTCCACCAAAAAATATTTTATCGAGAAATAAAGAGAATGAGGCAACTGTTACTAAACCGCTAGACAAAACACAAGTTGCCCAAACCAAAACAGTTGAAACAAGAGCAACACAAAATACGAAAATAGAGAATATTGAAACACAAGCTCCAACCATAGAAATTGAAAAAATAAATGGAGGTTTTAGTTTAGAGAATGAACTAAATAAAATTAAAATCCCCATGCCCCTGGTTGAGCTTGCTAAGAATCCAATTTATAAAAAGCAGGTTGTTAAAATGATAATTTTTTCTGATGTTGAATGCCATGTAGATGTGATCAATCTACAAGATGAAACACCTACGATTATGTTTGGTCCGCACATTGAAAATACTAAGGATTCGGTTTCTCCATTTTATATTACATTAACTGTGCATGATCACTTACTTCACAATTGCATGTTAGATTCTGGGGCCTCTCACAATTTAATGCTTAAATTTATCATGGAAAAGTTTGGCCTTGAAATCACTAGACCTTATCAAGACTTATACTCGTTTGATTCTAGAAAGGTTAAGTGTCTTGGAATGATCAAATATTTGTTGGTGAATCTTGCACAGATTCATGTAAAAAGTATCCTTATGGATGTAGTGGTTCTTGACATCCCTTCCAAGTACGACATGCTTTTATCCAGATCTTGGGGCGCAAAATTAGGAGGATCACTTCAACTGGACATGACTTACGCTACGATCCCGATTTTTGGTTGAAAATTTACTCAACTGTACAGACAGATTAAATTGGCATATACTGTAACCAACCCCAAAAACCCAAACAATTACCCAGTCTATGTTTTCGATCAAGATTTAGGAAATTGTATTTTCTCAATAGATGATGATTTTGAAGAATGTATAGAAGAAGAAAATAAAAAAATATAAAAAAAAAGAAAAGTGAAAATAGTAGAGAAGGAGTATGGAAAAAAAATTTTGATGGCGCATTGTCCTGCGAAGGGAAATAGGCCAGAGTGATATTTGCAGCACCAGGAGAGGAGTATGTTATCCGCTTTTCATACAAATTACAGTGGGAAATTGATTATACAAATAATGTATGTGAGTATGAAGCTCTAGTCTTAGGATTAAAGGCTGCCAGGAAGATAAAAATTCAACATCTAATAGTTTTTGGTGATGCAGAGCTTATTGTGAAACAAATAAAGAAACAATATCAAGATAAATATCCAAGGATAAGGTCATACAAAAACTATTCTTGAGATTTGATAGAGAAATTATTCTCATCCTTTAACATTCACTACATTCCCAGAATGGAAAATTAGTAGGTAGACTCTTTAGCCAAAGCAGCAACAACGTTTGTACCACCTATTGTCCTAAAGCTGAAGTATCATATTGAAATGAGACACAGACCTTCAAACCCAAATAATGTTCAGTACTGGCAAGTCTTTGAAGATGAAAAGAAAATCAAACAGTTCCTAGAAATGGTTGACGAGTTCTCTGAGACTCATATAGATCAAGAAAATCAGAACGATCCTATATGGATAATGCAAGAAGGTGAAGATACTGAAAGGTTCCAATATAAGATCGCCAATCACTGAATGCTTGTGATTAAGAACAATAAGATCCCCAGAGGTATGATACACTTAGAGAGATTGTTTGACCGAGATGATATACCCTTAAAATCTACCTTACAACCTCATCCCGAAGAGGTTGAAGACAGTAATATAGGAACTAAAGAAGATCCTAAACTAGTCAATATATCTAAATACCTTCTAGCCTAGGTGAAGAATAAATAAGTCGAGTTTCTTAAGGAGTATAAAGACATTTTTGCGTGGTGCTATGACGATCCTAAAAATTATGATACCTCTCTAATTGAACATAAGATCCCTTTGAAGCATGGTATCAAACCTTTTAGGTAGAAGTTGAGACAGATAAATCCTATCCTCTTTCCATTAATAGAAAGAGAGGTCAAGAATATTCTCGATGCAAAGATTATTGTCCCACTTACATATTCTTAATGGGTAGCAAATTTGGTACCTCTCAGGAAGAAAAGTGGAGAAATAAGGCTTTTTGTAGATTTCAAAAATTTAAACTGGTCATCTCTAAAGGATAACTACCCACTTCCAAAAATGGATCATGCCCTAGAAAAATTAGTTGGATCCAAAAGAAATTCTATGATCGATGGGTGGTTTCTCCGGTTAAAATCAATATTTGTTCATGAAGATGAAAAAGAAAATACTGCATTCACCACTTAGTGGGAAACTTTCATGTATGATAAAATTCCATTTGGTTTGATGAACGCAGGGGCCACTTCCAAAGAGCGATTGATATAGATTTCATCGGTGAGAGATAAATCTGTTGTCATTTACTTAGATGATCTAACAGTCTTATCCAATTCTAATGCAGAACATCTGGTTCATCTCAAGCAAACCTTCGAGAAATGAATAAAATTTGGTTTGTCTCTAAACCCTAAGAAGCCTCATTTCACTATGCAATAAGGAAATATTTTGGGTCATATAGTTTGAAAGGATGGAATCAAGGTCAAACCCAAGCGAATCGAGGCTATTGACACAATAAACATTCTTAGAAATAAGAAAGAAATCAAGTCTTTTTTAGGGAAGATAAATTTTTTGAGAAGATTTATCCCTAACTTTGCTAAAATTGTCAAATTAATCATAGATATGTTGAAGAAAGACAGTGAAATGAAATGGACTGTTGAAGATAAAGAATCATTCAAGTGAGTTAATAAATATATAAGAGAATCTCCAGTGTTAGCTATTCCTGACTATACTAAGCAATTCCTTATCTTTTCTTTCGCATATGAGAATACTATCCCAGCGATACTCTTGCGAAAGAACGAAGAAGGTTTCAAGAAGTTGATAGCCTTTTTTAGTAAAAGCCTCAGCGATTCTGAACTACGATATGATATACTGGAAAAAAAATCTTACACGATGGTGAAATATCTCAAAGCTTTCAGGACATATGTACCGCATTCCAAAATAATTGCTTATGTGCCAACAAGCTCTGTTAAAGATATCTTGGTACAACCGAACAATGATGGAAGGAGATTTCGGTGGTTAGCTAAAGTTTATGAGTTCGATCAAGAAGTAAAACTGACCAAGCTAGTCAAAGGTCAGGGCCTTGCGAAATTATTAGAAGAATCAAATTTTAGGGCACTCGGGATAAACCACCTAGAATCACATGGATATATCCCAGACATAGAGGAACTTGATGATAAAAACCCTAGAGTCCAGATCGAAGATCAATTTTCTACCTCTAATTGGTATCGCGATATTGTTTCATACCTCCTTACCCTTCAGTTCCCAAGTGACATGAATCCATCCAAAGATACAATGTTGAGGCTACATGCAATTAAATACTGTATTATTGAAGGTCAATTGTACCAGAGAGATCCTCTAGGTTTCTTGCTACGTTTGTTTAACAAAACCTGAAACGGAGAATGTTATAAATGAATTTCACGAAGGAGTGTGTGGAGGGAATCACACCTGGAGGGAAATGACCTACAATATTCTAAGAGTTGGATATCATTGATCAAAGTTATTTACTGATGTGAATGCCAAGGTTAGAGCCTGCAACGCTTTCCAACTATTATATGGTAAGCAAAATCTTCTTGCACTACCTCTAGTGCCAGTCAAAACAGAGGCTCCTTTTCAACAATGGGGTCTGGACTTCATTGGAGAAACCATCCACAGTCAAGCGCCCAACATAAATGGATTTTAACTACTACTGATTATTTCACGAAATGGGTTGAAGCCATTCCAACTCGAAATGCCACTGATTCGGTAGTAATAAACTTCTTGGAAGAGAACATTTTATAAATATTTGGTTTCCCTTGAAAAATAGTCACAGACAATGCTAAAGCTTTCAAATATCTGACAATGGTAAGTTTTAGTCAAAAATATAAGATTGTGCTAGGAAATTCTACAGCCTATTATCCTCAAGGAAATGGGTTGGCTGAATCATCCAACAAGAATTTGATGAATGCAATAAAAAAAAGTGTCGACGGAGAATAATAAGGCTTGGCATGTTCACCTGAAGTACACCTTATGTGCGAATCATATCGGTACCAAGAAATCAATAGGTATGTATCCTTTTCAAATGGTTTATAGTACTAATCTAAAAATGAAGAAGACTTGTATTCTTGAAAATATTTGCAAGATTTATTTCATGTGTTAAAATGCAAATGTAGTCCCCAGCCCGACCCCCGCCCAAACCTTACAACATTTGAGCTCAAATACATTTTGCATCATATAGTGTTACGAAACACTATGGTGGCACGTTGGTTGGTTTTCTTTTCCAAAAATTTGCACGCGGGTGGAGGTCACGGGGTCGAATCCGGTGGACTCCAAATAAATTTTAAACCAATATATAGGTGACATGTGGCGGCCATTGATTGGGCCACGTGTCACCATCCCATTCACTGCAAACAAACCACATCATATGCCAACTTCCACACAACTTCCTGCCATGTGTCATATGACCTACCAGGTGTCATATGACCTACCACGTCATCATCCGTACGGACTGTACGGACTGTACAGTCAGCATCCCTTTTTTTTGCATGTTTGTCGTTTTGAATAGAACGTGATATCTCTCTCTCCTGATCTTCGTTTGAACCCAAACGAGTTTTGTTGGGTTTGTGAATATGAGGCCTACGCTCCCGTTTTATTTGAAGCGATTCCAAGCACTTTGAATTTTGAGCAAAATTTGATCCCCTGGATCACACCTCCCCATTGGAAAGCTTTTGGACCTCCAAAAGACTATTTTCAGTCTATATGAACATGAGGGTATAGGTCCCTCACCTTTCTAACCTATATCCACTTGGATTTGCTTGGATTTGTGCTTTTAATACTAACTCAAAGATATTCCACATTTCCTCATTTTGAAGTTCTCATTCTCCTGTCAAGGATTGTGTCTTCATGAAGTTCTGTAAGATATTCTGGGGAAAAATCATCTATAGAAGGAATCTGAACATGCTCTCCTTGATCATCAATCAAAGGATTCTCATACAATTTCAAATTCTCAACATTAACAACTGCATACATTTGCATATAAGGAGGAAAATCTAAACGGAAGGCATTGTTACCAATCTTCTCAACAATCTTGAAAAGACCATATTGAATTGGTTTTAGTTTTTTACCTTCTCCTTTAAGCCTCTCCTTACTAATGAAAAGCCAAAATTCATCTCCAACATGGAAATTGTGATCAACACGATGCTTTTCATGTCTCATCTTGTACTTGGCTTGACTCTTTTCCAACTGCTCTTGTACCATTTGATGTATCGACTGAATTTGTTCAATGAACTTGTTTTCCCTATCAATGTCATATTGACCATCAATAGCAATATCCTTCCCAAAGATAAAATCTAAAGGAAATTTGGGCAAATAGCCAAAACATGCTTCAAATGGCGATGTTTGAGTTGAAGAGTGCTTAGCTCGATTGTAAGCATGCTGAATGTAGTGTAAATGCTCATCCCAAATTTTAGGATGCTTGCTGCAATAACCACGAAGAAGATGCACCACTATTCTATTTACCACTTCTGTGTGACCATCGGTTTGCGGATGAAAATCTATGCTCTTTTTTAGTTTGGTGTCCATGAGTGCCCATAAACTCGACCAAAAACTTCCAACAAATCGAGAATCCCGATCAGAAATAATGG
>JZKD02S2438660.1:93240-108776 GCA_000966675.3 Picea glauca | reverse complement strand
AGAGAGAGAGAGAGAGAGAGAGAGAGAGAGAGAGAGAGAGAGAGAGAGAGAGAGAGAGAGAGAATTGAAAATAGATGAAAAATGAGCATTTAAAAAAATAATGTGGAAACATTGTCGATCAGAAAATTTAAAATATCAAAAATCACCTAAAACAGAGAGGGGGTGCTACCGGTAACACCATTTTTAAAAACGAGGTAAAAAATTGGACCCCCAAAAAAACGAGATCTCTGGAGAGTTCTTGTTAACTTGGTAACTATGTTATTGATCTCCTTCAAATAAATAAATGGATAGTAAACCCAAGATTGAAATTACAGGTACTATTCAAAGGTGCAAACAGGATACAATAAAATTTGCCTCAGGTAGAGAGGATGTTATACACTTTTGAGGTGAATGAAGCAACTAAGCCTTCAGGGTTGGTGGTGAAATTAGTGAGTAGATGCATCCAATGCATTGAATATGGGAAGGCAAGCACGTCCGAAAGAAAGTAAGAAAGCGCCATTGAATTATTGGATATAGCTAAAGGGACAAATGGAAACAAATATATTATGACCAGGACGTTGTGCTAAAGTACCAAGAAAATCTGAAGACAGAGCCGTTTCGGCCAATAGACGAAGAGATTTCCACCAAAGCTCATCATTCTCTATGTTCTATTTTCTTATTTCAAATATTTGTTATTTAAATTATGAGAAGTCCAATCGTTTTGACTTGTGATAGTTTTGTATAAATACATAGATTGAAGATCTATCAACGGTTGCTTCTTGTTGATTGTAATAGAGAGAACTCTCCTTATTGAGTATTAATACAAGTGCAGACAAAGATTCCAAATTTTGTTTAGTTTGGGTTATGTGTTTCTTCGGTTTTTCCATATCTCCGCATTCTTTATCGATTCCTTGATAAATGTTTGATTTCAATTTAGTACAACAACTCCTGTAATCGTATTTCATCAGTAATTTGTTAAGTAAGAAGTTTTTCCTTTGCATTTAATATGAGTAAATCAAGACCTGAGAGCTGTGTGGATTACTGTATCTTATACTTTATTCAAGGTTACACTATCTATTTTCTTCTACTGCAACAAGGTGATACTCTTCAACAATTGATGCCTTGCTTTGTTTTACAGTTTTGTATTTTTTTCTCACACCATTCGATATTACAATTTTGACTCAGACATGAAATATGGCCTCTGTGCTTCCATGCTGTTAATTTCATTTAAGGAATTTTTCTCAAATAACTAAGGTAGAAAATATTTTTTTTAAACAATCTCTTAAACTTACCTGATGCCTGACATTATTCTTTGAGCCTTAAGTTTAATCTCAGGACCAACAAGTCCAATGGTTACAATCATTGGGAACCGTGGATTTTAATTTTCAAGAACTTTTCATGAAATTTTCATTTGAAGGAAAGGAATTTGAGTTAAAGGGTATCACAGGGAAAATCAATAAGGTGGTAAGCTCTAATGGCATGACAAAATTATTGAAAAAGGGGCATCAGGGTGTAATTGTACAAGTATGCTCATTATATGTTCAAACATCTAAACCATCTATTCCCATAGATCTCCAAGGGATCATTGATAATCATTAGAAAAGTATTTGAAGATATTCCCAAAGGTATTTCACCCACTCGTGATCATGATCATGTTATTCACTTAATTGTTTGGAGTTATCCTCCTAACATCAGGCCTTATAGATACCCTTATGCCTAGAAGAGTGAAATTGAGCATATGTCTATAGAAATATTAGAGGTTGGAATTAGTAGACCTAGCCAACGTTCTTACTTTGAACTGGTGGTAATGGTGTTACAAGGAAAATCTCTCTATGGCATGGGGTAAACCAAAATAGATGGAATGACACACATAAATCAACTCCAATATCAAGTATGTTGTATAAATGAAATGTTAATAGGACAAGATCAAGAGCCTACCTCGTCTGGATGTTCGATGAAGACCACCGTTGAGCACACAACTCAAAGATTTATACCTGGAACTTATCCTCAACAACCAAGATACACAAGAATATGGTGATAATATATAATTTTAACTTATAGATTAGCATAATCCATTAACATTTATGACAAATACGCTCATGGAATAATAATTCAAATATTTTCAAGATATAAATTGGACAAGAAAAAGAGTATTTCTATTAAAATAATCAACATAAGCATATATCTGACAAACTTTTGTACCGACACATATCGGAACCGAGAAAATAAGTCCCTCCTCCACCACTTCAATCCTCCACCAAAGGAAAGCTCATATAA
This sequence comes from Picea glauca, assembly GCA_000966675.3. NCBI lineage: Eukaryota > Viridiplantae > Streptophyta > Pinopsida > Pinales > Pinaceae > Picea > Picea glauca. Next base: position 106,520 of record JZKD02S2438660.1, on the reverse strand, counting down.
AGCAGAAAATGAGGTTCTCCATCAAAGAAGGAAGAGCTTGGGGGCTGAACAATGTGTTCACACTTTTAAGGATAAAGGGACGTGTTGGGCCCTTCATTTTTGATTAATAGAAGCAGAACAAGCAATAATAGAGTACCAATTTTGGTTAGCAATTTGTGCAAGTCACAAGAAATATGGACAGAGGAATGGAGAAAGAAATAGAAAGTGGTTGCAGGGGCAACACAATGTCAACCCGAAGAAAGTGGTTGCAGGGGTAGCACAATGTCAACCCGAAGAAAGAAGTTACAACAATAACAAGAAAGAAAGAAGTTGAAATCTAACTAGCTTATATATACGAGAGGTATATGATTGTAAAGGGTTGACAAGATTATCATTCACTCCATTTTATGTTCTATTATTGTAATTAAATATTCATCTGGGGAAAAGGGTATATGGAGCTCTAAAGAATGAGTTCGGAGCCAAAAACTATTGTAAGAGAGAATGACTTGTTGTAATATCGAGGAAGCAAGAAGCCTAGGATAGCCTTGTTTCTCAATAGTATAGATTTGTTATTATCTTTGGCAAGACCAAGTAGTGTCGGTGTCTATTGAATTGTATCTAAGAAACCTTTTGATGAAACTATATGGAGGGACCTAAAATTTTGAAATATTTTGTGTAAATCTCTGTCTATTTTTTATGAATTGTCATTCTACTTTAATTTTTCATGTCTGATAAGATAAATATGTTATATATTGTTTGCAAATGATGTCGCAACTTTATTGTCTTTACTATTAGTTATGAATGGGTTCATATCTACTACTTGTTAGTTCATCTTGTGCAAGACTATGTTGAATCTTGAAGATTCTGGAGATCTACCTAAGTTTTCTCGTTACCCTTCCCTATATTCTTGTCTTGGTTGCACTTTAGGTGAGACTTATTCTCTTCAGAGAATATGAAAATGCCAGTGATCTGGACTACTCGGTACCCTTTTGTTGGTAACCTAAGAAGGACCTTGGTCTGATCAATTCTGCGCCAACAAAATGGTTTTGTTGTTGGGATGTGCATTAAAAGGGAACCTTTAGGGAGAATGTTTCCATGGATTCACTAATATGATATTCACCAGTGGTGGGAGAAAACCTATGACCTTTCATATGGAAAGAAATGGAGTTGAAAGATACACAAGAGATTGTATTTTACTCAGAAAGATCGAGTGACCAGTGTAACATCCCTCGATCGGTGACCCCGACCTTGTAATTATACCGAATAAAACTTTGCTTCTTCTTTTAATTCCTTGATACCATTTCTGTGACATTCTCGTCTTGAAACAACAGGCCAGGCCATGCCACCGAGTAACTTTGCGGAAATAATCACATATAAAACTTAACCAAAAGATAGAGATAACATCTGGTATTCACACATATAAATATATATCTATATAATGCAATTAAACAGACGAAAATACCCTACCCATACACATGTTCATGCGGAAATAACAACAAGCCTACACATACAACATATACACTATATCCAGGCATTACTCATTAATTATAATGCAAATAGAAATACACAACATACAAAAAACAAAGAATTGGTACTTATATTTTAATAGGTGACCACCAAATGTGTGCAGACCTTCCACGAACCTCCCAGCCTTAGACAATGTTTCTCATCACACTTAGTAGTGGGTCACCCTCGAGCTGGGACTAAACTCCACTGGGAAATGGAATTCTAGGCTTGGAAAGGACGACAAGAAAGTTGTATAGAACAACAAGAAGGATATTTTATCCCAGGAGAAACTTACACCCACAACCCATAGGCCCTCATTCCCCACACGCCTGCTCCACCCCAGGAGGGTACACCTTCACTAATAAAATTCCATCAGCTACTACACCTCCCTTACCTTGGGCTTTGGCAACAGGCTGGACTGGAAGTCTTAGGGTGTTGTAGATTCTACAAGACTCCCTCCAGGAGAAATCACTTCCCAGCAAACTCTCTCACTTGGGAGAGTTTCTCACAGGCCTGACAACCTGCTTCTTCAATTCGGATCTTAAGAAATACAAAAACAAAATTCAGCTAACACACGGGTGATGACATGAACAAAAAATGGGCATGGACATCGAAAGTGGCAATAGCCAAATGCTAAGACGCGACATGGCTCAGGTGAATACAAATGCATCAAGCTTCACAAGAAAAACACACATGACGATGTCCAATAGTTGTAGGTTACAATCATGCATGCATCAGTGAGGATTTTGGCTCTCTTCCAGGATTTCTAACTTCGCGAGAGTACAGACGCAATGGTGAAGGATCCCTAACAGTCCTAATAATTCTGAGACTCGTGAGCCTCATGAGAAAACCCCTAAACGAGATGACTTGCCCACCTAAAAATGCATGTGCTTAGGTTGACACATGTCTCCCTAAAGTCGCATGACTTCCACTTAACAATCATTCCCCCTTTCCCCTAGGAACTGAGGACAACATGGTTATATCAAACCTTAGCTTCTAGGAAATAATAATATAATATTATTCCTTTTAGAGGTAATCCCTCTAGCTTATTGATGCAGGAGCATCTCCCACATCAAGTGAGCCAACATGAAGCGGGAGACAGCTGGACAAGCCAACACCAAATCTCTTTTTGAAAACACCTTGATATTGTTGTGCAAACATTAATGAGTTGATTTGATGAAGCACACTTGGTATATGTAATGGACCTTGAGCGGATAAGCTCTCGTCCTTAGGTAGATGAGGCATTTAATAGATTTAATGTAAAGTAGATAGGATATTAAATTCTAGATTTGATAGCTTTGGAGTTCGAGAGGGAAAATGAGATATAGACACCCTCCTTTGTACATTGTAACATTAGCTAGAACAGGAGAAAGGAGAGCAAGCAGAGAAGTGTATGAAGAACACCCATGTACAGATATTGAATTAATAGAAGAAAGCTTTGATTCAATTCCATGGTTGTGTTGTTCTCTGTGTGTTGTTGATATTATGCTCATGAATGTTTGCTTCTTGTCATGCATTTGCTTTTATATGTTGTGTATGTGATTTCATGGTTGAATTGAAGTATGAGAAGATGAGTGAATGAGTTTCAATTGTTTCTCTAGGTGAGCCAAAGAATTCCTGTAATGAGTGCAGTTGAATTTTTCCGCAAGGAGTGTGTGACTGAAGGGTTCAATTAGAGCAAGCTTTTGTTTCCATTCATCTCAGAAGTTCATATTTGGCACCGGATCCATGCAAGGTGTGCGCAGGCCAACAAAGACTCAGAGTTGGGATTTTGAGCAAAGAGTTGAAGGATTTCTGCTGCAAGAGTGCGCAGGATCAAAGACTTCATCACTTAGTCGTGATTGAATATTTTCCGCAAAGGGTGCATGAAAGAAGTTCTTCCTGAGGGATTCGAAGTCGCGAAGCCCAGGAGAGATAATCCTTTGAATTCATCGAAGGAATGCACAGAGAGGTTGTATTGTAAGTTTTCAATCAAGTGTTGGAAACTTGCATGCGGTTGGACAGGGCTTCGTGGAATAAGCGCTTGTTTAAATTGCAATTCGACCGGATCGTCGGAATTCTCCGAGGAGAAGCCGAGAGAATCTGAGGCGTGGAATCTTATAGAGGTGTAAGGAAACCATCGTTCAGGTGTCGGAAAGGTTCGAAACTCAGGAGGACAGGAGCCGTCGATCGGGATCGTGTGGATAACATGGGCCATGGCAAGGTGATGTGACAAGTGACACGGGATATCGGCGTATCAGTGTCTCGGGCATCGTGAGTCGAGGTAGTAATCACTTGGCCGCACGAGTATCGATATTTCGAGGGAGAAAGATCACGAGTTGTCGGCATATCGATGCATCAGATCTCAGGAGTTTGAAATCCAAGTGTTTAGTGCCACGATCGGCGAAGGGCAATAGAGCGAGGTCCCGATAGCGGAGGAAGAAAGTCAGCGTTGACTGACACATCTCGGGTCTCGGGGATCCAGGGAGGTAACGCATAACGGTTGAACTTGCGAGTAGCGAAGTTTCGATCCTCCGAGAGAAAAAAAGGAATATTGAGTGGACTACACTGTGGGCGCAGATCTTCCGGTTGGGAGATAGAAGAGTATCGACGCTCTTCGGGCCGAGGGGATAAGAAGGTCCTAGTGAGAGTGATCGTGCTCCGAGGAGTGCGGTTGGCGTCAGTGTTGTATCAGAGTGGGAGACTCTTTGTTTTCTGTAACAGAGAGAGATAGGAATTCACCATGCCACCGAGAAGGGAGAGGCAGTCACCTGACCCAGAAGACAGGGAGGTGCGAAGAAGAGTTAGGCCAGTAGGAAATCCAGAAATGGAGCGGTAGATGCGAGATCTCCGAGCAAGGCTTGAGGAGATGGAGACAACACAAAGATGCGGAGTTGGTGCAGGGGACCTTAGTGATTCCGAGGTTGAAGAGGAAGCTGAACATGTGGAAGAAGTCACAGCAGAGGATGCATCAACTGAGTGGTTGATCAAAGCCATTTCTAGGATGAGTTCCAAGACCAAAGTGGACATTCCAGTCTATGAAGGAAGCCTGAATGAAAAAGAGTTGTTGGACTGGATCAGAGCTCTTGATACCTACTTCGATTATGAGGATATTGAAGAGGATAAAAAGGTAAGACATGCTGTCACTAAATTGAAGGGACATGCAACATTATGGTGGGATGAGCTACAGGCAGATAGACGCTGCAAAGGCAAGCAAAAGATCAAAATTTGGGATCGAATGATCGTGAAGATGAAGGTGAAATTCATCCCAAGAGACTATCAAATCACTCTGTTCAGGCGAATGCAGAACCTGAGACAGAAGTTGATGACAGTCAAGGAATACACCGAAGAGTTTTACAAGCTCAATATCTGAGCAGGTCATCGGGAGAGCGATGATGAGAAGGTAGCCAGATATATGAATGGTATGAGATACCACATTCAGGATGAATTAAGCATGGTTACCATCAGGACAGTGGAGGATTCTTACCAGATGGCTCTGAAAGCCGAAGAGAAGTTGAACCGTAAACAAGGAAAACGGGGGCGAGGCAGAATTCAACCCAAAGGCAAAGTAGTTTCCCAGGAGAAATATCAAAATCCCAAGGAGGAATAGAAGAAACCTCGAGGTAAGGTTGAGAGAGGTGGAACCTCATAGCAAGGACAACCACATGTTGAAAAGAGGGCGCAGCATACAGAGCAGGGTGGCAGTTATACTGATGCAAATACTTTTCCTCAAACCAGAGGTTGAGGTAGAGGAAGAGGAGGAGTTATCACATTTTTTACATGTGGGAAGAATGGGCACAGGTCATTCGAGTGTCCAGAGAAGAAGAAGGATAGTGGGGAAGCTCACATCGCAGAAGCTCAGAGGTGTGATGATGAGTCTGAAGATGCAGAAAGTGGAAGATCGCTTAGAATGCATAAAGTCCTTTTGACACCCGAGAAGGAGGTGGAGAACACAACTCAGAGGAGCCGACTGTTCAGGACAGCTTGCAAGACCAAGGGCTGGAAATGCAAGGTCATCGTGCACAGCGGTAGCACAGTAATCTCATTTCGACCGAGATGGTGGAAAAGCTAGAGCTGGAGACAACAGATCACCCGAGTCCATATAAAGTATCATGGCTACAAAAAGGACATCAGGTGAGTGTTACTAAACAATGCTTGGTTGAATTCAAGATAGGTGGATATAATGATAAAATTCTGTGTGATGTTATTCCCATGGATGTATGTCATTTATTGTTGGGTAGACCATGGCAATATGACCGAAATGTAGTTCATGATGGGAGAATGAACACATATACCTTGGAGAAGGACGGAAGAACACATAGATTTCTTCCGATAAAGGATAAATAAGTGAAACCAGAAGTAAGCAATACCATACTTCTCATGAGTGGGAAAGAACTTCTCACAGAGATGGAGAAGAAAGAAGATCCACAATTCTTTATGGTCAGGAAACCGAGAATTGTCCTGACTAGCACAAGAGTGGATGACTTACCGGATGAGATTCAGGAACTACTGGGAGAGTTCGCTGATATCATCGTGGACGAACTACCTCGTTCATTGCCACCGATGAGGAGTGTGAGTCATCACATCGATCTCATACCCGGAGCCAGTTTACCGAATAAGGCTGCGTACAGGTTGACGCCGCAGGAAAATGAGGAGGTAAAGAATTAGGTCCAAGATTTGCTAGATAAAGGATTAGTCAGGGAGAGATTGAGTCTGTGTGTTGTTCCGACAGTACTAAGTCTGAAGAAAGATGGAGGCTGGAGGATGTGTACTGACTCCAGAGCGATTAACAAAATCACCATCAGGTACAAATTTCCACTGCCGAGAATGGATGATCTGATGGATTGTCTGAGTGGGGAAAATTATTTTTCGAAGATTGATCTCAAGAGCGGATATCATCAGATTCACATGAGGGAAGGTGATGAATGGAAGACAACGTTCAAGACAAATGAAGGTTTGTACAAATGGCTGGTCATGCAGTTTGGTTTGACAAATGCGTCAAGCACATTCATGAGGCTGATGAATGAGGTCCTGAAGGAATTCATCAGAAAATTTGTCGTCGTATATCTGAACGATATACTGATTTTCAGCAAGACGAAGGTTGAACAGTTGAGGCATTTGGCCAGTGTAATGAGAAAGATACAACAGGAGAAGTTGTTGATCAACATAAAGAAGTCCTCATTTATGAAGACATGGCTCATTTATTTGGGTTTTGTTATTTCAGCGAATGAGTTGAAGATGGATCCAAGTAAGGTAGAAGTGATCAAGAATTGGCCATCACCCAGAAATGTTTTTGAGGTGAGAAGTTTCCATGGTTTGGCTAGTTTCTACTGGAAAATCATTAGGAACTTCAGTGGAATTAGCACAGCGATGATGGACACAGTGAAGAAGAGACATAAGACTTTTCACTGGATAGTCAAGGCTGAGAAAAGCTTCAATCTGTTGAAGCAAAAGATCACAGAGCAACCAGTGTTAGTGTTGCCAGATTTTCAGAAGACATTTCAGCTGAAATGTGATGCCAATGGATATGCCTTAGGAGCGGTCTTGAGCCAAGAGGACAGACCAATTGCATATTTCAGCGAGAAACTGGATGAAGCAAAGCTGAAATACTCCACGTATGAAAAATAATTTTACACTATCATACAGGCATTGAAGAAGTGGAGGCATTACTTAATACCCAAGGAATTTGTATTATACAGCGATAATCATGCATTGCAATTTGTGAGTCAATGGGAGAAGTTGAATCAGAAACATGCTAAATGGGTAGAGTATATGCAAAATTTCATGTTTGTGATTAAACATATTGCAGGTACTGCTAACAAAGTGGCTGATGCTTTGAGCAGGAAATGCTTGTTGCTGTAGGAGTTATGAGTCAAAACGTTGGGTTTTGAAAATCTTAGGGACATGTATGTTGGTGATGCAGACTTCAGAGAAGCGTACGAAGCAGCTGAGAATCCAGTTCTTAGGGATCAGAGCCCATGGATAGACTACATGATCCAGGAGGGATTTTTGTTCAAAGGCAATCAACTGTGTATTCCAAACTTCTCCATGAGGGAGAATTTGCTAAAGGAAAAACACAAAGGAGGCTTGGCAGGTCATTTTGGACATGACAAAACATTTGCGAAATTGAGCGAATCATATTTTTGGCCAAGCATGCGAGCAGATGTTAAAAGGTTTGTTGACAGATGTCAGATTTGTCAACATTCGAAGGGGAGAAAGCAGAATGCAAGTCTTTATCATCCCTGGCCCATACCAGAGAGGCCATGGGAGGCGATTAGCAAGGATTTTGTATTGGGTTTGCCAAGGACATAGAGAGGTGTTGATTCCATCTTTGTGGTGGTAGACAAGTTTTCAAAGATGTCACATTTTATACCATGCCAGAAGACCAGTGATGTGACGCACATCGCAAACTTGTTCTTCAAGGAGATTGTTAGACTTCATGGATTGCCGAGAAGTATAGTCTCGGATAGGGATACAAAATTCATAGGTCATTTTTGGAGGACACTATGGAAGAAGCTAGGAACTAACTTGGCATTTAGTTCATCTTACCATCTGCAGATAGACAGACAGACAGAAGTAGTCAACAGGAGTCTGGGACACTTATTAAGGAGCTTGGTGACAGAGCACCACCGTAGCTGGGATACTGTATTACCATAGGCAGAGTTTGCGTACAATGATTCTGTGAATCAGAGTACAGGAAAAATTCCATTTTAGATTTTGTATGGGACACAGCCGAGAGGAGTATCTGAACTCATGGAGTCAGAAGAGAATGCAACTAGCAGTGCTAGTGTAGAGAAATTTGCTGAGGCGATGACGAAACTTCACAGCAGGGTGAAGCAGCGACTTATTAACTCAAATCACGAATACAAACGCAGAGCAGATCAACGTCATAGAAAAATTTAGTTTGAAGTTGGAGATCTTGTTCTCGCACATATGAGGAGGGAAAGGTTCCCAAGGGGAACACACAATAAGCTGAAGATGAAGAAAATTGGGCCATGTAGAGTCCTGAAGAAATTTGGCGAGAACGCTTATCAGATTGAGTTGTCGGATGGCATTGGGATATCTCCGATATTTAACGTTTCAAATTTATACCCATATAGGGCTAGAGAAGCAGAGACTGGAACTGAGGGACCAGTGATCCAGTGGATGAAGCAATTACCAGTTGCAGATAAGTCGCAGATGGAGTGCATACTAGACAAGAGAATGGGAAAGAAGACCAGGCGTAAGCAGTACTTCGAGTACCTAGTGAAATGGAAGAATCACCCAGTCGAGGATGCCAGCTAGGAAAACGAAGCAGTGATACAAAAGCATGGACAGACCGTGCAGGAGCTCATGGATAGGAGCCCATGAAATTTTTCAATCCAGGGAGTATGATGCAGGAGCATCGCCCACATCAAGAGAGCCAGCATGAAGCGGGAGACAGCTGGACAAGCCAGTACCAAATCTCTTTTTGAAAACACCTTGATATTGTTGCGCAAACATTAATGAGTTGATTTGATGAAGTGCACTTGGTATATGTAATGGACCTTGAGCGGATAATCTCTCGTCCTTAGGTAGATGAGGCATTTAATAGATTTAATGTAAAGTAAATAGGATATTAAACTCTAGATTTGATAGCTTTAGAGTTCGAGAGGGAAAACGGGATATAGACACCCTCCTTTGTACATTGTAACATTAGCTAGAACAGGAGCAAGGAGAGAAAGTAGAGAAGTGTATGAAGAACACCCATATACAGATATTGAATTAATAGAAGAAAACTTTGATTCAATTCCATGGTTGTGTTGTTCTCTGTGTGTTGTTGATATTATGCTCATGAATGTTTTCTTCTTGTCATGCATTTGCTTTTATATGTTGTGTATGTGATTTCATGGTTGAATTGAAGTCTGAGAAGATGAGTGAATGAGTTTCAATTGTTTCTCTAAGTGAGCTAGAGAATTCTTGCAAGGAGTGCAGTTGAATTTGTCCACAAGGAGTGCATGACTGCAGGGTTCAATTAGAGCAAGCTTTTGTTTCCATTCATCTCAGAAGTGCATATTTGGCACCGGAGCCGTGCAAGGCATGCGCAGGCAAACAAAGACTCAAGGTTGCGATTCTGAGAAAAGAGTTGAAGGATTTCTGCTGCAGGAGTGCGCAGGATCAAAGACTTCATCACTTAGTCGTGATTGAAGATTTGCCGCAAAGGGTGCGTGCAAGGAGTTCTTCCTGAGGGATTCAAAGTCGCGAAGCCCAGGAGAGATAATCCTTTGAATTCGTCGAAGGACTACACAGAGAGGTTGTGTTGGAAGTGTTCGAGCAAGTGTTGGAAGCTTGCATGCAGTTAGAAAGGGCTTCGTGGAATAAGCACTTGTTTAAATTGCAATTCGAACGGATCGTCGGAATTCTCCGAGGAGAAGCCGAGAGAATCTGAGGCGTTGAATCTTGCAGAGGTGTAAGGAAACCATCATGCAGGTGTTGAAAAGGTTCGAAACTCAGGAGGACAGGAGCCATCGATCGGGATCGTGTGGATAGCGTGGGCCACGACAAGGTGATGTGACAGGTGACGCGAGATATCAGCGTATCGGCATCTCGGGCATCGGGAGTCGAGGCAGTAATCACTTGGCCGCATGAGTAGCGAGATTTTGAGGGAGCGAGATCGCGAGTTGTTGGCATCTCGACGCATTGGATCTTGGGAGTTTGAACTCCGAGTGTTTAGTGCCACGATCGGCGAAGGGCGATAGAGCGATGTCCCGATAGCGGAGGAAGAAAGTCAACGTTGACTGACACATCTCGGGTCTTGGGGATCCGGGGAGGTAACGCATAATGGTTGAACTCGCGAATAGCGAAGTTCCGATCCTCCGAGTGCAGAAAAGGAAGATTGAGTGGAGTACACTGTGGGCGCAGATCTTCCAGTTGGGATATAGAAGAGTATCGATGCTCTTCGGGCCGAGGGGATAAGAAGGTCCTGGTGAGAGAGATCGTGCTCCGAGGAGTGCGGTTGGCGTCACTTATCCCCTATTCCTAGACACTTATCCCCTTCCTATAATATACCCATCCATCCACGGGCCAGGTACACTACCTTCAAGCCCACCCTTGGACTTATTTCTCTTACTAATACCTTCTTCAAAATTTAAGGATGTGTAAAATAACATAATTAAGAACATGCAAAACAATATGCAGCAAGCATGCATAATCTAAGATTCAATTAAATGATAATTAAATAAGCAGTGGAATACATTCATACACGTATAATAATATCACAACAGAGAGAAATTATCTTTATAAAAAGGTGACACCAATTGGCTACAGACCAAGGACGTTCCACCCAACCGTAGACACCACTACTCCAAGTCTCAACAATAGTGTCACCCCCATGCCAAGGATATGAATTCACAAGGATGGTTCAAGAGTGTACTGGGATTCCCAAACCAGTCAGATCTCAATCTCTCACAAGTTTCCCATCACCCACAACAATCCAAGTACCCATCTCTCTTCTTCCCAACCTGTGTCACACAAGATAATGGACTTCCACCCTTCTCTACCACGCAGTCCCTCAAGCAGTCTTTCTCCTTCCTGCCAGGGCCTCTAGCATAGTTGGTCCAGAATCTCAATGCTAGAACTCTCAGGACTCGCAGTTGTGAGAAAAACAGGGTATAGGCCCATGCATTTTAGACATTCAATCCCCTAGGTCATGATTGGATCACACTAGTGACCATGGATAATTCTTCATCATCTCGGTTTACCTTCCCAAGACAAGATGCGGATGAGGACGAATCAATGGAGGAGTTAGGGGGTGCATGGGAGTGAGTGAGTGGGAGTGCGTGAGGGAAAAAAAATGAGTGAAGGTACAGGAAATCAGTGGACAAGCCATCAGTCCAACCCCCCCCCCCATCAGACCAAAGGTAGGTTTAAGTAACTTCGTTGGGGAAATCAAGAACCTCCTGGCCTTTCCCAATAATCCCTCATAATTGATCTCCTCCCCTGCACAAAAGGGTAATTAGAATAGGAATAAAAATTTAGCCTCTCAAGCCCCCTCTCTTGTGGAATCATATCCCCCTATAACTCTAGTCCTTTTCCATCTAGTAGCCAATGATGTCATTATTATTAATAATGATCAAAACATTACATATCTTGGGCACACTAGACTTTTAATAATTGTTTGGGCACTCCGGCCTCTCAACATTATAAAAATACATTATTTAAAATGGGGGTTCAAAAAATGGGGTGTTACATCCCCTCCCCCTTTATTTTGGCACTGTCCTCAGTGCATTACAGAACAAAGATACACATCTCAAATTTATTCAAAAATTTGTGGGTACTCTGCCCGCTTGGAATCTTCATGCTCCTAGGTAGAATATTCAGGACCGTAGCGGGTCCATTGAACTTTTACAAGCTCTATAACTCAATTCTGGAGCATTTTGACCTTTCTGTCCAATACTCGCACTGGCTGAACCTGAAAGTCTCCCTCCGTCTCTACCTGAATCAAATGCCAATCAATAACATGTTTAGGATCATGTACATATTTCTTTATTAAAGATACATGAAATAAATTATGCACATTAATGGAAGCAAGCAATGCAAGCATGTATGCAACTCGCCCTATTATGTCCAATATTTGAAATGGACCATAGAATATGGCTTCCAACTTTGTACAACTACCCAATTTCCAAGAGGTTTTCTTGGGCTTCCCTTTCAAAAGTACATTCTCCCCTACTTTAAATTCTCTAGCTGTCCTATTCTTGTTTTCATAAACTTTATGTCTATCCTGAGATGCCTTTAAATTATTCTTAATCTTGACCACCTAGTCTTCCATGTCCTTGAGAAGCTTCGACCCAAGTACCACTCTATCTGTTGGGTTGTCCTAGCTCACTGGAGTATTGCATTTCCTACCATACAAGGCTTCAAATGGGCTCATTCTAAATGAATCTTGATACCCATTTTTATATGCAAACTCAACAAAGTGTAAGTAATCTTCCCACTTACATGGCTTATTCATCACATACATTCTCAGCATGTCTTTAATTATTCAATTGACTCTCTTTGTTTTCCCATCTATCTAGGGATGATATGTTGTGCTAAATTTTAGATTTGTGCCAAATCCTTTAAACAATCCCCTCCAAAAATTCAAGGTAAACTTTGTATCTCTTTCCGAGACAATTTTCCTAGATATCCCATGCAACCTAGAAATTTCCTTCATGAATATTTCTGTAGTATTAGTTGATGTATGCGTGTATGCGTTGTCTTCATAGGCACAAAATGATAATCCTTCGTTAATTTATGAACCACCACCATGATTGAATCATGTTGGTTATTCTTTCTGGGTAATCCCGTGATGAAATCCACGGTGATCACTTACCATTTATTCTCTGGAATTGGCAATGGCTGCAGCAAACCCAATGGGTTCCTATGCTCAACCTTTACCTTATGACATTCCATACATCGAGCGATGTAATCAGAAACATCCTTCTTCATTCCCGACCAAAAGAACTAGCTTCTTACTCTTGTAATTGTTTTTTGGTAACGGGGATGTCCAGCATAAGGAACATCATGTATTTCCTTCAATACCACATTCCTCAGTTCTCCAGAACTAGGAACATAGATTCTATTTTTATGCATGAGTAATATGTCTTCCTTTATCTCATACTCCTTTATTTTATGTTGTACATCTCCTTCTTGTAAGTTTTATTTTACCTATAGGTAATGTTGATCTGTAACAACACTGTAGTGACCGTCATTTAATTTAAACTACCATTGAATTAAAACGGAACAATAAATTTGAAATTTACTCACAATTCACTTAATCTAGCATATTCACTCCCATATTTCAATAAATAAAATAA
>JZKD02S2438660.1:73522-84782 GCA_000966675.3 Picea glauca | reverse complement strand
GAGAGAAGAAGGATACATGGAATCAGTTGGAGCTTGGTGAAGAGGAGCCCAGGACTAGGTTCGAGGAGAAGTCGTCGATCTTGTTTTGTAAGTGACTTTATGAGATTAATATAAATAAGTACTTTTGTCGTCCAACCATATGATGTGTTTAATCTGTATGATTGATTTACATTTTGTTATGACATCTAACCCATTAGTTTATATATAGAATGCATGTTCGTATTTTCTTGTTTGTCTTTTGGTGAATGCAGGTCAGCCTTGGGAGGATATTTGCAGTCGAGAAGTGATCGAACGCATTGGGATCGACATCGGACGTGGAGTTTAAGGTAAGACTACTGGATCCCTATACTGTGTACTTTATACATGAATGTGGGGTGTTGTCGGAATAGTTTTTAAAAGTAGGAGACTTTAGATGGTTAGCTCTACATGCACTTTAGAACCCTAGTGTAGTGCATAGGGGGGTTTTCCCACTATAGAATAATTGGCGACCATACTGCGAAACCTCTCGAGTCTTTAGGGGATTTTTGTTTTTGGGTTTCTTTAATTGGTTTATTTACTGATTCTTGAGTTTCTGTAAGTTTCTATGTCTTTAAGGGATTCTGGTCTTCCATACCAGTACTCCCTTCCTGGTTTGCTTGACCATTATTTTTCTTTTTAGAGAAGTCACAGAGTTGTATGTGGTCTACAGTGGGTCTTGATGCGTACATACGCACCCTATCCTTGTATAGCCCGTGTACATACGTAGGTTGCTGAAGTATCAGTTGCATGCCTGTGTCAGGAAATTATTTTTTAAAGAAGAGGCAATCATCCTCTTCCCTGAATGAAGCCATATTTCTCAGGGGTTTTCTTGATTTATCCCTAGTCTTTGTTTCTTGCAGTCTTTGTCCTAGGTCTGACAACAATTAGCTTTTTCTTTATCAAAATTTCTTGTATTTTCTTGATTAGGGTTTGAGACAAGTTTTGTGAGTTTTTATGATTAACATGTTTAGTATTGTCAGTAACTCTCTGTGAACCACACTAGACCAGAAGTTGGTTTTTGGTCTTGTCTTGTCTTCGCTTTTCCCTTTTTACTTTCTTTAGAAGAAAATAAAAGAATTCATTTTCAAGTTTCTTATTTTGGAGCATAAAAAAAAAAATAGTTTCTTGTTTGGTTAAGTAGTTAAGTTAGTTGTTTCTTCAGGAAGAAGAGTGTTTTCTTAAGTTATTTACTAAATACATAGGACTTTAAGTAGCTCGCAGTCGAGAGGAATTCACTTTTGAGTTTTTCTTTTAAAAGATCTTAGAGAGAAGAATTAGTTAGAAAATTTGGTTAAAGAGTGTTCAATTTGCAAATCTTTGTTTGTTGAAAAGAAGTAATTTTGTTTCCAACATTTGTTCTTCTCTTTCGTCTCTTTAAAAAAACCATTAGTTTCATTTCCATTCCTTTGACTTAAGATAAACCACTTAAAATTAACGTTGAGTTAAAATTAATTAGACTTTGTGTTTGTAGGGTCCATTAACTAGATTAGGCTAGAGCCTTGATTTAGGTTGGAGGGGAAACTCTTCAAGGATATAAAACAAACATAGGAGTGTGTGATAGGGAGTGAAGAAGTCCAGTAACGTGGAAACTATATGGGACCCCCCTCTAACACAGGGGCTAAACATGAGGTCGCGTGCGGAAAGGTAGTGGACATAACTCCTCCAAAGTCAGACCAATCATAGCGGAGGAACGCATATAAAGGACTTATCTTGGGATTACATTGATCACATTTTCCATGGAACTTCATGGGTCTCGAATCCATTCGAGGTCCTCAGTCATATTCTAGAACACTTACTTTTGATACCCTCGATAGGTTTTGGGCTTGATATCATGCTCATTGTAGTCCACCCGACTCTCGACTGTACCTGCCTGGTAGTTGTTCATGAGCCGACAACTTAGTTGCCTTTGATTTTAGGGACTTACACAGGTGATTGTGGGGGTATACCACGGTACCTAGGGCAGACATCGGGCCATTCTTTGCAGATTCTACTTGGAGGGTTCTTCCGTGTCCGAGTCTCACTTGCACCGATAAGTTTCTCTAGTGTTGGTTGTTGTAACTGTTCTTCCAACTAGTAATAGTGGTTTCCTTGTTGCATCTCATAGGAATTTTTTCTAGTGCGTGTTTTGGTATTCAACATTAGATACGTTACAAATACTTGGTGTGTCATTGATAGTCTCACACAATGGAAAATAAACATCTACATCGGTTGCGAATGATTTTGGGCCTACCGTTGGTTAGCTTGGATCCACCACCGCCACCGTGAAGGAAAATACTTGAGCAGGAAGGGTTATTTGAGGTGACCAGGCCACAGGAAGTTGTACCTGATCCATCTCCGAGAGGAGAACATTCGTTCCCAGAGGGACCAAATATCTCTGACCTTGGAGAGAAATATCTCAGTCTGTATAACTCTCTGATCACTGACTTGTCGATGCCACTTCTAATACAGATTGCCCCTCCAAGGGTAACGCATCACGAACGTCAGATAATCCTAAAAGCAGCAATGGAAGAAAATGTTTCTACTTCAATAGGGAGTCCTCATACTCCCTCTACAAATGCCACAACTAGGGGCGTTTCACCTCCTAACTCACCTTCGCAGGTCCGAGCCACTATGGTATCAACCGCCTCTACCTCGGGTAGTGGTATGATTCCTTCCATGGTGGTGATCACTGCATCATTTATGTAGAGTGCGATGGGCCCTCTGTTTTCATATGGGATGGCCAACTTTGACGGGAACTCAATCCTTTCCTACTCCACCCTACAAAGTTTGGGTCTGGGGGTAGGGATCTCTAATGGTCCTCTGCAAGGGTCCATGGGGGGGACCTCGGCCCCTTATAATGATTTCCCTTACGACAGGGATCATATACCTTGGTCGTCTCCCTCGCTCAGTGGTGCTTCTCAGCGACTCGTCTAGCCGACCATGAACTATAACCTGTCCGGAGTAGGTATTCAAGGACCTTATTCTAGTACCACATCGGTGGTTTCTTTAACGTTCTCTTTGCTCAACGCATTTGGTAACAACTCATTCTCGTCAAATTCCATCTGAGTCGGGGGAAACCCTGGTTTTGGATCAGAAAATCTTGCGCAGGGTACTATTCCTGCACAGGGGGCAAACACTTCTCAAGGACCTTGGAATCCATGGCATGGATCAGTTCCCTCGTCAGGGATGCCAACCGGGGGAAACCCCTTCCATGGTCAATGGAACCACGGGAAAATATCAAGACTTATGCCCATCTGATCGGCAGGGGGAAACCCTTTCCAAAACCTTTGTAAAACTATGTCGAGAGAAATCCCTTCTCAACCCTCAATGTCCTACTATGGGAGTCAGGCGATGACATCTCAACAAGCACAAAATCCAAATGCCAGCCTAGGCCATGGTTTTTACCAGAACCCAGGCCAATAGCCTAACTTTTCTTGGAAACCTGGTGTTAGCCAAATCCTAGGCTTCTATCCTCCTGTACATACTCAACAACCTAAGCTATCGTTTCTGGCAACTTTGCATTTACCAGACTTGTCAAAATTATTGAATGACCCAATATGTCACGATCCACGTTGGCCTGCTATGCCAACCAAGTTTCCCTCAGACATTCCAAAGTACGAAGGAAAGCCTAACGAAGATCCAGGTGATCATGTGACCACATTTCACCTATGGTGCTCATCCAACTCTTTGAGAGATGACTCCGTCCAGTTGCATCTATTTTAATGCACTCTTATCGGGAGTGACGCGAAATGGTACATCGAGCTCGATCGCTCAATAAACTCTACTTTTGGCAAATTGGAAATGGTTTTCTTAAAACATTTTCAATTACCTGTGAGATACGATGTCACCATAGAAATGTTAGCCAACTTTGCACAAACAAAGATTGACCATATCTCTGATCACATCCGAGAATGGTGGAGACATAAGAGTTTGATTAAAGTACCAGTTCCACCAACATTCTTGCTCGAATGGTTCCTTAAGTTTTTGGTACCCCAGCTATCCAAGGGCATAGAAACATCGAGGGTGTTTTCAGATGAAGAAGCGATAATGAGAGATCAATATCTAGAGATGATTTACTCTCAGTCTGGTTTTCCTTACGAAGTTTTGCCAGATGCGCCACTATCTATTCTTGATAATACTAGACATAAGTCTAGACCACATGCTGACGAAATTGTTGGTTCAACACAAGAAAATACCACTAATCCACTGTCAAACCAATTGCAACAATTATCGATACAACATACAGTGGCCAGCCCAACTCCTAGTTCATCTACTCCCCCTTCTCAGACGTTGGATGTACACAACGTGCAATCGACAAACCCAAAGGCCAACGAGCAGGCCTAAGGGAAGAAAAAGCAGCGAAAGAAGGGTAAGGGGGATAAGAAACCCACCAATAATGCTGGAGGGGGAAACACAGAGAGAAAGAAGTCGAAGTATTTGTGCAACCTCTGTGCGAAAGACCCCCCGACTCACCTGTGCCCTTGACTCATGGAGTCCCAAAATTTATTGGCACAACAACAACTTGCAGTGTTAATGAACCCATTTCCTCATGGGAAAAATTTAACTCAAGCCTCTGCGAACGTGGATGGGGATAGTCAGGGACCCCCTTCGTCATCTATCAATCCCTTGACTTCGAATGTCTATATGTTGAAAGTTGAATCTCACATAGATACTAGGGCACATGATTACAGAATGCCAAGTACTGTAGAAAAGGGAAAAAAAGATGAAAACACATATGTTCCTCTCTAGAATGAGAGAACGATGGGTGAAAAATGATATACATCCCGAAAGGAGCGTTCAATAAGGTTTCACATAATCCAAAT
The DNA here is from genome assembly GCA_000966675.3 of Picea glauca. Classification (NCBI taxonomy): domain Eukaryota; kingdom Viridiplantae; phylum Streptophyta; class Pinopsida; order Pinales; family Pinaceae; genus Picea; species Picea glauca. The sequence continues at coordinate 79,962 of JZKD02S2438660.1, read as the reverse complement.
GCGAGGGACGCCCAAAACTACTCTGTGGTGGAGGATTTGTCACAAACCCCTTGAGCGATGTCTTCTTTGGAAGTCCTCCAAAGCTGCCCTTCACAAAGAAATGCTCTACTAGCTACCTTAGGATTCGATGAGACATGTAACCCGAGAACTATCACACTTGATACAATCGACTTGAAGCCTTGTCTCCCATACCACGTCACATTTCAGATAGTAGTGGCTCACCCCATGAAAAATTCTACCCGAAATATTTTTTGCACGGTGGTTGATGAGGATGCCTCGACATGCATGATGTCATTGGGGTGTTGGAAGGCCATTGGCCAACCTGTTCTGTCTCCTTCACCTACTCTTCTTACTTCTTTCTATGGTCATTCTTTCAGACCACATGGAATCATTCCTTCTTTCCCCATGCATTTAGGAAGGAAGATCGTGTGCATCGAAGTTGCAGTTGTCATTGTGCCTCTCGAATACAACCTCCTATTAGGAAGGATTTGGACATATGCCATGCATGCAGTGGTTGTCATTGATGTCAGCCCCTAAAGAAAGCCCCACAGTACAAAGTTTTGGGTAATGGACCCAAGATGTTTTTATGTAAATATGACTCATTATTTTCTTGTCATGGTTGATAAGAAGTAAAGATGGATGAACTCCAAAGTGGTCCCCTTATGGTGAAAGCCCTCATGGGAAGACGCTTTGCAGAGTAAGAGAACCCATGATTAATTGTGGAATAATGAGATGAAGGACAATGAATTTTTTAGGTAAACTATCCTATATTGATAGTGCTTGTCATTCCATTTCTGGTGGTATGTGGAATGTCACATAACTCCTCATGGTTAGAGAGTTACGGACATGAGAAGTTGGATACCCCAGGTTTGGGTAATGGACACAAGTTTGTTTAATGGATAAAGGTATGAGTTATGATATATTTTTAGATAATATTATTCTATATGGATAGTACATGTCATTCAATTTCTGGTGGTATGTGGAATGTCACATAACTCCTCACGGTTTGAGACTTATGGCCTTACGAAGTTGGACGACCCTCATATGTCATCTAGAAGCCCCAAAAGGTCAAAGTAGTCAAAGTGGTTTAAGAGATTTTAAAAGGTAAATAATAAAGTGAAGTAATGAGTGAAGTTATTGTTTATTTACTTTGAAGTTATTGGATGATAATGCTTCATTGATATAATACTTGGATTATATGGTTAAAAAGGATTAGATTTCTCTATTAGGTTGAGGTTCAGGTTGATGCATGGTTCAGATTTATTGGTACAAATTCATAGTGGTATATCTCATAGTGACAGGTTGACAGTGGTTCCATCATTCTACTTCTACTTCAGGTTGGCAGGACGGGGTAAGGACAGGTGGTTGTATCCTCCTTTCGGTTGTAGCTGGAGAACATAGGGGGTTGTAGCCTCCTTTTGGTTGTAGCCAGAGAATTGGGGAGTTGGAGCTTCCCTCAGGTTGTAGCCTGAGAAGATAGGGGGTTGGAGCCTCCTTCTAGTTGCAGCTGGAAAACAAAGGAATTTGATGCTTCCAATGAATGTAATTCTTCAAGACATATAAGAAAAAGCATTATGTGGTTTTCTTCCGATTTTGGTTTCCATGTAAAACACTGGTGTACTGTGTATGTGTATGTTTTTTCATTTGTTCATTGTTTATTTACTCTGTAGTTATTGGATGATAATGCTTCATTGATATAACACTTGGATTATATGGTTAAAAAGGATTAGATTTCTCTATTATTGATTCACCCCCTCTCTCAGTAATCCAACAATTGGTAACAAAGCACGTTTCTTCAAAAATTAGTTTAACCACTGAAAGGTAGATCATGGAGAGTACCAACTCATATAAAAATGGAATACCATAGTTTGATGGACAAAAGTATTTTTTTGGAGCATAAGGATGAGGACATATATACAGGCACAGGGATTTCAAGTTTGGCAATCAATTGTAGATGGATACACAGCACCAACAGTTCCACCAACAAATGAGAAAGTAGTAAAACTCGGTGAGAATAATTCCAAGGACACAAATGCACTTTTGAATGGTCTTAGTTATATGGTATTCACCAAAGTTGCACACTGTAAATCCACTAAAGATATTTGGGACAAACTTCAAAATATTTATGAAGGAGATACAAAAGTCAAAGCAGCAAATCTTCAGACTTACAGAGGTCAATTCAAACAACTAAAAATGAAGTAAGATGAAGATATCGCAACCTACTTCTTACGAGTCGATGAAACAGTGAATGAAATCATAGGATTGGGAGAAGAAATTGAAGAATCTTTAATTGTTCAAAAGATACTAAGATCTCTTCCTATGAGATTCAACCCTAAGATATCATCACTAGAAGAAAGATCGAATCTGGACTCAATAAGCATGGACGAACTGCATGGAATCTTCACAGCATATGAAATGAGAACAGAGAAGAAAAATCTAGATGTAAAAGAAGTAGCCTTCAAGGCATCCAAAAGATCAAAACAAAAGAAAAAGGAACAAGAAGAATATAGCAGCTGCAGTGATGTCTCAGAAGATGATGAAGAAGTTCCCAACTTCGTCAAAAGACTGAACAAGGGAAACAACGGTAGGCATAGAGGTAAGCTCCCTTTAATTTGTTTTAATTGTGATGGTATTGGTCATTTTGCTAACAAATGTTCTCATAAGAAAAAGCGAAATGATGAAGGTTACTCAAAAGGAAAACACACATATAAAGGAAAATTAACTACAAAGAAAGTTTTCGAGAAAAGATTATACACCAAAGAAGACATCTCATCATCAGATGAAGATGAAATCAGTGACAATGAGACAAGAAGAGTTCTATTCATGGCAGTAAAAGAATATGACAAAGAAGACTCGGAAGAAGACTATGAAGAAGCCGAAGAAGAATGTGAAGAAGTCGAAGAAGAAATTGAAGAGGTAGAAGTTGACTATCGAGAAGAATTAATGTGTGCATAGAAGTTATCAGAAGAAAAAAGAAGAAAAACAAGAAACTACAAGAAGAACTAGGCAAGAAAAAGGACACTCGAGAACTAGAACAAATGATCACAAAATTGAAGGTTCAAATAGAAGATGATAAAATAATTGAAGAAGCACTCAAAGAAAAACTAGAAGAAAAGCAAAATATCATTGGAAACTTGGAAGTAGAGGTTGTCACACGAAGAAAGGATATTCAAAAGAAACATATGTAGAATAGCTCAAAAGTTCTGGATGACATTATCAGTAGTCAAAAATCTCATCCTGACAAGTCTGAACTTGGATACAATCAGACAGAAAAGGGATCAAGCTCCAAAACAAAAGAGCAAGAAACAAATCCAAAGAGATATGCAGAAACAATCAAAGAGGATAGGAACATATACAAGGAAGATTACAGGGACACTCCTCCACCAAGAAGATTCAGATTTCAGAATCAACAACAGACGGATAAGCCTCAAGAAAAAGAAAGATTCATAAGAGCACCTCCTTTTAGAAAATATTCAACTCCCAGGTATCAAACTATATTTTTTTGTTTATGTTATGCATGTAATAATTGTGGACATAAAGCTGTGAATTGTAGAGTTAACAACAGGACCAGTAACAACTTTGAGAGTTATACACAAAGGGATTATTCAAGGAGACCTAGTGACACAAAAAGAAGAAGTTACAACATGTTTAAATCTTTGAGCACTGAAGTGGAATGTTACAAATGTAAAAATTTTGGACACATGGCCAAGGATTCCAGAATCATAGTCCCTCCTATAGAACCTCAACAGAATAACAACAGTCACAGACAGGAACCTACGAAAACGACATGGATAAGAAAGAAAGATCAGTATAACAATGAAGAATGCACAATCTCTCTACAAGCTAAGAAGAATCAACAAGGTTAGTATGTTGAAAGTGGATGTTCAAAACACATGACAGGTGATAAATACACATTTCTTAAATTACGAAAATAAAAAAATGGATCAGTCTCTTTCGGAAATGATAATTCATCCAAAATCATTGGAGAAGACACAGTCTGAATTGGGAATAAGAATGAAAAGGCACAAAATGTTCTACTGGTAGAAGATATGAAACATAATATTCTAAGTGTGAGTCAAATGTGTGACCAAGGTAATAAACTTAGTTTTGATTCAGAAAAGTGTTATATAAGAAAATAAGGTTCATGGAAATTGGTCCGTACAAATGCAAGAACTTCAAACAACATATATGTGTTAAGTGAAATTGGAAATGAAAAGTGTTGTCTAGGAAAGGAATATGAAAGGTTATGGAATAGAAGAATGGGTCACATGCATTTTGATAACCTTGTCAAAGTCAATAAAAGAGAAGCAAACAAAGAAATGGCCCATATCACGAAAACAACCAATACTTTATGCAAGCATTGTCAACAAGGAAAGAAAACAAAAGCCATGTTCAAATCAAAGGAATATTCAACAACAAGACCACTGGAAATTGTGCACACAAATCTAGTTGGACCAACTACAACAAAGGGCTTAAAAGGTGAAAAATACTTTATGTTATTAGTTGATGATTATACAAGAATGAATGCGGTTTTATTCCTCAAGAACAAGTCAGAAGCTTTTGAAAACTTCAAGATATATAAGGAAATGGTTGAAAATGAGATGGATTCAAGAATCAAATGTTTGAGATCTGATAATGGAGGAGAGTTCACTTCAAAGGAATTTATGGACTACTGTAGCAGCCATGGAATAAAAAGGCAATTCTTCATTGCTAGGACACCTCAACAGAATGGAGTTGTTGAAAGAAAGAACATGACAGTACAAGAAATGGCTTGAAAAATGCTAATGGATTCCAAATTGGCAGATATATTTTGGACATAGACAGTGCATACAATAGTTCACATTCACAATAGAGTAATGCTTAGAAACAACATTGATAAAACTCCCTACGAGCTATGGAAATGAAGACGAGCAAATGTGAAGCACTTCAGAGTTTTTGGAAGAAAATGCTACATCAAAAGAGAAGATGGTAGAATGGGAAAGTTTGACTCTCATGTGGACAAAAGAATACTTGTTGGTTACTCAAGTACAAGGAAAGCATACAAGTGTTACAATATAAGATTCAACAAAGTTGTGGAAAGCATCAACGTAACAATTGATGAAACAGGCAGACCAGAATCAAAGGAAGAAGAAAACAAATCAATGGAAAAAAATTTCGAAGAAGATGATGAAAAAGAAGTAGAAGAGGAAGAGGAAGATGAAGAGAATTTGATAGAAGCAGAAGAGAAAGTTCAAAAAGTATCTCCAAAGACACCTAACAAATGAGTACAGAAGAATCATCCTTCAGATCAGAGTATTGGAAACAAAGATGCAGGAGTTGAGACTAAAAGAAAAATATGTTCACCAGAACAAACACACCTAGCACTCTTATCTACAATTGAACCAAACTATTTTGAAGAAGCCAACAAGGATCAATTTTGGAATAAGGCCATGGATGAAGAATTGGATCAAATAGAGAAAAATGACACTTCGGAATTGGTTCCAAGACCAAAGAATAAGAATGTCATTGGCAAAAAATGGGTTTTCAGGAATAAATTAAATGAATATGGACAGGTTACAAGGAACAAAGCTAGATTGGTATGTAAAGGATATGCACAGATTGAAGGAAACGAATTTGAAGAGACATTTTCCCCAGTTTCCAGAATGGAAGAAATTCGTTTAATTTTAGCTTATGCATGCTCCAAAAATGCTAAAGTATATCAGATGGATGTAAAATCATTTTTTATGAATGGGGAACTTGAAGAAGAAGTCTACATTGAACAACCAGAAGGATTTCAATTGTCAGAGAACACAGACTATGTATGTAAATTAAAGAAGGCCTTTTATGGTCTAAAATAGGCTCCTAGAGCATGGTACTCCAGACTGGATAAGTATCTGCAGCAGGCAGGGCTCAGAAAAGTAAGTGCGGACAACAACCTCTACATCAAGGTAAGTCAAGGTAATATTTTATTAATTGAAGTTTATGTTGACGATATTATTTTTGGTAGTGATGATGACAGGTTAATCCATAAATTTTCAAAAGACATGCAGAATGAATTTGAAATGTCGTTACTTGGAGAACTATCCTTCTTTTTGGGACTTCAGATACATCAAAGCAACCAATGAATTTTTATTTCTCAAACCAAGTATATCAGAGAAATTCTAAAGAGGTTTGGAATGGAAGATTACAAACCAGTTATCACTCCCATGCAAACCAGTTGTGAGTTGAGAAAAGATGATGATTTGAAGTCTACACATCAGAGGTAATACAGGTCAATGATTGGCAACCTACTATGTGTGACAACATCTAGACCAGATGTAATGCAAGTAGTTGGACATGTGGCACGATTTCAAGTAGCACCAAAGGAATCACATGTATTAGCAGTAAAGAGGATTTTCAGATATCTCAAAGGAATAGAAGAGTTTGGATTATGGTATCCAAAAGGAAAAGATCTATCACTT
>JZKD02S2438660.1:24830-35533 GCA_000966675.3 Picea glauca | reverse complement strand
GGGCTTACATTCAAAGTATTGTTATTAGATGAAGTTTAAAAAGTGGTAGGATGGATTGAAGTTCAAAAAAGTGTCGATGGCCTAAAGTTTTAAAATTGCTCGATGAGCAATGTTTAGGAATGGCTCAAGGGGCTTAAATTCAAAAACAGATCGATATTCCAAAATGCCCTGAAGTTTAGAAGTGGGCCAAAGTTGGAGAAATGCTTAAAATTTCGTAATGGCCCAAAGTTCAAGAATGGGTTGAAGTTAAATTTGGCCCTAATGTTCAAACATGGTCCAAATATTGGAAGAGGCCTAATGACCTAGTCCATAAATGCCTTGAATTTTATAAGAGGGCCAATGGCACAAAGTTTGAATTTGCATGATGGGTGATGTTTTAGAGTTTCCAATGGAGTTAAGTTAGAAGTATGGATGTTGGGAAAAGTTTAAAAAGTGGCCAATGACCAATGAAATACATGGAAATAGTCCTGATGGCCTTAATTTTGAACAATGGTTGAAGTATCAAAAGACGTGGAAGTTTCAAATCAACTTAGTCTTTGAAAAGGGACCAAAATTCAAAATTAACCGAAAGTTCGCAAGAGGGGCACCCAACCAAGAAAACCGAAGAGCCAGCGACACAGGTGTGGTGGAAGAAAAACTCAAGTTTTCCCGAATGCAAGGAAAAATTGGGGTTTCCAGAGGCAATGCAAGGCAAGTTGGAAAGAGGGGCGCCCAAAGGCAAGCCGAGTTGGCAAGAGGAGTGCCCAACCAAAAAAACCAAAAGAGCCAGCGACACAGGTGTGGTGGGAAAAAAAACTTGGGGTTTCCAGAGGCAATGCAAGGCAAGTTTGCAAGAGAAACGCCCAACCAACAAAACCAAAAGAGACAGCCACACAGGTGTGGTGGGAAAAAAAACTTGGCCTTTCCCGAATGCAAGAAAAACTTGGGGTTTCCAGAGGAAAATCAAGGAAAGTTGGCAAGAGGGGCATCCAAAGGTAAGCCAAGTTGGAAAGAGGAGCACCCAACCAACATAACTGAAATAGCCAACAACACAGGTGTGGTGGGAAAAAAACTTGGGGTTTCTAGAGGCATTGCAAGGCAATATGGGCGCCCAAATGAAAGAGGAGCACCCAGCCAACAAAACCAAAAGAGACAGCAACCAATGAAATTACCAATGAAATGACCAATGCAAGAAAAAATTGGGGTTTCCAGAGGCAATGCAAGGCAAATTGGAAAGAGGGGTGCCCAAAGGCACCAACAAAAGAAAAAAGGTTCCCAAAGTCACCAACTAGTGATGGAAGATGGTCTGCGGTGTTGAATTGCACCAACAAAAGCACAAAAAATACATGAGTTGTTTAACTTATAGGTGATGTAACTTTCAACTACAAACTTAGAATGGGACGAGATTATAGGCATTGGAAATCTAGTTTAGAGGAGAAAATAAAAATATTCATAATTGGGAAATGTATTTGTGTTTAGTTATCCTGAAAAAATTACATAATAGAGCCTTCGAGCTTGATTTAACAAGGCAAATTGTTCATGTGGGTGAACCCTAAAGTATCTTAAACTTTCATAAATATGTCTATGATGAAGAATGAGCATACTAGATGCAAAAATTATAAGGTGTGATTGCTTATCTTCCATGATGATGCTTTCATTATGATGTGGAGGCACAATTAACTCAGTAAGAGCATGGTAGTTTAAGGTGCTTGTCAACTAGTAAGTTAAATGTTCGGTTGAGGATGGCTAGGTATACTTGGCATATTTGAATTGATGGTAAATAATGACAAGGGAAAGGGACTGAGGTTGTTGGTGCCCTTAGTAGAAAATTCATTTTTCTCCAACTAATTCATAGGAAGAATATTTCTAATTTGGAATCTTTCTTCTTTATCTAATTCATTGAACACCATAGAAGACTTCCTCAAATTAATATCCATACTTGTAACTTTACAATAGATTCCCAAAATCTCCTTAATGCTTATAATTTCCCTTAAATATCCATGTCCGAAAGTCATTATGTCATATACAAACAGTAGATGTGAAATGACCAATGAATTATAATTTTTTATTCCCTTTACTAACCTTGTTCTCCTAGCATCTTTGATCACAGTAATTAATCATTTGGCTACTAATAAAAAGAGAAAATAAGATAAAGGGAATTGGTGTCATAGGCCTCAATATGAATTTAAAAAACTAGAGGAAGAACCATTTATAAGAACTATAAAGGAAGTTGATGAAAGACACCCCATAATCCATTCTATTGTATGTAGATTTATTCTAAGATGGAGCAATAACAATCTAAGGCATAACTAGTTCACTTTGTCATATGCTTTTTCAAGGTCCAACTTCATGACAACAATAGGTGGTTTCTGGGTTTTATTTATGTGCAGTCCTTATTGGGATGATCCCACAACATCATGGATTTGTCTATTGTATAAAAAAAAAAAATGTTCTTCATACTAATTTAATACCAAGGCTCCTTTGAAGGAGTTTAATACCAAGGATTTTGGCTCCTTTGAAGGAGTTTAATACCAAGGATTTTGGCTCCTTTGAAGGAGTTTAATACTAATTTTATTCCATCCTTTGCCACTTGTGCTTCTATGCCTACCTTCGTTTCCTCGTCAATAAGCCTGGCAAATAACCTAATGATTTCCATATTTCACCAATATTTCCATCTCTAGATCTTTAAACAAATTTTTGAAATGTTGCTTTCCCACCTCTACTATTTCCTTGACAAATTTGATTTTGGAACCATCTAGATTACTAATCTCCCAAATAGTATTCACAATTCTCCCTTGACTCACATACTTATGAAAAACTCAGTATTCATGTCACCTTCATAAGGCTAGATAGCTCTACTTTTTGAGCCTCCACTATGTCTTCTCCTTGTCAGGTAAAGCCTTATTGTTTCCTTGAAGATCCTTGAGAGAAATAAATTCTTCCTTAGAAAATACCCCATCCTCGTTATTATCAAAAAGTCATTTGATTCCTTCTTCCACTTCTTTGAGCTCTTTCTTATTTTTTTAATCATAAATTTGAGACCACTCAGCTACTAACCCTTTTACCCTTTTCAAATTATTCGTGAATTGTTTTGAATCATCTTTGTGTTTTTCAAATTGATTCTATTCCCTAATGAATTGCCCTTTAAATTCCTCTTGAACTAGCAATGAATTATTAAACTTAAAAGGGGAACTAGGTTTCCTACCTTCATATTCCAATTACTTTTCCCCATACTTTTATTTTATTTAGATTTAAGTTTAGATCTGCTCAAATTATGATGTTGTCCCCATTAAAAAACCCCAAATTCCTAAGCCCTTCCTAAAAAGGTTTTTTATCACTATAATAAAGGTTGTACAAGTTAATAATTTTATACACCTTCCCTAATTCTATAGACCCGATTTCAATCTCAATACCTACATTTAAGACATTGGAGGACATTGCAACTACATTGGCATTCCACCTTAAGACTAACCCTCCTAAAAGTTATTCAAAATCTAGCAAATTTGTTTTTCATTCTTTTAGAAAGGAAGACAAAAATTCTGCAGTTTTAGAGCCAACACACACAATTTCTTGGAGAAGAAAGACATATGGTTTGTAAATATTTGTTTTGGACTATATTCAATGGTTATTAAATTACACAACTCCCATGGGTATTTTTTCTTCTCATGGCACAATCAAGGGGAAAGAAGTCAAGAGATAGGAGAAAGAGGTCAAACCATTTCCTCCGGCCATGTGCCTTCCTCTGGTGCAAAACCATGTGCCCTCCTCCTCTTCAAATATTGTGCCCTACTCCTTTGCAAATCATGTGCCCTAGCCTCTTCAAATCATGTGCCCTCCTTCTCTGCAAATCGTGTGCCATCCTCCTTCCATCCTCCAAATCTGTCCTCCTCTCCAAACCGTGCTCCAAATCCGTCCTCCTCTCCAAACCGTGCTCCAAATCCGTCATGGTGGTAGCTTGCAGATTGTGCATGAGTGATATAGTGGTCGGACTGTGGTGGTGAGTGCATGGACTGTGGTGGTATCTTGCAGCCTGCACGTGAGTGTTATAGGTTGTGTTTTGAAATGTTTTATGTTGTTTTATTTTGGTTTTTATTTATGTTGTTTTTATTTTGGTTTTTATTTATGTTGTTTTTATTTTGGTTTTTAATTTTTGTTTTTTTATACTATATATTATATATATAATAAATATATAATATATAATATACAACCCAACATTGATATACAACCCAAACATGAAGTCATGAGACCTACCGAGGTTGTGGATTTGAACCTGGGTTAGGAGTTGGCGTTTTAGAGGTTATGGGTTAATGGGTTAGTGATTTGGAGTCTAGTAGGAGTTAGTGGGATATTTGTCAAGAATTAGTGTGTTAGGGTGATCCATATGGATATCGGTGGCCACCCACCTTTTCCAACTAGATCAAAACAGTTTTATGACAATTGTGGCAATTTACTATTTTTAGCAGTTTTAACTTTCGGGGCCATTTTGAGGACCTAAATGAAGGTTTTCGGGATCGAACTCCTAAATGATAATTGAAGGCATGATTGAGCCCCCAAAATGAATCTCTTCGATGATACCTTTCCAACGGGCTATCACATGCTTAAAACGGAGATCGTATGCAAAAGTTACGACCCCGGGAAGTTGATGTACTAACTTACCCAAATGGGGTCCACATGACTTTTGGCGCTTCATCTCCTAGGGTTAGGTTTTTTGATGTATAGGGTTTTTGGAATTCTTTCTTATTGTAAAAATTCCTTCAAATCCTCATTGTAACCTTATTCTTGCGAATGCGCACTACTGTCACATCTCTTCTCAAAGATAAGCCGCCACCATTCCAGCAAGCTTGTTTCCGCTACATTTTACAGTTTCAGCTTATTTCGTTATTGAATAGAAAACTAGTTTTACTGTATCTCTGTAATTTTTTTTAAGAACCTGTTAATAATCTGTATTCATTCCGTTCTGCTCATAAAATCTGGATCAGTGGTATCAGAGCGGTCTTCTCCTTGTCGTCTTAATGCATGTCCCCAACGAGGTTGGAGTACAAAGAGTTGGGTCTCGAGCTTGTTTCTCTTGAGGAAAGAAGATCTCGCACACCCAAGAGAACTCCCATGGCAGAAGAAAAGAAATATGATGGGATAGAAGATCCTTTCAAACTGTTGATTGAGGAAGCCCTCATGCAACAGAGGAACGAGATGATGGATAGTTTCGCGCAAATCCTTCGGCGGCTACCAACAGGCAACGCATCTTCTTCGAACGAAGGCACAGCCCCCTTCAAGGTACAAATAAACTTCGATATTCCTATATTTGAAGGTCAAATAGACGCAGATGTTGTAGACAAGTGGTTGAATCTACTAGAAGGGTATTTTTTTTTCCATAACTTTTCGAATAAAGAAAAGATTACTTTTGCGCTCCTCAAAGCCATTCCCCATGTCAAAGATTGGTGGGAAACTTTCTGTGAGAAAAAGGAAACAGAGGAAACCTCATTATTTCTAGTCACAACCACCTGGGAATCCTTCAGGAATGTTATTAAGGAACAATACTACCCTGTCGGAATTTATGACGACCTGTATACCAAATGGACCACACTGCGGCAAGAAAGAGACCAAGTAGTGTCAGATTTCACAAATATCTTCCATACCTTGCGCACCAAATTGGGTATCAAAGATTCAGAGCGACATCTGGTGCTCAAGTATCGCGGTGCTCTTCATAGATACATCCATACCAAAATGAAATTTTTGGACATCTCATCCTTGGGCACGACCTACTAATATTCTATCAAAATCGAGCAGAAGCTCAAACAAAAGATGCAACAATTTGGGCCTAGGAACCCCGCACAAAAAAATCCACCAAAGGGCGTCCCCAACCCACCGAACAAAGGACAGAGAAAATATGGACAGTATCAGGACAACTATTCCAAGCCGCAAGCAAAGAAGGACACCAGAAAGACAAAGAAAGATACCGGGAAGTGGTGCGACTTCCATAAGAGCCCTTGGCATAACACTGTTGACTGTCACTCAAAGCAGTCGCTGGTGGCCAAAGTGAAAACCTATGAATCAGATGAAAATTATGACTCTGAGCCAGAACCATTGATAGAAGACGGATCATTGACATGGAACCTAGTGCCACCGTTGCTACCACCAAGCTCCAGCTTGGTGAACCAGACGAGCCAGAAGAAGGAGAGTGCCTCTTCCATTCACGGATGTGGGTAAAAGGCACCTCGTTGCACTTCATCATTGATAGCGGTAGCCAAAAGAACCTCATCTTAGCAGAGGTCGTCAAGCGGCTGGCCCTGCCAACAACGTTGCACCCACAATCGTACACCATTAGATGGCTCCACCAAGGAAGCAATCTCCGCGTTAGCCAATAGTGTCGACTGTCGTACGACATCAATCCCTTCAAAGATGAGGTAGTTTTTGATGTTTCTCCTCTCGAAGTTTGTGATGTTCTTTTGGGCCAACCTTATTTATGGAAACATCATTCTCTATTTGAGTCTAGGACTCGTAGTGATATTATTACTTTGAACAGGAAATTGTACAGGATAACCGAGGTAGTCCCACCTCGTGATATTTCCTTGATCTCTGCTAAGCAATGCAGGAAGGTCATCTCTCAGACAGGGAAGTTTGTATTCTTCGTGATTCGCTCTCAGAATAAGAGAAAGATCACAGCCACATCCAGGGTCTCTACAGAGGACCTCTCCACACAGCAGAAGCAAGTAGATAAGGTCATGGAAGAATACTCGGATATCTTCTCCTCACCTACAGGGCTACCTCTGCATTTCCAGGTCAAGCACCCCATCGATCTGACCCCCAGCGCACCGCTACTCAATGGGCCAGTCTATCATCACTCTTTGTTAGAGAATGAGGATATCAAGGGACAGATCCAAGAATTGCTCCACAAGGGGCACATCTACCCTAGATCATCACCTTGCAGGAGACCAATCGTGCTGGTACAGAAGAAAGATGAAACCTGGCGACTCTGTATTGACTATCGGGCTCTGAATAAAATCACAGTCAGAAACCGGTACTCGATTCCCCAAATCGATGACCTCCTTGATCAACTCACGGGGGCCAAATACTTCAGTAAGATTGATATGAATTTTGGCTACCACCAGGTCCTGATAGAACAGACAGATGTATGGAAGACCGCCTTCAAGTCAAAGGAAGGCATTTTTGAATGGTTGGTCATGCCCTTTGGTTTGAAAAATTCTCTAGCCACTTTCATGAAGATGATGGACGATATCCTACGAACATTCACCAATACTTTTGTAGTGGTGTATTTGGATGACATTCTAATTTACAGCAAGACTTGGGTTGAACACTTGCATCATATTCACTAGGTTCTGAACACCCTGCGGCAGCACAAGCTATACGCCAACTTGGAAAAATGATCCTTTGGCATGGACAGGGTCCATTACCTAGGCTATATCATTGATCAGCATGGTGTACATGTGGATCCAGCCAAGATCCAAATCATCCGTGACTAGCCAGCCCCAACAACACTCACTGAGCTTCAGAGCTTCTTGGGCCTTGCCAATTTCTACCACAGGTTTGTGTTGGGTTTCTCCCATATTGCATGGGCCCTAAGACAAATAAATAGGGGTGGTGGTAAGGTAAAATTTGCATGGGGTTGGTCCTAACAACAAGCGTTCAATGATTTGAAGCAACTCTTATGCTCAACCCCAATACTTTCACTACCAGACCTGCAACATCCTTTTGAGATCAAGACAAATGCTTCAGACTATGTTGTGGGTGCCATTCTCACTAAGCGCGGCCACCTTGTGGCCTATCATAGTGAGACAGTGCCAGATATTGTCCGTAAGTACCCTACTTATGAAAAATAAATGTACTCCATCGTGAAAGCATTCCGCCAGTGGAGACATTACATTCTTGGGAAGGAGACAATCATCCACACTGATCATAAGACACCAGAGTTCATGCATACACAGGGAAAATTGCAGAATGACCACCATCAAAAGTGGTCCACATACTTGCAGCAATTCCACCTCAACATCAAGTATAAAACAGGAAGCACCAATCACGTCGTTGATTGCCTCAGTAGACTTCCAGTCGCGGAACTCACCACGGTGCTAGACTCTTTCGGCCATGAGACATCTAGATGGCCCCAACTCTATGACAGACTTCGCCACCACCTACCAAATGTTGGGTGCAAACGCAGTTGTCGATAATTTCCATATTCAGGATGGGTTGTTGTGTTGTCTGGGCCATATCTGTGTCCCATCAAGTGAGCGAGCGAAGCTGATCTGGGAAGCCCACTACAATCGGGTGGCAGGACACTTCAGCATTGAAAAGACAGTGGTGATGCTACAGAAACATTTCTACTGGCCAAAACTTCAATAGGAGGTCAACAAGTATATCAGGTCCTGCACTGTATGTGCTATTGCCAAACTGACCACTAAGAAATAGGACCTGTACACCCCTCTTCCTATGCCTGACAGTCCATGGGAATCCATCTCAATGGAATACATGTTGGGCCTCCCATCCACCAAGCGGATAAATGACTGTTTTTTTGTGGTTGTTGATCGCTTTTCTAAGATGGCGATTCTAGTTGCCTTCAAGAAGAGCATCACAACAGAGGCCACTACCAAGCTCTTCTTTGAACGAGTCTGGGTACATTTTTGAATCCCACAAACCATTGTATCAGATCGAGATAGTCGATTTCTCAGCACATTCTGGTCGAGCCTCTAGTCACTGTTGGACACCAAGCTCACCAAATCCATGGCCTTCCACCCCCAGACAGATGGCCAAAGTGAGGTTGTAAATCGAATGATTGTTCATATCCTTTGCATGTATAATTCAAAGCACCCTCACACATGGGATGAGAGCCTTCCCTATGTCTAGCATAGCTACAACCAATCCCTGCATAGCTCAACCGGCCACAACCCCTTTCAAGTGGGGTTGGAATTCCAACCATTGGGACCCATAGATGTTTCACTTCCCCTTGCGGTCACCTCGACCGACTCATCTCCTGCTCCAACTGAAGCTGACAAAGCCACCCAATTCATTTAAAGGATCCATCACATCCACCAACAGGTTCAGGATATCCTACAAAATTCCAATGACAAGTAAAAACAGTGCCATGATCAACATCGGGTGTCGCATAAGTTTCAGGTGGGCGACAACGTTTGGTTGCACTTGCAGAAAGAACGCCTTATAGGACCCCATAGAAAGCTTTTCCCACTCCGTTATGGGCCGTACACTATCACCAAATCCGTGGGGGATAATTCTTTTGAGATCAACATTCCTCCTTTCCTTGTTCTGCACCCAGTGTTCAATGTGGATCTCCTTCGCCCTTATTTCCCACCATTATTGGACACCTTAGAAGTAGCAGAACAACTGACACCAACAGAGCTCAACCCCAACTGCCTACAACAAGAATCCAATGATCAGATTGTGGATATACATATCAAGGGCACTTGACAACAAAGGATCCATCTTTATCGAGTCGTCAAAGCAGGGTAGCTCCTGCACCAAGGCAAGTGGCTCACCTGGGGCCAAATTCAACAAAAAATTTCTCATCGGATGGGGGACCTCAACGTAATAGATACCATTGCTTCCTAAGGAGGTAGGATTCATCCATATGGATATCGGTGGCCACCCACCTTTTCCAACTGGCTCAAAACAATTTTCTGACAATTTTGGCAATTTACTATTTTTAGCAGTTTTAACTTTTGGGGCCATTTTGAGGGCCTGAATGAAGGTTTTTCGGGATCAAACTCCTCAATGATAGCCAAAGGCATGACTGATCCCCCAAAATGAATCTCCTCAACAATACTTTTCCAATGGGCTATCACACGCCTAAAACGGAGATCGTATGCAAAATTTACGACCCTGGGAAGTTGATGTACTAACTTACCCAAACGGGGCCCACATGAATTTTGGCGCTTCATCTCCTAGGGTTAGGTTTTTGGATGTATATGGTTTTTGGAATTCTTTCTTATTGTAAAAATTCCTTCAGAGCCTCATTGTAACCTTCTTCTTGCGAATGCATGCTGTCGTCACATCTCTTCTCAGAGAAAAGCCGCCACCATTCTAGCAATCTTGTTTCCGCTGCATTTTACAGTTTCATCTTATTTTGTTATTGAATAGAAAACCAGTTTTACTATATCTCTATTATTTTTTGTTAAGCACCTGTTAATAATCTGTATTCATTTCATTTTTCTCATAAAATCCGGATCATAGGGGTTGCGAGTTAGTGGGTTAGTATTTTTAGCCTATATAATGGGTTTGTGTGTTCAACATTAGGGGTTATTGGTTTACAGGGTTAGCGATTACTAGGTTAGATGTTAGTCAATTAATTGTCATTAGGAGTTAGTAGGTTAGATGTTAGTCAATTAGTTCTCATTGGGGGTTAACGAACAAGTGACCATTATTGGTTGGGTTTTAGGGGTTATGGATTGCTCTCTTGGTGGTTTAGGGATCATTAGGGGATATAAATTTAATTGGTTGGTGTGTTAGGGATATTGGTTAAATCTCAATTAATCATTTAATAGGTTAGTAAGGAATAATTTATTGTGTTAGTGCTTAGTGGGTTAGGATTTACTATCTTAGTTGTCATCCAGTTAGTGGTTAGTGGGATAATTTCCATCCATGTTTAATGGGTTAGGTTTATGTGTTAGTTGGTTAGTATCTTTAGGGTTAGTGAGTTAGGTATTAGGGGGTTAGTGCATTAGGGGATCAAGGATTAGTGGGTTATGGGTTAGTGGATA
>JZKD02S2438660.1:0-19073 GCA_000966675.3 Picea glauca | reverse complement strand
TACTAACTAGATCCAAAAACCAAAGACATGAAATATGGTACTACACATATTATAATATATTATCAAGGAAAAAACAAGCTAAATGAAATTTGGACGTTTGAAAAAAAAATTACAAGTTAAATGAGTACATCAATAAAAAATAACATACTAACCTTGCAAGCTCAAAATCTAAGTTATGTATATTGAGAATTGGATTTATTCAACCGATGGGTGACGAAAAAAATAAATAGCTCAAACAAAAGCCAAGAATAGTGTCGCAACTATAGAAATTGTGTCTCAAAGTCTCTTAAATTCATGTATATAGATAAAATAGTCAACTAGCCGTTAACACCGACCAATGAGATAGGAAAATTTTTTGTCTCTATTGCCACGAAAGTTTGTTGCTATAGCGATGAAAATCCCGACTAGATTTAAATAAGACTTTCGTCAATATTGCGACGAACTTTCGTGGCAATAGCGACAAAAATCATGCCCTGTTTAAAAAAAATATGAAACTAGTTGAAGCATGGAAAACTTTTGTGGAATAATCCGCCCATATGTAGTTGTGACCATCTCTTTCTATGGTCATCTCTTCTTTCATGAAACCTGCCTTCTTCCTCTTGTCTTGATTTTGATCCCTTCTTAATTTGCCTCTACAACTGATTTAAGCTTTGCAACACTCGAGCATTTATCTTACTTTTCTCTCTCATTAGTCTCTCGTTGTCTTCTTTGTAGCTCTACAGTTCCATCTTTAGGCTTCTTATCATTCCTATTAAGATTTCTTGTTCTCCTTTTCCCTTTCATCCATTGGACTCTTTCTCTACATTACCAACTATGGTATTCTGGCCTTCAGCCTCCTTATCATGACTGGAGGCTCCCTTGCATTCTTCCAATTCCTTAATACACATCCTGAGCTGATGTGCTTACGCCCCTCAATTCTACAAAATGTGCAAGCGACCATTTTGTTAGAATGATGCATATGGTAAAAAAAAAAATCCAAACCCTACTACAAGTCTCTTTTTTTTTTTTTTCATGGATATCATATCCCCATTCTCCAAAAATAACAGTGTTCTATTATCCTTGGCTGGCACAGAATTTCATCCTATGCAGGCACTTTCTTCAAACCACTTCCCAGGTGACCATGATTAGAAACCGTGGATAAATACTTCCTTAGCACTTTTTTGTCTCAAGGACAACCAATTCATCCCTTAGCCCTCCTTCCCTCATCTCTTAAACTGCATGCAACCATGTCCATGACCCTGCGCTTAGCTGAAAAGTGTTTGTCCGAAGCTTTGGGACTTCAAAACCTTCAACGAGGACCAGATCAAAGGTCCTCATCCTCCTTTACGATCAATAATCGAGATCCACTTCAGAACTTTACGCTTCGGTAGTTTCAACTTTCAACCTCCACTTTCCTCCGGAGTACTCTCTACCCAAATTTCGGAATCAGGCGCTACGCATCCTCTTCAAATCAATGGCTCTAGTCCACTTCGGTACTTCAGCCTTTGGAAGTCTCAAAATTTTCGCTTGATTCCTTCCGGAATGCTTCTTCCCAGAGTTCACGATCTGTCCACTCATGTCCTCCTATAGATCAATAGCTATGAATCATTTTGGCTCTTCGGCCTTCGAAAGTTTTAAACTTCCCTCTTACACTTTCTCCTGAAGTGCTTTCACCTGAAGTTGACGATCCTTCGATGTGTGTCTTCTGGAATCAATAGTTGATATGTACTCCGACCTTTGGGCCTTCGAGAATTTTTGACCCAACTTAACCTGTCACATATTTCCCTTTTGGAGTGCTCCATCTCTGAACTGCATGATCTGTCACCACATGGTGAAATACTAGAAGTGGACAAGTTGCCCAATCAAGCGGGTGACACATGTCATGTTCTAATAAACTTTTCAATATTCCTAACGCTCAAATATTACTGACACGTGGCACACTTCCCATGTGTCCATGTCATCCTAGGTGACGTCCGCAAGCCACATCACTTTGAGGATTCCAGGGTCCGCATCACCTCTAGGTGACTTCATTGCACCCCATCACTTCATCTCTTTGGGCTTCGGGAGTTTTCAAACTAACACACTTCCAATTCTCCCAAACTCTGAATTCTCGAACTGGCCAATCTGTTGCCACGTGTCCTCCTGGATCGAACGACCAAGATTCACTTTGGGTCTTCACCCGGAGTCCACAGATCTGCACCACGTGTCCTCCTTAATCTAACGGTGTAGGCTTACTTCGGGTCTTCAGACTCTGGAAATCTCAAACTTCAACCTTTTTCCTTGAAAATATTTTTATACGAAGCTCACGATCCTTTGACACGTGTCCCTTGCGGATCGATGGCTATGATTCTTTAGGGACTCCGGACTCCAAAAATATCAGATTTAAAAACTTATCTAGCCCCACTGGCTTTCATCCGAAGCCTTGGATCTGGTGACATGTGGCTCTCGACAAATCAATGGTTGAGATCCTTTTGGGTCTTTGGGTTTCAGAAGTTTCAAACTTCAAACCCCTTCCTTGCTCACTTTTCCCGGAGCGTTTTATCCGGAGCACATGGTTGGTGGATGCGTGTCCTCCCGCAGATCGACGGTTCCCAGGCTACTTCAACTCTTCAGAGGTTTGTCACTCAAGTAACACCATTTCACATCATTGCATGCCTTTCAAATTGCGGGGGTTCTTATCGAAGGTTTGGGGTAACTCTCTTTTCGCCCTGCAATTCTCTTGATGCTGACATGTAACCCCTTAGGGAAACTGTGGTTTGGATTATGAGAACGCCTTGGGAAATTAACTCCCATGCAACTCGGTTCCCTGCAATGTCTCTTGGGCATTGATCTCTTTCTCCAATGGGATCTAACAGTCATGACCTTAACCTTGCTTCCTTTTCATCGGATGACCCCCATTCACCTGTCCTCTAATCCAACGATCTCAGATCTCCCTGGATCCTGTAGTGGAGATCGCTCTTGAATTCAAAAGGAACAATCACGATCCTTTGAAACATTACAAAGGATCTATGACATTTTGTCTCCTGCGTAGCTTCTACCACGCCATTCCTCCTAAGCTTTTCAATTTCACAATCAGAGTTTGATCTCGACCATGAGACTCTGAATAGCACACTCGGCCCATACCAGCCCATTGTTTCAACCTGAAGCTCTAATACCAATCTATAACATACCCAACCATCCACATTCCATGTACGCTACCTTCAAGCCCACCCTTGGACTTCTTTCTCTTATAGATACCTTATTCAAATTTTAAGGATGCATAAAATAAGAGAATTAACAACATGCACAACAATATATAGCAAACATGCATAATCTAAGATTCAATTAAACCATAATTAAATACATAACGGAATACATTCATACATAGATAATAATATCACAATAGAGATAACTTACATTTATAAAAAGGTGACACCAATTGGCTACATACCAAGGACATTCCACCCAACCGTATACACCACTTCTCCAAGTCTCAACGACAGTGTCACCCCCGAGCCAGGGATATGAATCCACAAGGATAGTTCCAGCATGTACTTGGGTTCCCAAACCAGTTATCTCTCAAGCTCTCACAAGTTTCCCAGTACCCACAACAATCCAAGTACCCAACTCTCTTCTACCCAACCTGTGCCACCCAAGAGAATGGACTTTGACCCTTTTCTGCCATGCAGTCCCTCATGCAGTCCTTCTCCTTCCTTCCAGGGCCTCCAACACAGTTGGTGTGAATCTCAATGATGGAACTCTCAGGAATCATAATTGTGAGCAAAACAGGGTACATGTCCATGCATTTCAGACATGAAAGCCCCCAGTTCACGGTTGGATCACACCAGTGACCATGACAACCAACTATCTCGTGGATAATTCTTCAACAGCTTGGTTTCCCTTCCCGAGCCAAGATGCAATAGTGTAATTTTATTAATGATATGTGTGTATTTACATATACAAAATCGGGCTCATTGGCCTCAGCATCTGGCTCACCAGCCTAATAAACACATAAGTCTCTCAACTTATAACCACTCGACTCACCAGCCTATAAGCATAATTAAAATTCAGCATGGGCTCGACCTTGGGGTGTTACAACCAATACGAGATATTCTGGGTTAAGTTTCCAGAAGAACTATTCCATTGGATAGATAGGCTCTAAGAAGCTCCAAAATTCCAAGAATGATTCAAGAAGACATGTGCTTGGGATACAAAAAATATTGCAGTGCTTCATCAGTTGGATTGTCCGGTAACGCGAGCGATCAATTTTTGGGTCAATACAACTCTGGAAGGATACATTATTGAATTTGTAGTTGAGAACCATCAATATTTTTCACAATAAGAAGTGGATTTCAAGAAAGACGCAAGGGGAAGACTATTGAGAGAAATCCCCTTATGGATTAAGGTTTTCTTGATGGAGCAGGGGATGATGACTATTTCCCTGACTAATATGGCAGCCTAAACACCCTCGCTTGGGGTGGGGTGATTTTGGGGTGGAATCATGGCTTGAGAGAGGGGAGGGGGTTCTTTAACAAATAGGGGAGAAATAAGAAATGGACTCAAGGGATGAGAAAGCCTTGAAAAGAGCCTCCATATTTGAGAAGTGGTGGCGCAGTAAGATAAATAAAGCAGGGAAACAGTCTGAGAAGTTGCAGAAAGAATTCAGACCAGGAGAAGTCAAAGAAGGACAGAAGAAAGAGTTGTGAAAGATGAGAAGACAAGAAAGACTGGCCAGTCAAATATTAAGTGAGAGAGAAGCACAAAGAGAAAGAAGTCCCCAAGAGGGTGGACAAGAAGAAGAAGGTGTAGAAGCATGGGAAAAGGAAGCCAACATGGATCTTGCAGAAGAAAGAGAAGATTCATCCCCGATACCAGGAAATATTGGGAATCCAGCTGAAGAGACCACTCCAGAGGATGAGAATGAGACCCCCAAGATCAAACATCCTTGCCCCAAAGCCAGTGGAACCAACCTCAAATCACTCATACCCCAAGTGTTTTCTATACCAGTGGTAAATTCTACACTACCTTCTTATGCTATTCCTATTTCATTACAGTCAGTTAGTCAGTCACAACTGATAAGCACGAATACTAGGAGGATATTGGGATCCCTTGGTAGATCACAACCAGGACCATTAGGTTTTATCTTGATAGGAGTAGTAAGATCAACAATGGCTGGAAATGCGGGAGGTTCGATCCCTCGATACCCAGAATTTTGGGGTAAGGGAGACAAGGACGTTGAGAAACATTGGTTCATATGTGAAGGAATCTGGAGGTCCAAAGGGACTCTAGATGCAAATAAATTTCTCGAGTTCCAGACTACCTTAAGAGGCCATGCTCTCAAATGGTACATGAATTCTATTGAGCCAAGAGTGCCATGAGCACAATGAAAAGCACTCACACTTGGACAACTATGAATAAAATTCATAGTGGAGTTTAAGCTAACCCAGTCAGAACAACAATTTTTCTCTGAGTTACGCGAAATTTAGAAGAGGGAAGGTGAATCGACCTAGGAATATAGTCAGAAATTTCAATATTCTATAGGGAGGTTAGTGCATCCAATTCACGAAGATCATCAAAGAGAATGGTATATCCAGGGATTTCTACCTCTGACATGGATTTCATTAACACAACAACAGATAACCACTTTGACAGATGCCTTGGAACAATCAATGAAGATTAAAGCCATGGAAGGATATCCGGGGAGCCTGAGAGTGACTAGACCCCCAACAGATGAAAATTTGGTGCAACTACAAGGACAAATATCGACACTAATAAAGAAGATTCAAGAATTGACGATACCCAGACCAGGATGACGCAAGTCTAGTGTACCGGATGCTACAAAGAGGGACATATGGAAAACGAATGTCCATGGATAAGGGGAATGGGACCTCCTCAGAATCTAATGGGGTGCTCACTAGGACCCACGGGAGGAGTTGCACAAGTATCTATGAATTTACCATTCCATACCCCAACCCCGTATCATGCTTTTCCAGGTAATCAAACATCGTCGTCAGTTTATTACTGCGAGATCTGTCGAATTCATGGGCATGGGCCAAGGAATTTCCCTATTATTCATACAATATCGAATATTGTACATTGTGAGTTCTGTGCATCTACCACGCATGCTACGAATCGGTGTAGAGAATTGGATGCACTCATCGAGAGACTGGATTGAACATCATTCAGGGTGAATGAAACCCTTCAAGGATCGAGAAGAGATCAAGGAGGTGGAGTTGGAGGAGACTTCTGAGGGGGGATAACCGGGGAAGAGGACCAAGTATATGTTATAATTGTGATGAGCAAGGTCACATGAATAGGGATTGTCCTCATCTGAGGCGGCCATGGTGCTCTCACTGCAGAACCAATGGGAACACAACTAAAGACTGCACAGAGATAATTGTGAAATGGGAAGATCAGGTAAGACAACAAGGTGGTAATCTTATAATATCAGAGATAAAGAGGGTCATCAAAGGAAAAATACCCAACATTAATATCATTACTCAAGGAGGAGCAAAGACTGGCGCAGATACTGATAATCTTCCTAAGATCCAGAAAGCAGAGCCTAAGGACGACAAGTATGACCCTCTGAAACAAAATCTATTCTTTAAAAATGAAATAGAGGTATTCCAGAGTATCTCTGGCCCTGAGATGGAAGAAAACCCCCCTCAGCCTATCATTTATCCTAAGATTGTGCAGTTCCCTACTTCAGCCCCTGCACCCCGAAATCCTGTAATCCCGATAAGACAACTTGAGCAGTCACAAAATTTAGTTGACCTTTGATTTCAATTATTTTCTAATATTCTTGGGAATGAACAACTAAAAGAAAAGTTGTGCAATTCCCTGTACCTAGTCCTAGGAACTGAAGAATCTCTAGAAACTAGAATAAGGACTAATCTTCCTGAGAAGAATACTCAGAGAGTGCAAAGACGAAAAATACATATTGGGAAAGAGTTTAGATTAGCAACCCAACTAGATGAGTTTGAGATTGAAGATGTCATGTTAGATCTAGGATCTGATGTTAACATACTGCCTAAAAATACTTGGGAGGCTTTAGGGAAACCCCAGTTGACATTTCCCCAATCCAAATGAGAATGTCCAATCAATATTATAATTTACCAATAGGAAGACTAGAGAATGTGGAGATAGATGTTGCAAGAGTGAACACTGTAGATGATTTTGAGGTGGTTGAAATCATGGGGGATAAGGACCCTTATCCTGCACTACTTGGTATTGATTGGAACTATGATAACTATGTTTTCATTGACCTAAACAAGGATACTATGACATTTGAAGAAGATGGAATAAGAGTAGTTCAACCCTTGGATCCATATGTAGGACCTCGATATACAGATCCAACACACAACAATATGGAAGGAGAATATTTAGAGAATTTATATGTTGTAACAACATGAACGAGAGAAGATTACATAAATCCTACTATTAATGGATCGGTAAGTTGGAGGAGCATACAATCGACAGTTGAAAATTTAGAACTAGCATTTGATAGTTGGAAACAAGGTTCATATGAAAGATTTTCACGAAGATGCGCAGCTGTCAGAGCATCTAGATGGGTCGGAACCGAGGTCAGGGAAGATCCGACATACGATGGTACCTCAAAACTTGACAGTTTTATGGTTAGCATGGAATAAAATATAGCAAAGGATCAAAGGATTTTAGTTATGGACTTAGCCCTCCAGGACACCCCTCCCAGATGGTGGGATAGTCACAAAGTCTTGATCAAGAACTGGGAGGATGTTAAGCAAGCCATTCAATGAAGATGAGGACCGACCTTAAGCCATTATTCTTCTTGAAAGGGTAAAGGCAGACATTGTCAACTGCATGGAGAGATGTCTAGAAGGTCAACAGGTGAAGATTGAACATAGACTAAACTCCACCTGGGTAAAAGGGATTCCTAACAAGGCTAATGGAACTCAGACACAAGAAAGACTCTGTCACAGATACCAACTCAAACTAACAGCCTATAGTCCATCATTCCCCACATGTCTGTCCCACCCCAGGAACTGTGCCCCTTCTCTACTCAACAGTCCTTCGGCTGCCCCACTTCCTTTCTGGGCTTTAGCAACAGGCCGGATAGGAATTCTCAGAGCCCTGTAGTTGCAGTTCAGCACCTTCAGGAAATAAATTCCCAACAATTCTCTCACCGAGAGGGAAATTTCTCACGGGCCTGACAACCTGCCTCTTCAATATCCCACGGACCTGACAACCCGCTTCTTCAACCTAGCTCCGCAGCTACTGAGCGACACAAACATGTATGGGTATAAATACAGGTTCAGGTACAATGAGAGGAAGGTACAGAGGACAACTGAGTGAGTGAGTGAGTGATCATGGAATGATTGACTAGATGACTGAATGATGGGAAAAATAACTAAGTCCAAACTATATGTATGCATGTCCCCAACTTGACACTTGTCATGTTGGAAGCTACTTTGGCCCACTTGTCCCCATCCTTAGAACTTAGGGTAAAATAATTTCCCATACTTTATGATTTAAGGAATATTAGTATAATATTCATTTTTGGCTTAAGCTCCCTATCTTATCCCTTTTTCTTAACTTTTAGTCCCCTATACGCTTTTATCGTGGTCGGTCTATGCGCAGCGATGTATTTTATATTAATGATGAGACATATACAAAATAGGCATATTAATGATGAGACATATACAAAATAGGCCCACTGGCGTTTAACAATTAGGATCTCTGGCCTAATCATCACAAACTGGCTCACCAACCTATAAAACATAGCATATACACAAAGTCTCCCTCTCCTCAAAATCACGCGCACTTAAGTTGTTGCGCGTGGTATCCTAGAATGTGCACACTTCATCATTTTAGTGTGCAGTGCATGTGAGCACTATGCCATGAAAGGTGCATACACAAATAATATCAAACAACTCACCAGCTTAAGTGCATTTTCATTTTACATTTACAATTCGGTTCGACCTAGGGATATTACAACTCCAAGCATACCTCTCTCTGAAAATTTATGCCAAAGTTCTCTCTCAGAAATTTACTTCTCTAATTTTTCTCCTTCGGAAAGTTTATGTTTAGAAAAAAACTTCTTTTCTAAATGGTTGTGCGCTACTTCTTTAATAACATTTGATAATCGGTTTCAACAGTTAGGTTGATTTAGTTGAACAAACTAAATCGTGAATCAGCAGGCTGGAACCACTCTCTAAATATAAATAAATAAAACTTATGAAAATCCACGTGTTGATCTTTAATTCTTGAATTTTGGTAGACTCGAATCTCCTTCAAAAATTAAATCACAACAGCTGATGCGCTTGCTTCTATAGTTTCAATATTTAAAACATTTACAAAAAAAAATGCACCAGGTTCCTTTGCCTTGTCTAACTGATTATTCTCGTCCCTTTTCAATTTTTTCAATACTATTGTCCATTGATGTATCTTTGTATGAATCTCATACAATTTGTGCCTCTAGCATTCTCACCCTCTTTGATGTTCTCTTGGGAGATTGTGTGTGTTCCTTGCAATCGTTATCCATCCCTTTTTACCACTTTACAATCACCTCACCCCGATCTTGTTGACGAGATGTGCATTGGTCATCATGGCAGAGGATCAAGCCCTCTGCTTCCCATCCCAGATTTCTAGAGGAGAGACTTGCAGCGAAGTAATAGTCCCCTGAGAAGGCTCTTGCCACATTTACAGTTACAAATAGGCACATTCAAAGGATTGATAAAGGACACAAATTGGTCCAATATTTGACTTTATATGAAAGTGACACTTTGAGTTGTCACCGTGAGCTTGACACAGCCTTCTTTGTATCTTTTTTCTCTATACATCAGAGCAAGGTTCATTTCAATATCTTCCCCTCAATGCCAATTGTGGAATTGAACACTTGGGTTAATTCAGAGGTTAATTTAGTGCAAAATGTATAAAAATACAACATATGCTACATGCATACCCTATAGATAAAAGTCTAATCATAAATAGGTTGGTGTTTTGGCTACATTCCAAACATCCCAAAATCCTTATCGGCATAATGGAGAATTCTTCGCAATCGTTGAACCATGTCACAGTGTAACGATAGAGCAGTACGTCGATCTAAGAATGCAGGACTCACTGATAACCATGAAAGTGCATGCAGTTCTGCTGCTACACACTCCAAAATATGATGACCCTCAGCTCTATAGTCCTTCCCTTCTACAATAGGTAATTGATTTTTCTTACCTTTCCCCGTGGTTTCAGATGTAATATATTCTTGCTGGTCAATTGATACAGTACTTTCCCCGTGGTTTCAGATGTAATATATCCTTGCTGGTCAATTGATACAGTACATGTTCCCCGATAATAATATACCAATCTCACCATAAGAGTAGATGGCCAATCATATTAGGCAATATGCTGCATGGAATCTCTCATGATGGAGGGAGTTGGTTTGGATACTACAAAACTAATAGAAAAAGGGGACGCAAAGCCTTTGCTATGTAAAAAGTGTTCCAGTGGTGGAGACTCAAATGTAAGGCATGTTGGAAATTGAAGGGGTACCGGAGGGATAAAATCAAGAAAGGCATGTTGGAAATTGAAGGGGTACCGGAGGGATAAAATCAAGACCATGTGAAGGAACAAACAAGTTTGACACCGTTGTTGATGAAAGCGACTTTACTGAGTTTAATCATTCCATATAGTTTGATAGTCCCAAAGAAGCACCTTGAGTTCCACCTAATTAAGCCATCTCGACTGGACGAACTAGCTGCAGAGAGTGGTCTATACACAATCCCACTAGACTAATGTTCTGGACCCATTGAAAAGCGCCCTTTGGTATGTCTTGTGAATTTCCAAGCATAGTTTGCTTTCTTGTGTTCACTTGCCCAACGTTGCCTTTAATGAAACTAGATGACTTTGAATGTGAACTGTAAGAAGAAGATGATGGATTGGCCGAAGTCAAAGCCCTATCTTGGATCATATTGATTTACTATTGTTGAAGTGTGCTACCACCACTTTTATGGCCACATTATTTATTTATATGGAAAAGGCAATGCATGAATTTGATTTGGCATATAAAGGTTTAAATAATGGTTGCAAATCTTAGGCCAAACTAATCCACATGTAAAGTCAATATTCATTTTTATCTTAAATAATAAAAATGTCATGTGGATGGGACATAATAACATGGTATAGTTTTGAAACATAAAAATATGCCAAAGTCATAACCTTAAAGGTATGATAATGATGTCATACTTAGGAAAAGAGAGGCATAAGAAAAAACTTTGGACCTAAGTGTTTTGAGTGTAAGATTGACAAAGTTAGGAATGTGAGAAATGAGAGAATAGGCCATTTTAAGTGATAGGTAAAGAACCATGAAATTTTTTCCAAGCACTATCATAATCTTATCGCCAATTTGTAATGACTTTCCTTCATCTAAATTAACCGGTATCATATCCAATAAAATATGCGGACTTACGATCATGGCCATTCATTAATCAATACATATAGCAACTTTTGGAACATTCTTGAATGCCGAGGTATATGAAGGCATCTTCCTCGAATGTGTAGCAGCAACTCAGTGAGAGCACACAAGACTTTAAGCAAAAAATTGCGAAATGAGAGGGGAAGCCTCGCAACGCTTTGTCGGCTAAGTACTATTGATGAAAATCATAGTCAATAGTAGGTAGACTAATATATTTCCATGTAATAAATGACAATATTAATAAGGCCTAGCAATAAGGAAGAATAATTCAAATGTAAGAAGACCTAATAGAAGCTTCCTCTTCTAGAAGGATCTCCCTCTATATTGTTCTTTTGGATAGATAGATTTAGTATAAATAGGAGTAGAGGGTATGAGAAGTTTTGTCTTGAGGAATTATTGTAATAGAGCTCTGCTCTGTTGGAGGTTGCCCCCTCGAAGAGGCAAGTGAATATTGTTTCCTATCGATAAAGGTATAATTATGGTGTTTTGGTTCCATATAATTTGTTGTTTTGTTGTTATCTTTGTAGCATTTTCATTTTTTGTTGCTATTACAGTGTTATTCTCTATATTATTTCTCTTTTCTGCTAATATTGTATACCTGGTACCTTACATTGATAGAGTTAGGAGTATGCTCAATGGAGACGGATCAGAGAATAAGTTATGGGTAGAAGAAATTTCTATTGCATGTTACTTGATTAATATGTCTCCCACATCATCTCTTTCATATAAGATCCCTATGGGGGACTAGATGGGTAAGAATCCCTCACTTCAACATCTTTGTTTTTTTGGTTGTGAGGAATATGCTTGTGTACATAAGGAGAAGAAATTTAAGTTGGATAAAAAGACAATGAAATGTATATTCATCAGCTATGGTGTTGGCATGAAAGGGTACGAGCTTTAGGATACCATGTCTCGAAACATTTTTTATAGGAGAAATGTTATTTTCAGAGAAGTTAAGTCTTATCCCATAGTGGTACAGCTAGAAGAGGATGAGAAGAATTTGGTGATTCTACTACCACTCAAGATTGAGAAAATGAAATAGAAAATGAACAAAAAATTCATGATGGACTTAATGAGGAGGAGGTTTTAAAGAATTCATAAAAAGAGGAAGATAGTCCACCTTGAAATTTAAGGAGGTCCACTCAGCAATGAAGACAACCAAACATGTTGATCGATATTATTTTGAGATGTTGGCTACGCTTCATTCACAACAAGATTTACATCACACTCCATCGCATGCTTAAAGGGCCTCCTTCACCTCAATTATATATGAGGGAGTGATAGGAGAACAATTCCTATGATGCATGTGGGATAAATTAATCTATGTTTATAAAATTTCATAGGCATGTAAAACACTAGGACTTCACAGGCAGTCGCCCTTCCCTGTACTAATCTATCCTAAGCACACTTAACTGTAGAGTTCTAATTGGATCCGTTGCACTAACATTATGTTGTAGGAATGTACAAAAGATCATTATACGATGCATGTAGTTAACAAATGGAGATGGTATTACATTCCATTCCCCATCAAAAGGGTGAATATCATGGTTTATCAAAACCATATGCTTGAAATGTTGATTCAATCACAAAGGTGGTTGGCCACCGAGATCCACTTGGGTCATTCCTCCCCCCTTAGGAAGTAATGGTCCCCGTTGCATCAAGTTCCCTCGGGAAATGGAGAAATATTTGTTGAATATGAACTTTGGTGAGCCACTTTCCTTATTGAAGTACATGTCCTTCTTGTGCTTTACATGTGGAAGGATGTCATGAACCTGTTGGAGGTGTTGGATCCATTCAACAGATCTGGCTGCATGATATGCCTTGTTCTAAGTGTGGGAGGACTCTCGGTGAATATGTATCAAGAAGAGCTATATCAATATTGAGGGTTAATGGTTGGAACACCAAACACAACTGAAAAGGGTCATGGCCAATAGAGATATGTTGAACATATGGAAGAATCTCATTCTCTTTGTGCTCCTCTACAATCTTTTCAAATTGCTTATGTTGGATAGAAACATCTTGGGCCAAGGTTGTAATGGTCACAATGATCTTTTTTTCATCGTATGATTGGATCATGAAGAGGGAAAAAAAATTGTTCTGAGAGATTACTTTGCAACATTGTTTTTTCGAGATCAATGAAGTGGTAGTAGTTGGAGCTACCTTTGGTACCCTGTAGAGTTGACCTCCCAGAGTAACAATGACATTGTCGGGTCGAGACTCATAAATAGCATGATGTTTCTACATATATGGTTTTCCTAAAAGAAAATAACAAAATTCAAGTGGGGAAACATCACGCACTACCTCATCCTTGAAGGGCTTGATGCCATAGGATAGGTGGCACTTCTGGCTAACATCGATTTTTCATCCTCGACTCAACCATCCGATGGTGTATGGTTGGGGGTGTGACATCATTGGAAACTTCAATCTCTTGACAACCTCAGTTGAGATCAGATTCTTCTGACTCCCGTTGTCAATAATGAAATATAGTGGGGTCCCCTTTACCCCCATCTATGAGTGGAATAGGCACTCCCCCTCCTCAAGCTCCTCTGGTTCTTCTGGTTGAATTATTGTGGCTACGATGGTAGTAGTAGGTTCTTCATCAATGATATGTTTCCCTTTATTGTACTTTGAATCAGAGTGAGGTTCTGATTCTTTTTCTTTGAGCTCGGTGACCAATGACTATTTCGAGTGAAATTCATCATTGTTGTGTCAAGGGATGTTGTGGAACTCACACCACTTTCTGGTATCTTTCTTACACTTCCCACTACCATTCTATTCTTGCATCTTAGACTGGCTCTCTTGAGGTTGACATTCCTTTCTATGTTCTTCGTTTTGTGAGTTAGGGTTGTCTTTGCCATGATTCTGTTGTGCATATTTTCAAACCTCGACTCCCGCTTACTCTGTTGCTTGAATTTTTCTCTATTTTGACTACGTATTGATAAGTATCTCCCAGTGAGGATATGTCCGAGAAATCCATATATGTTTGTATGTACCTTTTCAAACCACTACGGTACTTCAAGATCAGGTGTCGCTCAGAGTCTTTGATACCTAGCTTTGAGCACAAGGTATGAAATATATTAGTGTAATCTGGCACCATCTGGTCTCTTTTCTGACACCAATTTTCTCATCTCATGTACTAGTCATCATAGTTTTCAATAGGGTAGAATTCCTCTTTTAGGGCATCTACAAAGGTCACCCAAGTGGATTCTCTCGTGAATGGTGTAGATTCACCCATGGAGTACCTCTCCCAGTAACCTTCTCACCAATCTCTAAAACGAGGAAGGAATTTAAGGAGCGCGTAGGTGATCTTTTCACTTTCGGTAATTTTTTTGATAGAATAATAACCTTATAGTAGATTTAAACATTTTTCTAGAGCATCTGCATCTATCTAGCCTTCAAATAAGTGGATATCAAAATTGACTTGTACCTTGAAGGATTGTGCACCTATGAAATGGATGCTTGTCGAATATGCCTCAGTCGTCGCCATTGGTAGTCTTCGAAGGATCTGAGTGAATTTGTCCATTATCTTGTTCCTATGTCGCATGAGGGATTCCTCAAGCAATGTCTTGAAAGGATCTCCTACTATGTCATCTCTCTTTTCTTCCACCATGGGAGGTCACTTGGGCTAGAAAGAGAGGTTGTCCTCAAGAAAAAATAACTCGAGACCCAAATATTTATACCCTGACCTCATCGGGGACCTACTTTGAGAAATGACAAGGAGTAGACTGCTATGATACCACTGATCCAGATTATTTTGAGAACGACATGAGGAAAAATATATATCAGAGATATAACAAGGAAATACACAAAGATACAAAAATATAGCAAAGAACACATAAATATAGTGAAACCCAACTTCTGTTAATGAATAAGAGAGAAAACAATTGTAGAACAAAAACTGACATAATGGGGTAGCTTATCTCTGAAAAGAAAGAGATGTTGGTTACGTTTCATTCACAACAAGCTTTACATCAAACTCCATTGCATGCTTAAAGGGCCTCCTTCACCTCAATTCTATATGAGTGACGGGAGAATAATTTCCATGATGCATGTGGGATAAATTATTCTAAGTTTATAAAATTCCATATGCATATAAAACACTACAACTTTCCGGGTGGTCACCAATCCTAGTACTACTCTATCCTAAGTGTGCTTAATTGCGGAGTTTTAATGGGATCCTATGCATTAACATTATGTTGTGGGCATGTACATAAGATCATTACATGATGTCTGTAATTAACAAATGAAGATGGTATTACATTCCATTGTCCATCAAAATGGTGAATATCATGGTTTATCAAAACAATATGCTTGAAATGTTGATTCACTGAAAAAGGTCGGTGGCCACCAAGATCCACTTGTATCACATGTATAACAATAGTTCATTTATTTTTATATGTATATTTTTATTATCTGCTAACACCAATGAGCCTAGAATATGAAAGAGGAAATGGATATGGAATATTAGGAGTCATGAATATTGACCATGGATAAGAAAATGGATGCACTAAGAAATAATGATACATGGGACTTGTTCCCATTGCCTAATGGACATAAATGCGTTGGATGTAAATGGGTGTTCAAAAGGAAGATTGATTTAAATGGAAATCTTTAAAAGCATAAGGAAAGGTTAGTTGCGAAAATATATTCTCAATTTGAGGGAATAGGATTTGGTGAGATATTTTCTCCAGTTGTTAAGTTAACATCTATTAGTTTCTTATTATGTGTAGAAACAACCTTTGATTTAGAGATAGAATAGATGGATGTGAAAACTGCATTCCTACATGGTGACTTGAAGGAGAATATCTATATAACGCAGTCAAATAACTATGTTAGAAAAGGTAAAGAGGCATTGGTCTTCCAGTTGAATTCTTTTATATATGGTCTCAAACAATCTCCTATAATGTGGTAGCAAAATTTTGATTCCTTTGTGTTGGGATTAGGATTTCAGATATTCAAATTAGATCATTGTGTGTATTACAAACATGATGGTGATAATTTCCTTGTTGTCACTTTATATATAGATGATATGTTATTCTTTAGTAATATTAAGCATGTGATTTGTGATTTGAAGTCTAAACTTTCAACACAATTTGATATGAAGGACTTAGGGTCTACAAAATATATCTTAAGAATAGAGATGAGGAGAGTTAGAGCACATGAAATGCTTTGGTTGAGCCAAAGTAAATATGAAAACTCTGTGCTATAGTGTTTTCGTATAATGGATTACAAACCAATGAGTGTTCTAATTTCTATGGGAACTAGGATTTCAGTTGAGCAGTGTCCTACAACACCTATATAGATGAAGGATATGGCATGTATTCTTTAGTCCAGTGTAATGGGTAGTATGATTTAGKCTATGGTTTKTAMTATACCATACATTTCCCAAGCAACGAGACTCTTGAATAAATTCRCGTCTAATCCTAGACATGAACATTGGGCTATAGTGAAGAAGGACTTCAAGTATTTGCAAGGTACCTCTAAATATTCCATTTTCTATGATAGTGATTTTTCAAGGGACCCACACTCAATAGATATATAGGGTTATGTGGATTTTGATAGGGAAGGGGATATAGATAGTAGGAGATCTATGAGGGATTACGTGTTTCGATCGTTTGGTGGACCAATGAGTGGGATTAGCAAGAAAACCGTTGTGGTCACTTTTTCCACTACAAAGGCAGAAGGACGCCATTTGGATTATGAAATTGTGCTAATAAGTAGGGTTAATTCAAAAAGATATTACAATTCAATGTGATAGAAACAATGTCATCTGTCTCACTAAGAACCCAACCTTTCAGGAAAATACAAAGCATATAGATATCTAGTACCATTTCATTAGGGACATGGCATATGATGCAAAAGTGATATTAGAGGAATTTTACACCCTAAAGAATGTTATAGATGCATTGACGAAACTTATGAGAACAATTACATTCAAGTGGAGTTGTTGTACCCTTGCAAGGTATATGACAAGTAGAAGAACGTTGGGATATGTGTGACATACACCTTGCAATGTTGCAATAGAGCAAAAAATATTTGTAGTGTTATAATTGAGAAGAATGGGGAGCTGTAGTGTACCTTTTTGCTTACCCAGGATTTCAACGCACTATGTAACAATCTGTACACACTTTTCACATAACACATACAGTCCAGTATATACCCCACATGCATTTAAACAAGTATACACCTTCTACACAGAGTATTCATATGAATTATTTCCATAATTAACAATCAATAACACTTCACACTAATTCATTTACACAGCGGAAAACATGATAATATATACAGCACAGTCATGTGGAAATGTGATAAGAACATAATTAAATACTTATCCTGAAATAGTGGTGAAATCCACCAACCAAATGCAGGCCTTCCATGAACCTCCCAGATGTAGACCGCACTGCTCCTCAACTCAACAGTGGGTCACCCCCGAGCTGGGACTGAGCTCCATCCTAGGCCAAGGAATCCAGACTCAGGCTGAGGTTACAGGGAAAAAAATCACTCACAACCACCAGGAAGGAATTCTCTCCTAGGAATCTCCCACGCTCACTGCCCACAGACCCTCATTCCCCACATGCTTGTTCCACCCCAGGAGAGTGCACCTTCTCTGTCACCTGGACAGTCCTTCGGCTGCCAGTCTCCCTTACCTTGGGTTATAGGAACAGACCGGACTGGAATTCTCCGGGTTCTGTAGCAGCTACAGGGTTCCTTCCAGGAGCTCTCTCCTTCCTCTGCACACTCTCTCACCTGGAGGAGTCGCTCACAGGCCAACAAGCCTCACGCGGTCTAGTACTGCGTGGCCACAACAACCCATGGGGAAAACAAACAAAGGCTTCCCAAACCAGTTTAGTAGTCGCAGGATGATCTCATGGTCATGTTTTCGGAACAGGGACACCACGCATAGGTTAGCTCAGCTTTTCCCGAACAAATAAGGATTCTTCCACTCGAATCCAACACAGGGTTCTTGTTCAGAAAATGCGCTCCCGGGTTTTACTAGAACTAGACACAGACTCCACAGTTCTGGACGGGGGTGTACACGGATTCTTTAGGACAAACACAGGCTTTCTTTTCTATATCAGAATTACACGAAGGTCTCTTGCATACTGGCTCCTACGACTCTGGCTCAGAGCAGTCGGGTTGACTGGAGGAGGAGAGACCTTCTCATGGCTCCTCCCAGCCTTTTAGTGCATGCGCCAGGGTTGACACTTGTCACCCATGGGACTGCATGCGTTCACCAGCACGCGTTCCTCCCACCACTTGGGAAATCACGTGGCCTTCCAAAAGGACTTAGGATAAAAACATATGATGCACATGGCTTTTGAAATAATATTAAAATATTATTTCTAGGTTTAATCCCCCCCCCTAGGCTTAGCCCCTAGGCTCAACACTCAGCCTCTTTCCCACTTTTCAGCCCCTAGTTCCTTGCCCACTCTGTGGACACTCAATCCCCCTTCACTCATTCATCATGGTCGGTCTGCACTGGCGGTGTTTATATTTTATTAATCGATCTGCATACATACAAGTACATCAGCAGATTCCTGGCCTTCAACACTCAGGCTCCCTGGCCTAACAAACACATAAGCCTTCCAGCTTATACAAAACTTGGCTCACCAGCCTATAGAACACATTTACAATTCATTGTATATATCATGATCTGTAACGGGGCTCG
>JZKD02S2438627.1:15228-27629 GCA_000966675.3 Picea glauca | reverse complement strand
CACAAAGGAAGAAACTTTCATGGAATCCAAGAAGACAAAGAAGAAGCACAAGAAAAATTCAAAACCAAGTTGCAGCTGAAAGGTGATAGGAACATGTTTCTAACTCTGAAGAAAGTAAAATTATTTTTATGTGGGGAAACTGATTTTTTTACACGGTGCATTTTCCCTAAATCCCTATTGTATAGTTTTCATATGTATATTATTATTACTTTCCTATATCCAAGTGAAATTATATATATATATATATATATAATTTGTATTTCCTCTTCCTATTTCATTTTAACTTGATTTTGTTTTTCCTATTTTTTTTCTAAGTCCCCCATTAATTAATTATCAAAAAAGATTAATTGTCGAAAGTTTAGATATTGGAAGATTGATTGTCATTGATGTCAACCCACAAATTTTCATCTTGAAGTAAAGAAGCAGTAAACAAAAGATACCAAGTTGCATGTGAGTTTCCTGTAAGTTGGATGCCATCATGAGTTGCATGTAAGTTGCATGTCCTTAAGAAAATTCTCTTTAAAACACAAATAAGAGTTAATTGAAAATCACTTATGTGTATTCACTTATGAGAATACAGGTTGGAGATATGAGGCAGTGAGTTGAAGATAGAGAATTCCAATGAAGTAAGAAGTTTGCAGGAGCCAAGAGTACAGAGAAGGGGTTTCATACATGAATTCCTTGAGTATATCTGTAGGTTTCAGGAGGAAAAGCATAGACATCCATGGGCCGCAATGAGGAAAAATTCAGATACCCATGAGAAGATAATACACATAGTTGCAAACATGTGAGGAAAAGTTGAGAAGATCAGGGATCTAAAACTAAGATCAACTACAGGATTGAAGGTATGTATTCTTGTGTGTGTAATGGTGAGTATTATGAAGAAATCAAGAACAAGTATGTCTCAGTGATTCATAAGCATTTGATTTGGAGAATTATCTTGTGGATCTTGGTATGAGGAGTGTGTGGTTGAAATATTGATGAAAATTTGATATCAGAAAAAAAAACAGAAATATCAGAGACAACAATAATAATAGGTTATCAGTGATAGAGGTAGTGACAGATTGGTCTACATCTATATTTCAAGGTAGTTGGATGAGGCAAGGAAAGGGGGTTGTAGCCTCCTTCCGTTTGGAACCAGAAAATTAGGGAGTTGGAGCTTACTTCAAGATGTAGCCTGTAAATAGAGCGGTGGACCCTCCTTCTAGTTCTAGATGGAGAAATAGGAAGTTGGTGCTTCCAATGAATGTACTCTTTTATCAATAAGAAACAAAATTGTGTTTTTTTCCCGCATTGGGTTTCCATGTAAAATTATGGTGTATCGTGTTTATGTGATGTTTTCAGTGTTGATGATATTTTTAATTCTCATAATATTCATTGGAGGTTTTATATTGTGGTTAAAAAGTAATGTTTTTTCTCATACTGATTCATCCCCCCTCACAGTATTCCAACAATTGGTATAAGAGAAGGTCCTTCATGAATCAATCTAATCACTGGAAAGAGATCATGGAATACACTAATATTGGAGCACCAAGGTTTGATGGTTAGAACTATACCTTCTCGAATAAAAGGATGAAAACCTTTTTATATGCATGGGGATTTGATTTTTGGCAATCAATAGTAGATGGGTATATAACACCAACCACTCCCCCAATCGACAGAGATGGAAAGAAACTCAACGAAAACAATTAAAAGGCTAAAGGTATACTATTCTAAGTTGTCTAATTGATTCAATATTTGTCAAATTTATGCATTATGGTAGTGCAAAGGATCTTTTGGATAAAATCCAAAATATTTATGAAGGAGATGCCAAGGTAAAGGGAGCTAAGCTTCAAATTATGAGAGCTAGGTTTGAACAATTGAAGATGAAGGAAGATCAAGACATTTCAGCTACCTTATGCGAGTTGACGAAGTAGTTAACTCTATTAAAGGATTGGGAGTAGAAGTTGCTAACTCAGTGGTTGTTTAAAAGGTATTAAGGTATCTTCCTATGAGATTTGATTCTAAAATATCAACCATGGAATAAATAGTAGATATTGGTACATTGAGCATGGACTAGCTATATGGAATATTTATAGCCTATGAAATGAGAAAACAATAGAAGAACTCAATCATAATGGAAGAAACTTTCAAGGAATCCAAGAAGACAAAGAAGAAGCACAAGAAAAAGTCAAAACCAACTTGCAACTACAGTGATGATTTAGATGGAGATAAAGAAAGGCTAACTTCATAAGGAAATTAAAGAAAGGAACTGACAAGTATGAAGGTATGTTTCCATTGAAATGTTTTAATTGTGGTGGTATTGGTAATTTTGATTCTAAATTTCCTCAGAGGAATAAAGAAAGTGATGAAGAATAAGCTTCTAAAAGGGGAAAAATAACAAAAAGGAAACAAGAGAAGAAACAAATTATTCAAGAAAAGTTTCTACTCAAAGGAGGATAATTCCTCATCAGATGAGGAGGATAATTATAATGACAATGATTCAAAAACAGTACTCTTCATGGAAGTAGAATATAATTTTGAAGAAGAAAGTGAAGTTTATCTTAGAGCGGAGCTATTTAGTGCATTAGAAGAACTCATGAAGGAAAGAAAGAAAAACAATTCACTCAAGGAAGAGTTAAAAATGAAAGAGGGATCTCAAAATTCCAACTCTGAAGAACTAGAGCAGCTTATCACAAGTCTAAATATTCAAATAGAAGAATACATATGAATTGAGGAAATTATTATAATTCAGTTAGAATAAAAAGAGAAAAATATTGGAAACTTGGAACTAGAAGTAGTCTCTTTAAGGAAAGATCTATAGAATAAGCATATGCAGCAGAAGAGAACCAAAATATTAGATCAAATCATCAGTAGTCAAAGATCATCAAATGACAGATCGATCTCCAAGACAACAGAATGTCAGTTCAAGCTCCCAGAAAACAAAACGAGGAGTAGAAAAAAGAAGCTATGCAGATATTGTCAGATATTTAGTCAAGAAGGATGGATTCATGCCCCTAAAAAAGAACATTCCAAAAGTAAAGAAGACTCAAGAAGTAAAATTCAAAAGGAGTGCTTCACAAGGAAGATCATATGTTCCCAGGTATCAAAGATTCTTTTATGGTCATTGTTTTAATTATTCTAATTTTGGACATAAAGTTGTAAACTGCAGAGATTATTCCAAGAACAGAAACAACAATGTTGGTTACCCCAAAATATCTTATGTAGCATACATCAAGAACAATTTTTTTTTTGGTTCATTGAGCGATGAAGTAGAATGCTACAAATGCAACAATTTTTGTCACATTGTGAAGAATTGTAGATTGACTATTCCACCCAGGGAATCAAAGAAGAAAATTAGCAGTCAGATATCGAAACCACAAGGGATATGGAAAAGAAAGAAAAAACAATGCTCACTTTCTCTACAACCCCAACATAGGAAAAGTGATTGGTATGTTGACAATGGTTGTTCAAAGCACATGACATGTGATAGGAACAGGTTTTGAACTTTAAAGAAATAAAAAAATGGATCAATTTCATTTGGAAATAATCATTCAGTGAAAATTATAGGTAGAGGCACAATTAAGCTTGGAAGCAAAGATGCAATGGAAACAAATGTTCTACTTGTTGAAGATATGAAGCAAAATTTGTTGAGTGTAATTCAAATGTGTGATCAAGGACACACACTTCAGTTCGACTCAGAGAAATGTGAAATAAGAAAAGAAGGTTCAGGCAAGTTAGCTGTGACAACTATAAGGACTCCAAACANAATATTAGATCAAATCATCAGCAGTGAAAGATCATCAAATGACAGATCGAGCTCCAAGATAACAGAATGTCAGTTCAAGCTCCCAGAAAACAAAACAAGGAGTAGAAAAAAGAAGTTATGCATATATTGTCAGATATTCAGTCAAGAAGGATGGATTCATGCCCCCAAAAAAGAACATTCCAAAAGTAAAGAAGACTCAAGAAGTAAAATTCAAAAGGAGTGCTTCACAAGGAAGAWCATCTATTCCCAGGTATCAAAGATTCTTTTATGGTCATTGTTTTAATTATGATAATTTTGGACATAAAGATGTAAACTCCAGAGCTTATGCCAAGAACAGAAACAACAATGTAGGTTACCCCAAAATATCTTATGTAGCATACATCAAGAACCGGTTTTTTTTTTGTTCATTGAGCGATGAAGTAGAATGCTACAAATGCAACAATTTTTGTCACATTGTGAAGAATTTTAGATTGACTATTCCACCCAGGGAATCAAAGAAGAAAATTAGCAGTCATATATCAAAACCACAAGGGATATGGAAAAGAAAGAAAAAACAATGCTCACTTTCTCTACAACCCCCAACATAGGAAAAGTGATTGGTATGTTGACAATGGTTGTTCAAAGCACATGAAATGTGATAGGAACAAGTTTCGAACTATGAAGAAATAAAAATATGGATCATTTTCATTTGGAAATAATCATTCAATTAAAATTATAGGTAGAGGCACAATTAAGCTTGGAAGCAAAGATGCAATGGAAACAAATGTTCTACTTGTTGAAGATATGAAGCAAAATCTGTTGAGTGTAATTCAAATGTGTGATCAAGGACATACACTTCAGTTCGACTCAGAGAAATGTGAAATAAGAAAAGAAGATTCAGGCAGGTTAGTTGCGACAACTATAAGGACTCCAAACAACATATATGTTTTGAATGAAATTAGAAAGGAAAGACGTTTTTTAGGAAAATAAAATGAAAGTTGGTTATGGCATNATATTCAGTCAAGAAGGATGGATTCATGCCCCCAAAAAAGAACATTCCAAAAGTAAAGAAGACTCAAGAAGTAAAATTCAAAAGGAGTGCTTCACAAGGAAGATCATCTATTCCCAGGTATCAAAGATTCTTTTATGGTCATTGTTTTAATTATGATAATTTTGGACATAAAGATGTAAACTCCAGAGCTTATGCCAAGAACATAAACAACAATGTAGGTTACCCCAAAATATCTTATGTAGCATACATCAAGAACCAGTTTTTTTTTGGTTCATTGAGCGATGAAGTAGAATGCTACAAATGCAACAATTTTTGTCACATTGTGAAGAATTGTAGATTGACTATTCCACCCAGGAATCAAAGAAGAAAATTAGCAGTCATATATCAAAACCACAAGGGATATGGAAAAGAAAGAAAAAACAATGCTCACTTTCTCTACAACCCCCAACATATGAAAAGTGATTGGTATGTTGACAATGGTTGTTCAAAGCACAT
The DNA here is from genome assembly GCA_000966675.3 of Picea glauca. NCBI lineage: Eukaryota > Viridiplantae > Streptophyta > Pinopsida > Pinales > Pinaceae > Picea > Picea glauca. Next base: position 22,395 of record JZKD02S2438627.1, on the reverse strand, counting down.
GAAATGTGATAGGAACAGGTTTCGAACTTTGAAGAAATAAAAAGATGGATCAATTTCATTTGGAAATAATTATTCAATTAAAATTATAGGTAGAGGCACAATTAAGCTTGGAAGCAAAGATGCAATGGAAACAAATGTTCTACTTGTTGAAGATATGAAGAAAAATCTGTTGAGTGTAATTCAAATGTGTGATCAAGGACACACACTTCAGTTCGACTCAGAGAAATGTGAAATAAGAAAAGAAGGTTCAGGCAGGTTAGTTGCGACAACTATAAGGACTCCAAACAACATATATGTTTTGAATGAAATTAGAAAGGAAAGACATTTTTTAGGAAAATAAAATGAAAGTTGGTTATGGCATAGAAGAATGGGTCACATGCACTTTGACAATCTTATCAAAATCAGTAGAAAGGAAATAGTAAAAGAAATGTTTGAAATCNAAATAGTAGATATTGGTACATTTAGCATGGACTAGCTACATGGAATATTTATAGCCTATGAAATGAGAAAACAATAGAAGAACTCAATCATAATGGAAGAAACTTTCAAGGAATCCAAGAAGAAAAAGAAGAAGCACAAGAAAAATTCAAAACCAAGTTGCAACTGCAGTGATGATTTAGATGGAGATAAAGAAAGGCTAACTTCATAAGGAAATTAAAAAAAGGAACTGACAAGTATGAAAGTATGTTTCCATTGAAATGTTTTAGTTGTGGTGGTATTGATAATTTTGTTTCTAAATGTCCTCATAGGAATAAAGAAAGTGATGAAGAATAAGCTTCTAAAAGGGAAAAAAATATCAAAAAGGAAAAAAGAGAAGAAACAAATTCTTCAAGAAAAGTTTCTACTCAAAGGAGGACAATTCCTCATCAGATGAGGAGGATAATTATAATGACAATGATTAGAAATAGTACTCTTCATGGCAGTAGAATATAATTTCGAATAAGAAGGTGAAGTTTATCTTAGAGCAGAGCTATTTAGTGCATTAGAATAACTCATGAAGGAAAGAAATAAAAACAAGTCACTCAAGGAAGAGTTAAAAATGAAAGAGAGATCTCAAAATTCCAACTCTGAAGAACTAGAGCAGCTTATCACGAGTCTAAAAATTCAAATAGAAGAAGACATATGAATTGAGGAAATTATTATAATTCAGTTAGAAGAAAAGGAGAAAAATATCGGAAACTTGGAACTAGAAGTAGTCTCTTTAAGGAAAGATCTATAGAATAAGGATATGCAGCAGAAGAGAACCAAATTATTAGATCAAATCATCAACAGTCAAAGATCATCAAATGACAGATCGATCTCCAAGACAACAGAATGTCAGTTTGAGCTCCTAGACAACAAAACAAAGAGTAGAAAAAATAAGCTATGCAGAGATTGTCAGATATTCAGTCAAGAAGGATGGATTCATGCCCCCAAAGAAGAACATTCCAAAAGTAAAGAAGACTCAAGAAGGAAAATTCAAAAGGAGTGCTTCACAAGGAGGATCATCTATTCCCAGGTATCAAAGATTCTTTTATGGTCATTGTTTTAATTATGCTAATTTTGGACATAAAGCTATAAACTGTAGAGCCTATGCCAAGAACAGAAACAACAATCTAGGTTACCCCAAAATATCTTATGTAGCATACATCAAGAACCAATTTTTTTTTGGTTCATTGAGCGATGAAGTAGAATGCTACAAATGCAATAATTTTTTTCACATTGTGAAGAATTGTAGACTGACTATTCCTCCCAAGGAATCAAAGAAGAAAATTAGCAGTCAGATATCGAAACCACAAGGGATATGGAAAAGAAAGCAAAATAAATGCTCACTTTCTTTACAATCCCAACATAGGAAAAGTGATTGGTATGTTGACAATGGTTGTTCAAAGCACATGACATGTGATAGGAACATGTTTCTAACTTTGAAGAAATAAAAATATGGATCAATTTCATTTGGAAATAATCATTCAGTTAAAATTATAGGTAGAGGTACAGTTAAGCTTGGAAGAAAAGATGCAATGGAAAAAAATGTTCTACTTGTTGAAGATATGAAGCAAATCTATTGAGTGTAATTTAAATGTGTGATCAAGGACACACACTTCAGTTCGACTCAGAGAAATGTGAAATAAGAAAAGAAGGTTCAGGCAGGTTAGTTGTGACAACTATAAGGACTCTAAACAACATATATGTTTTGAATGAAATTAGAAAGGAAAGACGTTTTTTAGGAAAATAAAATGAAAGTTGGTTATGGCATAAAAGAATGGGTCATATGTGCTTTGGCAATCTTATCAAAATTAGTAGAAAGGAAGCAGTAAAAGAAATGCTTGAAATCTCAAAGCCAACAAATACTCGATGTAAGCAATGTCTATAGGGAAAACATACTAGTACCAAGTTCAAATCAAAGGAGTACTCAACAAAAAAACCATTGGAGATTGTACATACCAATATATGTGTATCAACAAGGACAAAGGGATTAAATGGTGAACATGATTCATGCTACTAATTGATGACTACACAAGAATGACTGCAATTTTCTTTCTTAAGAAGAAGTCAGAGGAATTTGAGCACTTCAATATATGCAAAGAGATGGTTGAAACAAAGATAGACTTGAAAATCAAATGTCTGAGATCAAACAATGGTGGAGAGTTTACATTGAAAGAATTCATGGATTTATGTGGCAAACATGGGATAAAAAGGAAATTCTCAGCAACTAGGACACCTCAACAAAATAGAGTTGTTGAAAGAAAGAACAAGACAGTAATGAGATGGTCAGAACCATGTTGAAAATTCAAAGGTGGGTGACCTATTTTGAGCACAGGTAGTACATAATCAGTCCATATCTTGAACATAGGAACACTCATAAGTAACAATGATAAGACTCCCTATGAGTTATGGAAAGGAAGACCAACAAATGTGAATCATTTTGGAGAGTTTGGAAACAAGTGCTACATCAAAAGAGAAGATGGAAATATTGGAAAATTTTATTCTCGAGTTGACAAAGGCATATTTTTCAGGTACTCAAGCAAGATCAAGGAATACAAGTGTTTGAATTTGAGACTCAACAGAATAGTGGAAAGAATCAATGTTCATATTGGCGAGGATAGTGTACGAAAGTCCAAAGAATAAAGAAAAGACTCAGCAAAGCATGAAGAAGAAGAGGATTTGAAAGAAGAAGTATAAGAAGTTGAATCAGAAGAAGAAGAAGAAGAGAAAAAGGAAGATGACCAACAAAATATTCAGATATCTCCCAAAAATCCTAGTTGGAGAGTGCAGAAAAGAAATCCATTAGAACAAATCATTGGGAATAAAGATGCAGGAGTTGAAACCTAGAGGAAATTACACTCACAAGAATAGAGACATTTAACATTATTTTCCACAATTGAACCCAACATTTTTTAAGGAGCTAGCACTCATGAGCATTGGATCAAAGATATGGAAGAAGAACTGGATCAGATAGAGAAGAATGAAACATGGGAACTTGTTCCAAGGCCTAAGGATAAGAATGTGATTRGCACAAAATGGGTATTCAGAAACAAGCTAAACGAGGATGGATAGCTAACTAGGAATAAATGAAGGTTAGTATTCAAGGGATATGCTCAGGTTCAAGGAATAGATTTTGAAGAAAAAATTTCCTCGGTTTCCATAATGGAAGTAGTCATATTGAACTTGGCTTGTGCATGTTCGAAGATAATCAAAGTATATTAGATGAATGTAAAATTAGCCTTCCTAAATGGAGAACTAGAAGAAGAAGTCTACATCGAACAACCAGAAGGATTCATACTTTCATAAAAGAAATATTATGTTTGTAGATTGAAGGAGGCACTATATGGACTCAAACAAGCCCCCATAGAATGCTATCCAAGATTGGACAGGTATCTACAAAAGCAAGGGTTCAGGAAAGTCAATGCAGACAACAATCTCTACATAAATGTAAATCAAAATAATTTGTTGATAATAGAAGTTTATGCTGATGAAATTATTTTTGGCAGTAATGATGATAGGATGAGTCAGAAATTTTCTAAAGACATGCAAAATGAATTCGAAATGTCATTACTTGGTGATTATTCTTTCTTTTTTGGACTCTGCATATCTCAGCTAGATACATGTATTTTCATCTCCCGGACCAAGTATATCAAAGAAATGTTAAAGAAGTTTGGAATGGTAGATTGCAAGCCCATAAGTACTCCCATGCAGACCAGTTGAAAATTGAGGAAAGATGATATATCCAAGGATATAGACCATATACTACAAAGATCGATGATTGGTAGTTTACTCTATGTGACCGCATCAATACTAGATGTGATGCAAGTTGTTGGACAAGTGGAAATATTTCAAGCAACACCCATGGAAACACATGCTATGGTAGTAAAGAGAATATTTAGATGTCTCAAAGGAACATAAGACTATGGATTATGGTATCCAAAAGGGAAATATCTATCTCTAGTTGCATACACAGATGTGGATTGGGAAGTAAGTGTTGATGATAGAAGAAGTACAAGTGGAGCAACCTTATACTTGGGTGATTGTCTAGTATCTTGGTTGAGCAAGAAACAATCTTCAGTGTCATTGTCCATAGTAGAAGTATAGTATATTGCAACAACAACATTTTGTACATAGGTTCTCTATATGAAGCAAACTTTGAAGGAAATATAGGTGGAATATGGCGAGCCTATTCTAATATTTTGTGATAACACCAATGCTATAAGTATATCTAAGAATCCGGTGATGCATTCTAAGACAAAACACATTCCGATCAAGTTTCACTTTCTATGGGAACAGGCTACAGAGAAGAAAATCAAGGTAGAGTATGTTGGGACAAAAAATAAGATTGCAGATATCTTCACCAAACCTCTTTCGAGGGAGACTTTTGAGTATCTTTGACAAAAACTTGGAGTAGTTTCAGCCCCATAGTGAATGATTTTTGAAAGACTTAAATGTTTTTTGAATGCTTTTTATCAGAGATGTACACGAGGAAGCACCATGACGAGAAACATCAATAGATATCATAGGATTATTGACAGGGGGATAAACCCCAAGGAGAAGACATCATTTTCCATTCATGTCAAAGGGGGAGAGAAAAATAGAGGCATGGAAGAGAAGAGGCATGAAGATAGGGGGAGCCAACACATGAAGACATGTGGAGCCAACATGAGCATGAGCATTGCCATTATTGTGTCTAAGTGTTTCCATCAATTCCAAAGGGGGATATTATTGAAATATAAATCAATTAATTGTGTTGGATGGATTAATTAATTATCGAAAAATACTAATTAATTATTGTAGGGATAATTAATTATTATAGGGATTAATTAATTATCGAAAAAGATTAATTGTTGAAAGTTTAGATATTGGTATATTGGTTGTGATTGATGTAAACCCTTGAACAAAGTTTCATGTTGAAGTAAAGGAGTATTAAACAGAAGATAACAAGTTTCATGTGAGTTTCATGTAAGTTGCATGCCATCATGAGTTGCATGGCAGTGGCATGTAATTATTAAATTTCTCTTTAAAACACAGAGAAGAGTCAATTGCAAATCATTTATGTGTATTCACTTTTGAGAATACAAGTTGGAGATCTAAGCTAGTGAGTCAAAGACAAAGAATTCCAGTGAAGTAAGAAGTTTGCAGGAGCCGAGAGTACGGAGAAGGGGTTTCATATAGAAATTCCTTAAGTATATCCATGAGTTTCAGGAGGAAAAGTGCAGACATTCATGGGCTGCAGTGAGGAAAAGTGCATATATCTGTGAGAAGATAGTACACACAGTCGCAAACCTCTGAGGAAAATTTGAGAAGATCGTGGATCTAAAACTCAGGTCAGCTATATGATTGAAGGTATATCTTCCTGTGTGTGTTAGGGTGAGTATTCTGAAGAAATCAAGAACATGTATGTCTCAATGATTCATAATCATTTTATTTGGATAATTATGTTGTGGATATTGGTATGAGGAGTATGTGGTTGTAGTCTTGATGAGATTTTGATATCAGTAGCAGCAATAGAAATCTCAGAGACAACAAAATCCGAAATATCAAAGACAACAACAACAACAGGTTATTAGTGGCAGAGGTAGTGACAGATTGGTCTACATCTATATTTCAGGGCAGTTGGACAGGGCAAGGAAAGGGGGTTGTAGCCTCCTTCAGGTTGGAGACAGAAAATTAGGGAGTTTGATATTCCTTCAAGTTGCAACTTGTAAACGAGGGGTTGGAGCCTCCTTCCAGTTCTAGTTGGAGAAATATGAAGTTGGTGCTTCCAATGAATGTACTCTTTGATCAATAAGAAAAAAATTCCGTGGTTTTTTCTCACATTGGGTTTACACATAAAATTATGGTGTACTTTGTTTATGTTATGTTTATAGTGTTGATGATATTTTTGTTGGATTACTGAGAGGGGGGTGAATTAGTAATAGAAAAAATTAATCTTTTTTAACCATATAATCCAAGTGTTATATCAATGAAGCATTATCATCTAATAACTGCAGAGTAAATAAGCAATAAACAAATGAACAAACATACACATACACATTACATCAGTATTTTATGTGGAAACCCAAATTGAGAGAAAACCATCGAATGATTTTTCTTATGTCTTGAAGAATTACATTCATTGGAAGCACCAACTTCTTTTGTTTTCTAGCTACAACTGGAAGGAGGCTCCAACCCCCTAGTTTCTCAGGCTACAACCTGAGGGAATCTCCAACTCCCCAATTCTCTGGCTACAACCAGAAGGAGGCTACAACTAGAAGGAGGCTACAACCCCCTATGTTCTCCGGCTACAACTAGAAGGTGGCTATAACCACATGTCCTTGCCCCGTCCTGCCACCCTGAAGTAGAAGTAGAATGATGGAACCACTGGCAACCTATCACTATGAGATATGCCGCTATAAACCTGTACCAATAAATATTAACCATGCATCAACCATGCATCAACTTGTACCGCAACTTGTAATCAACATGTACCATAAACAAGTGCATCAACCATGCACCAACCTGTACCAAATAACCTGTAATCAACCTGTACCATAAAAAAGTGCATCCAACCATGTGCCAAGTATGTACCAATCATGTGTTATCTATTCATCAACTATGACTCATCAATATGTACCAACATCATCAACTATACACCTCATGTATGTGCCAACTCATCAACTACTTGTCTCAACCATGTACTCAACATGTACCTCAACC
>JZKD02S2438605.1:11807-27629 GCA_000966675.3 Picea glauca | reverse complement strand
AAAGTGACTTACCCCTAACACCAACCTGGGTAAACTTTTAAAATCGTTTCGTGACTTCGCATATCAGAGTTTGGGAACCTTGCGACTTGTAACTCCCAAAGAGTGATAGCGCGAGATAATAAAAGTAATAAACTTGCTTAATGGTTAAGCGACGGTGACTTAGGATTATAGTGGCCATCGCTACTTCACATGTCGAGGTACGAGGATTTCAGTGGGTAAAGATCATAAACTAAAAGACAGCCTGAAAACCAACTTTTGATTTTAAGAATTATATTTCAACCACTTGGAAAAGGTGGCTCCAACTAGGGATCTCGTCTTCCTGCGGGATGAGAAGAACAATAGACCACATTCCTGTATTGGGTAAATGGAGTCATTGGTTTCTTCCTGTGAAACTTGTTAAAGGAAGGGGATACAGAGGGAAAAAGAGACTTCATCTTTACTTTTGAAAATATTTTCAAAGATCAATTGCATTCTAAACTCAGCTGCAGCCCTTTCGATGACTTTCTCCTTCTCAATATTGAATTCATGTCTTCTTTAAGATAATAAAAAAAGTCCTAGGCAATTCAATAGATCTTGTGGGTTTTGTCTTGCATCAAGCGAAGTAAATTTCGTGATTTTAATCGGGGGGGGTCCTGTCTAAACTTGAGATGCAGATTCGGTTTCGAAAAGGCTGGTTACCAGAGTATATTGAAAATTACGTATGATAGCCTTACATATATCTCAGATATTTATTCACTGCCAGCGAGCTTGTTCAGTACCCCGGTGAAGTTATCTGGCCCTTTTTACTGAATTTCCTTTCAACACTTCGAATCTTAATTATGAATTTAAATGCTAAGACGAGGGCAATCATTTATGAATTTCCTTTCATTGTCTTCTTGGACTGGATGGGGGAAATCAAATATGAATTTCCTTTCACTATCTGTTTTATATTTTACTTTTTAAAACACAAAGTGGGGGCAATCAATTTATATAAGGCATACCAGAGATGATATCTGTGTAATATTCGCAGTGGGGTTCTATCAAATTCCTTTGATTACTCAGGACCAACCTTCTCTTAACTTTCAAAACACCTTAGCCCACAGGGAAAATGGGAAAAATTACTTCCAGGGGTCTTCCTTCGAGCAAGCCCCAATCCTTCAAATATTGTTAAAAAACCTAGAAGAGTCAGGATCAACCTACGCATAACTTTATTTAGTAGGAGATTGAGGAGTTATGAGGGTTGGCTTTCTTTTTAAGATCTGTTTTCTAGCCTCCAAAGCTAAAATGTCACCTCTTCTTCCCGTGTAGGAAACACAAAAAGGTGTCTGGTTTTTAAGAATGTAAATCCGGGGACAGAAAAAGGGCRACGGAGAAATGCCTGGATTTCAAAAAATAGAGGTCATGGATTAAACCCAACTCTTGGAACCCTTTCTCGGAGACGCTTTACTCCCTCTGCTTATTTTAATTACCTCTTATCTTTATTCGGGTGAGACTTTTAGGACCGAGAGTAAGAAGACATTCTTTAAAAGACATATCAGGAGAAAACAACATACTTATGAGACCGTCATGGCACTTTAGCGATACTTGTTTGAAAAACAGACATCTTCGGAACTCGTACCTTTGCCTTACCATTTCGTTCTCTTTTAAAATAACGGAAAGTTTTTTCTATGACATGTTTTTGGCAAATTTATTCTCTGATATATGACCGTCTGTTTATTCCTTTCTCTCGTTTGGGCTGCAAGACGAGATCCTGCAAGGGAACAACACGAAGAGTATCAGGGTTATAAAGGAATTGAATGCGTTGAAAATTTCGTATCCCTAATTCTAGAAAAACACTGACCTATTTTATTTGTGATGAAAGTAGACTTACCAAAGAAAAATTGTGAAATAAAAAACAAACACAAACCGGTATATACAGTGGAAATTTTGGAAACCATTTATTTCATATAGTGTTTTAAATAACGCCCGTTGACAGGGGCATTGAGGATTTTACCGTCCAAATTCTCTAATAGAAAATATGTTTTCCCTTCAAAAGCTGTGACTTTGAACGGTCTGTACCAGATATGATCAAATTTACCATGTTTCATCGAGTCTTCCTTCCTATCATCCCATTTCAAAACCAAATCACTGGGGAGAAATTCTCTATCCTTGGTCTTACGGTCGAATAACGCTTTCATGTTGTCCTGGTATTTCTGCAGCCTTTCGTCCACTTCAGCCCTATGTTGTTGAACTTCAATTAGCTGGTTTATTCTTCTCGTGACATGATTTNCATGGATTAAACCCAACTCTTGGAACCCTTTCTCGGAGACGCTTTACTCCCTCTGCTTATTTTAATTACCTCTTATCTTTATTCGGGTGAAACTTTTAGGACCCAGAGTAAGAAGTTGTTCTTTAAAAGACATATCAGGTGAAAAGAACATACTTATGAGACCTTCATGGCACTTTAGCGATACTTGTTTTAAAAATAGACATCTCTAGAACTCGTACCTTTGCCTTACCATTTCGTTCTCTTCTAAAATAACAGAAAGTTTTTCTATGACCTATTTTTGGCAAATTGATTCTCTGATATATGACCATCTGTTTATTCCTTTCTCTCATTTGGGCTGCAAGACGATATCCTACAAGGGAACAACACGAAGAGTATCAGGGCTATAAGGGAATTGAATGCATTGAAAATTTCGTATCCCTAATTCTAGAAAAACACTGACCTATTTTATTTGTGATGAAAGTAGACTTACCAAGAAAAAATTTTGAAATAAAAAACAAACACAAACCGATATATACGGTGGAAATTTTGGAAACCATTTATTGCATATAGTGTTTTAAATAATGCCCGTTGACAGGGGCATTCAGGATTTTACCATCCAAATTCTCTAATAGAAACTAATTTTTCCCTTCAAGAGCTGTGACTTTGAACGGTCCGTACCAGATATGATCAAATTTACCATGTTTCATTGAGTCTTCCTTCCTATCATCCCATTTCAAAACCAAATCATCGGGGAGAAATTCTCCATCCTTGGCCTTATGGTAGAATAATGCTTTCATGTTGTCTTGGTATTTCTGTAGCCTTTCGTCCACTTCAGCCCTGTGTTGTTGAACTTCAATCAGCTGGTTTATTCTTCTCGTGACATGATTTGGTTCTTCTTTCTCATATTGCCAAAGTTTCATTACGGGAAGTGCTGGATTTATAGGTAACACTACGTTGGTCCCATATACCATTTGGAAAGGAGAAGTGCTGATAGATTTTTTTGTACCTATCTGATTCGCCCACAAAGCGTATTTCAAATGCACATGCCAAGATTTTTTGTTTTTTCTCAACACTTTCTTAATTATAGAGATCAAACTCTTGTTTGAAGACTCGGCTAGCCCATTTCCTTGGGAGTAATATGCCATGGAATGACCAAGAACGATATTGTACTTTTGGCAAAAGCTGACCATAACCATAGATTTAAATTCCTGGGCGTTATCTGTGACTATCTTTCGGGGGCAGCCGAATCTAGACAAAATGTTCTCTTCTAGGAAATCCATTACCACCGAATCCGTTGCCTTTCTAGTTGGAATAGCCTCCACCCATTTGGTGAAGTAATATGTAGCAGTCAGGATCCATTTATGTTGAGCACTAGAATGAGGGTTAATTTCGCCTATAAAATCTAGTCCCCATTGTTGAAAAGGGGATTTCGTTTTGACTAGCACCAAAGGTAGCGTTGGGAGTTTGTGCTTGCCTGTGAACAATTGGCAAGGGTTACAGGCTTTGACTTTGGCATTAACGTATGGGAATAGTTTGGGCCAATAATATCCCGCCCTCAGGATCTTATAAGCTATTTCCCTCCAAGTGTGATGTCCTCTGCACACTCCTTCGTGAAATTCATTTATGACCTTCTTTGTTTCTAATTCAACTAAACAAACCAACATGAAGCCTAGTGGGTCTTTCCAATATAATTGTCTTTCGGATATACAGTACTTCACCGCATGCAGCTTTAGTGTCCTGGATTTAGATGGGGATAAGTCACTCGGGCATTTCAAGGTCAGCAGGTAGGACACTATGTCTTTATACCAATCTGATGAGACAAACTTCTCTTCGATTCTAATGGTAGTTATTTGTTCATCGAGCTCGTTCATGTCCACACACTCTTCACATCCCTGTAGGCCATTTATCCCGAGGGCTCTTAAATTGGATTTGGCTAAGAGCTTAGACAAACCTTGTCCCTTTACTAGTCTCGTCGATTTTATCTCTAGGTCAAATTATTGAATTTTAGCAAGCCACCATCCCCTTTTCCCATCACTGTCGGACTGAACCAAAATGTCTTTTATGGAACTGGTGGGTATGTACGCAATTACCTTGGAATGTAACACATAGGTTCTGAAATCCTTTAACGCCTTCACCATAGGATATGCTTTATTTTCCATTATAGCGTATCTGAGTTCAATGTCTCTAAGACTTTTGCTAAAAAAGGCTATTGGTTGCTCGAAACCTTCTTCATTTTTCTAGAGGAGTACTGCAGCAAGTGTTTGTTCGGAGGTGAACGAGAAAATCAGAAAATCCTTTAGATAATCAAGGCTTGCTAGTACGGGTGCCTCGCTTATAACCTTCTTGATGCGTGCAAATGATGCTTTGGCTTCTATTGTCCATTTCACTTTGTTTTTCTTCTTTAGCATATATGTGATCAACTTCACGATTTCAGCAAAGTTTGGGATAAATATCCTCAAAAAATTATTTTTCCTAAGAATGACTGAATATATTTCACATTCCTAGGGATATTTATTGTTTCTATAGCTTCAACTCTTTTAGGATCAATTTTAATTCCATCTCGAGACACAATATGGCCCAAGAGTTTACCTTCTTTCATAACAAAGTGAGACTTTTTGGGGTTTAAGGACAAACCAAATCTGTGGCATTTCTCAAACATCTGCTTGAGATGTATCAGATGATCTTCATCAAATTTAGAAAAAATGGTTAGATCATCAAGATAGATAACCACGAATTTTTCCCCTTCGCCGATGAAAGTGATATCCATGGCACGTTGGAAAGTAGCACCTGCATTCATTAAACCAAAAGGCATCTTGTCATACATAAATGTACCCCAAGGGGTGGTGAAGGCTGTTTTTTCTTTATCATGCTTGTTGACAACAATTTGGTTGTACCCGGAAAACCCGTCAATCATCGACATCCTATTTGCCCCAACTAATTTTTCTAGAATGTGATCCATTTTGGGTAGAGGGTAATTGTCTTTGAGGGAGGACTTATTTAGATTTCTAAAATCAACACACAGTCNCTTTCTCATCTTGCCAAAGTTTCATTACGGGAAGTGTTGGATTTATAGGTAACACTGCATTGGTCCCATATACCATTTGGAAAGGAGAAGTGCTGATAGATTTTTTTGTACCTATCCAATTCTCCCACAAAGCGTATTTCAAATGCACATGCCAAGATTTTTTGTTTTTGCTCAACACTTTCTTAATTTTAGAGATCAGACTCTTGTTTGAAGACTCGGCTAGCCCATTTCCTTGGGGGTAATATGTCCTGGAATGACCGAGCACGATATTGTACTTTTGGCAAAAGCTAACCATAGCCATAGATTTAAATGCCTGGGCGTTATCTGTGACTATCTTTCGAGGGAAGCCGAATCTAGACAAAATGTTCTCTTCTAGGAAATCCATTACCACCGAATTCGTTGCCTTTCTAGTTGGAATATCCTCCACCCATTTGGTGAAGTAATCTATAGCAGTCAGGATCCATTTCTGTTGAGCGCTAGAATGAGGGTTAATTTTGCCTATAAAATCTAGTCCCCATTGTTGAAAAGGAGCTTTCGTTTTGACTGGCACCAACGATAGCGCTGGGAGTTTGTGCTTGCCTGCGAACAATTGGCAAGGGTTACAGGCTCTGACTTTGGCATTGACGTCTGGGAATAGTTTGGGCCAATAATATCCTTCCCTCAGGATCTTATAAGCCGTTGCCCTTCAGGTGTGATTTCCTCTACACACTCCTTCATGAAATTCATTTATGACCTTCTTTGTTTCTGATTCAACTAAACAAACCAACATGAAGCCTAGTGGGTCTTTCCAATACAATTGGATTTTGGATATATAGTAATTCACCGCATGCAGCTTTAGTGTCCTATATTTAGATGGGGATAAGTCACTTGGGAATTTCAAGGTCAGCAGGTAGGACACTATGTCTTTATACCAATCTGACAAGACAAACTTCTCTTCGATTCTAATGGAAGTTATTTGTTCATCGAGCTCGTTCATGTCCACACACTCTTCACATCCCTGTAGGCCATTTATCCTGAGGGCTCTTAAATTTGATTCGGCTAAGAGCTTAGACAAACCTTGTCCCTTTACTAGTCTCGTCGATTTTATCTCCAGGTCAAATTCTTGAATTTTAGCAAGCCACCATCCCCTTTTCCCATCACTATCAGACTGAACCAAAATGTCTTTTATGGAACTGGTGGGTATGTACGCAATTACCTTGGAATGTAACACATAGGTTCTAAAATCCTTTAATGCCTTCACCATAGAATACGATTTATTTTCCATTATATCGTATCTGAGTTCAATGTATCTAAGACTTTTGCTAAAAAAGACTATTGGTTGCTTGAAACCTTCTTCATTTTTCTGGAGGAGTACCGTGGCAAGTGTGTGTTCAGAGGCGAACGAGAAAATCAAAAAATCCTTTAGATAATCAGGGCTTGCTAGTACGGGTGCCTCGCTTATAACCTTCTTGATGCATGAAAATGATGCTTTGGATTCTATTTTCCATTTCACTTTGTTGTTCTTCTTTATCATATATGTGATCAACTTCACGATTTCAACAAAGTTTGGGATAAATCTCCTCAAAAAAAATATTTTTCCTAAGAATGACTGAATATCTTTCACATTCCTAGGGATATTTATTGTGTCTATAGCTTCAACTCTTTTAGGATCAATNACTATGTTTTGAGGGAAGCCGAATCTAGACAAAATGTTCTCTTCTAGGAAATCCATTACCACCGAATTCGTTGCCTTTCTAGTTGGAATATCCTCCACCCATTTGGTGAAGTAATTTGTAGTAGTCAGGATCCATTTATGTTGAGTGCTAGAATGAGGGTTAATTTCACCTATAAAATCTAGTCCCCATTGTTGAAAAGGGGCTTTTGTTTTGACTGGCACCAACAGTAGCGCTGGGAGTTTGTGCTTGCCTGCGAACAATTGGCAAGGGTTACAGGATCTGACTTTGGCATTGACGTCTGGGAATAGTTTGGGCCAATAATATCCTTCCCTCAGGATCTTATAAGCCRTTKCCCTTCAGGTGTGATGTCCTCTDCACACTCCTTCATGAAATTCATTTATGACCTTCTYTGTTKCYGATTCAACTAAACAAACCAACATGAAGCCTAGTGGGTCTTTCCAATACAATTGGCTTTCGGATATACAGTACTTCACCGCATGCAGCTTTAGCGTCCTATATTTAGATGGGGATAAGTCACTCGGGCATTTCAAGGTCAACAGGTAGGACACTATGTCTTTATACCAATCTGACAAGACAAACTTCTCTTCGATTCTAATGGCAGTTATTTGTTCATTGAGCTCGTTCATGTCCACGTACTCTTCACATCCCTATAGGCCATTTATCCCGAGGGATCTTAAATTGGATTTGGCTAAGAGCTTAGCCAAACCTTCTCCCTTTACTAGTCTCTTCGATTTTATCTCCAGGTCAAATTCTTGAATTTTAGCAAGCCACCATCCCCTTTTCCCATCACTATCAGACTGAACCAAAATGTCTTTTACGGAACTGATGGGTATGTACGCAATTACCTTGGAATGTAACACATAGGTTATAAAAGCCTTTAATGCCTTCACCATAGAATACGCTTTATTTTCCATTATATCGTATCTGAGTTCAATGTATCTAAGACTTTTGCTAAAAAAGACTATTGGTTGCTCGAAACCTTCTTCATTTTTCTGGAGGAGTACCGCGGCAAGTGTGTGTTCGGAGGCAAACGAGAAAATCAGAAAATCCTTTAGATAATCAAGGCTTGCTAGTACGGGTGCCTCGCTTATAACCTTCTTGATGCATGCAAATGATGCTTTGTCTTCTATTTTCCATTTCACTTTGTTGTTCTTCTTTAGCATATATGTGATCAACTTCACGATTTCAGCAAAGTTTGGGATAAATCTCCTCAAAAAAATATTTTTCCTAAGAATGACTGAATATCTTTCACATTCCTAGGGATATTTATTGTGTCTATAGCTTCAACTCTTTTAGGATCAATTTTAATTCCATCTCGAGACACAATNTTTCTAGTTGGAATAGCCTCCACCCATTTGGTGAAGTAATATGTAGCAGTCAGGATCCATTTATGTTGAGTGCTAGAATGAGGGTTAATTTTGCCTATAAAATCTAGTCCCCATTGTTGAAAAGGGGATTTTGTTTTGACTGGCACCAACGGTAGCGCTGGGAGTTTGTGCTTGTCTGTGAACAATTGACAAGGGTTACAGGCTCTGACTTTGGCGTTGACATCTAGGAATAGTTTGGGCCAATAATATCCTGCCCTCAGGATCTTATAAGCCGTTTCCCTCCAGGTGTGATGTCTTCTGCACACTCCTTTGTGAAATTCATTTATGACCTTCTTTGTTTCTGATTCAACTAAGAAAACCAACATGAAGCCTAGTGGGTCTTTCCAATACAATTGGCTTTCGGATATACAGTACTTCACCGCATGCAGCTTTAGCGTCATGGATTTAGATGGGGATAAGTCACTCAGGCATTTCAAGCTCAGCAGGTAGGACACTATGTATTTATACCAATCTGATGAGACAAACTTCTCTTCGATTCTAATGGTAGTTATTTGTTCATCGAGCTCGTTCATGTCCACGCACTCTTCACATCCCTATAGGTCATTTATCTCGAGGGCTCTTAAATTGGATTCGGCTAAGAGCTTAGCCAAACCTTGTCCCTTTACTAGTCTCGTGGATTTTATCTCCAGGTCAAATTCTTGAATTTTAGCGAGCCACCATCCCCTTTTCCCATCATTGTCGGACTGAACCAAAATGTTATTTATGGAACTAGTGGGTATGTACGCAATTACCTTGGAATGTAACACATAGGTTCTGAAATCCTTTAATGCCTTCACCATAGCATACACTTTATTTTCCATTATATCATATCTAAGTTCAATTTCTCTAAGACTTTTGCTAAAAAAGGCTATTGGTTGCTCGAAACCTTCTTCATTTTTCTGGAGGAGTACTGCGGCAAGTGTGTGTTTGGAGGCGAACAAGAAAATCAGAAAATCCTTTAGATAATCATGGCTTGCTAGTACAAGTGCTTTGCTTATAACCTTCTTGATGCGTGCAAATGATGATTTGGCTTCTGTTGTCCATTTCACTTTGTTGTTCTTCATTAGCATATATGTGATCAACTTCACGATTTCAGCAAAGTTTAGGATAAATCTCCTCAAAAAAATTATTTTTCCTAAGAATGAATGAATATATTTCACATTCCTAGGGATATTTATTGTGTCTATAGCTTCAACTCTTTTAGGATCAATTTTAATTCCATCTCGAGACACAATATGGCCCAAGAGTTTACCTTCTTGCATAACAAAGTGAGACTTTTTGGGGTTTAAGGACAAACCAAACCTGAGGCATTTCTCAAACGTCTGCTTGAGATGTATCATATGATCTTCATCATATTTAGAAAAAATAGTTAGATCATCAAGATAGATAACCATGAATTTGTCCCTTTCATTGATGAAAGCGATATCCATGGCACGTTGGAAAGTATCACCTGCATTCATTAAACCAAAAGGCATCTTGTCATACATAAATGTACCCCAAGGGGTGGTGAAGGCTATTTTTTCTTTATCATGCTCGTTGACAACAATTTGGTTGTACCCGAAAAACCCGTCAATCATCGACATCCTATTTGCCCCAACCATTTTTTCTAGAATGTGATCCATTTTGGGTAGAGGGTAATTGTCTTTGAGGGAGGACTTATTTAGATTTCTAAAATCAACACACAGTTTGATCTCCCCACTTTTCTTTCTAACCGGGNACCAACGGTAGCGCTGGGAGTTTGTGCTTGCCTGCGAACAATTGGCAAGGGTTACAGGCTCTGACTTTGGCATTGATGTCTGGGAATAGTTTGGGCCAATAATATCCTTCCCTTATGATCTTATAAGCCGTTTCCCTTAAGGTGTGATTTCCTATGCACACTCCTTCATGAAATTCATTTATGACCTTCTTTGTTTCTGATTCAACTAAACAAACCAACATGAAGCCTAGTGGGTCTTTCCAATACAATTGGCTTTCATATATACAGTACTTCACTGCATGCAGCTTTAGCGTCCTATATTTATATGGGGATAAGTCACTCGGGCATTTCAAGGTCAACATGTAGGACACTATGTCTTTATACCAATATGACAAGACAAACTTCTCTTCGATTCTAATGGCAGTTATTTGTTCATCAAGTTCATTCATGTCCACACACTCTTCACATCCCTATAGGCCATTTATCCCGAGGGATCTTAAATTGGATTCGGATAAGAGCTTAGCCAAACCTTGTCCCTTTACTAGTCTCGTCAATTTTATCTCCAGGTCAAATTCTTGAATTTTAGCAAGCCACCATCCCCTTTTCCCATCACTATCGGACTGAACCAAAATTTCTTTTACGGAACTGGTGGGTATGTACACAATTACCTTGGAATGTAACACATAGGTTCTAAAATCCTTTAATGCCTTCACCATAGCATATGCTTTATTTTCCATTATATCGTATCTGAGTTCAATGTCTCTAAGACTTTTGCTAAAAAAGACTATTGGTTGCTCGAAACCTTCTTCATTTTTCTGGAGTACCGCGGCAAGTGTGTGTTCAGAGGTGAACGAGAAAATCAGAAAATCCTTTAGATAATCAGGGCTTGCTAGTACAGGTGCCTCGCTTATAACCTTCTTGATGCGTGCAAATGATTCTTTGGCTTCTATTTTCCATTTCACTTTGTTGTTATTCTTTAGCATATATGTGATCAACTTCAGGATTTCAACAAAGTTTGGGATAAATCTCCTCAAAAAAATTATTTTTCCTAAGAATGACTGAATATCTTTCACATTCCTAGGGATATTTATTGTGTCTATAGATTCAACTCTTTTATGATCAATTGTAATTCCATCTCGAGACACAATATGGCCCAAGAGTTTACCTTCTTTCATAACAAAGTGAGACTTTTTGGGGTTTAAGCACAAACCAAACCTATGACATTTCTCAAACGTCTGCTTGAGATGTATCAGATGATCTTCATCAGATTTAGAAAAAATGGTTAGATCATCAAGATAGATAACCATGAATTTGTCCCTTTCGCCGATGAAAGCAATATCCATGGCACGTTGAAAAGTAGCACTTGCATTCATTAAACCAAAAGGCATCTTGTCATACATAAATGTACACCAAGGGGTGGTGAAGGCTGTTTTTTTTTATCATGCTCGTTGACAACAATTTGGTTGTACCCGAAAAACCCGTCGATCATCGACATCCTATTTGCCCCAACTACTTTTTCTAGAATGTGATCCATTTTGGGTAGAGGGTAANAATATCCTGCCCTCAGGATCTTATAAGCCATTTCCCTCCAGGTGTGATGTCCTCTGCACACTCCTTCGTGAAATTCATTTATGACCTTCTTTGTTTCTGATTCAACTAAACAAACAAACACGAATCATAGTGGGTCTTTCCAATACAATTGGCTTTCGGATATACAGTACTTCACCGCATGCAGCTTTAGCGTCCTGACTTTAGATGGGGATAAGTCACTCGGGCATTTCAAGGTCAACAGGTAGGACACTATGTCTTTCTACCAATCTGATGAGACAAAGTTCTCTTCGATTCTAATGGCAGTTATTTGTTCATCGAGCTCATTCATGTCCACACACTCTTCACATACCTATAGGCCATTTATCCCAAGGGATATTAAATTGGATTCGGCTAAGAGCTTAGCCAAACCTTGTCCCTTTACTAGTCTCGTCGATTTTATCTCCAGGTCAAATTCTTGAATTTTAGCAAGCCACCATCCCCTTTTCCCATCACTGTCGGACTGAACCAAAATGTCTTTTACGAAACTGGTGGGTATGTACACAATTACCTTGGAATGTAACACATAGGTTCTGAAAGCCTTTAACGCCTTCACCATAGCATATGCTTTCTTTTCCATTATATCGTATCTAAGTTCAATGTCTCTAAGAATTTTGCTAAAAAAGGCTATTGGTTTCTCAAAACCTTCTTCATTTTTCTGGAGGAGTACCGCGGCAAGTGTGCGTTCAGAGGCAAACGAGAAAATCAGAAAATCCTTTAGATAATCAGAGCTTGCTAGTACGAGTGCCTCGATTATAACCTTCTTGATGCGTGCAAATGATGCTTTGGCTTCTATTGTCCATTTCACTTTATTGTTCTTCTTTAGCATATATGTGATCAACTTCACGATTTCAGCAAAGTTTGGGATAAATATCCTCAAAAAAAGTATTTTTCCTAAGAATGATTGAATATATTTCACATTCCTAGGGATATTTATTGTGTCTATAGCTAACACTCTTTTAGGATCAATTTTAATTCCATCTCGAGACACAATATGGCCCAAGAGTTTACCTTCTTGCATAAAAAAGTGAGACTTTTGGGGGTTTAAGGAAAAACCAAACCTGCGACATTTCTCAAACATCTGCTTGAGATGTGTCAGATGATCTTCATTAGATTTAGAAAAAACGGTTAGATCATCAAGATAGATAACCATGAATTTGTCCCTTTTGCCGATGAAATCGATATCCATGGCACGTTGGAAAGTATCACCTGCATTCATTAAACCAAAAGGCATCTTGTCATACATAAATGTACCCCAAGGGGTGTTGAAGGCTGTTTTTTATTTATCATGCTCGTTGACAACAATTTGGTTGTACCCAGAAAACCCGTCGATCATCGACATCCTATTTGCCCCAACTACTTTTTCTAGAATGTGATCCATNTTTCCCTCCAGGTGTGATGTCCTCTACACACTCCTTCATGAAATTCATTTATGACCTTCTTTGTTTCTGATTCAAATAAACAAACCAACATGAAGCCTAGTGGGTCTTTCCAATACAATTGACTTTCAGATATACAGTACTTCACCACATGCAGCTTTAGCGTCCTGGATTTAGATGGGGATAAGTCACTCGGGAATTTCAAGGTCAGCAAGTAGGACACTATGTCCTTATACCAATCTGACGAGACAAACTTCTCTTCGATTCTAATGGCAGTTATTTGTTCATCAAGCTCATTCATGTCCATGCACTCTTCACATCCCTGTAGGCCATTTATCTCGAGGGCTCTGAAATTGGATTCGGCTAAGAGCTTAGCCAAACCTTGTCCCTTTACTAGTCTCGTCGATTTTATCTCCAGGTCAAATTCTTGAATTTTAGCAAGCCACCATCCCCTTTTCCCATCACTGTCGGACTGAACCAAAATGTCTTTTATGGAACTGGTGGGTATGTATGCAATTACCTTGGAATGTAACACATAGGTTCTGAAAGCCTTTAATTCCTTCACCATAGCATATGCTTTCTTTTCCATTATATCATATCTGAGTTCAATGTCTCTAAGACTTTTTCTAAAAAAGGCTATTGGTTGCTCGAAACCTTCTTCATTTTTCTGGAGGAGTACCGTGGCAAGTGTGTGTTCGGAGGCAAACGAGAAAATCAGAAAATCCTTTAGATAATCAGGGCTTGCTAGTACGGGTGCCTCGCTTATAACCTTCTTGATGCGTGAAAATTATGCTTTGGCTTCTGTTGTCCATTTCACTTTGTTGTTCTTCTTTGGAATATATGTGATCAACTTCACGATTTCAGCAAAGTTTGGGATAAATATCCTCAAAAAAATTATTTTTCCTAAGAATGACTGAATATCTTTCACATTCCTGGGGATATTTATTGTGTCTATAGCTTCAACTCTTTTAGGATCAATTTTAATTCCATCTCGAGACACAATATGTCCCAAGAGTTTACCTTCTTGCATAACAAAGTGAGAATTTTTTGGGTTTAAGGACAAACCAAACCTGTGGCATTTCTCAAACGTCTGCTTGAGATGTATCAGATGATCTTCATCAGATTTAGAAAAAATGGTTAGATCATCAAGATAGATAACCATGAATTTGTCCCTTTCACCGATGAAAGAAATATCCATGGCACGTTAGAAAGTAGCACCTACATTCATTAAACCAAAAGGAATCTTTTCATACATAAATGTACCCCAAGGGGTGGTGAAGGCTGTTTTTTCTTTATCATGCTCATTGACAACAATTTGGTTGTACCCAGAAAACCCGTCGATCATCGACATCCTATTTTCCCCAACTACTTTTTCTAGAATGTGATCCATTTTGGGTAGAGGGTAATTGTCTTTGAGGGAGGACTTATTTAGATTTCTAAAATCAACACACAGTCTGATCTCCCCACTTTTCTTTCTAACCGGGACCAGGTTTGCTACCTAGTCGGAGTATCTGAGTGGTACAATTATTTTTGCGTCCAAGAGTTTTTTGACTTCCCTTTCGACCACGTGCAATAAAAAAGGATTGATTTGTTTGAGTTTTTTTCTAAAAGGTTTGACACCAGACTTTAGGGGTATATTGTGTTCAATCACAGTGGTTTTATAGGTTCTCAGCTCTTCGTACGACCAAGCGAAAACGTCTTTATACTACCCGAGTAGATCAACATATTTACTTTTTGTCTCATGAGGGAGATACCTTGATATTTTTACTATCCTAAGCTCCTCTTTGGTTCCTATGTCATAGTCTTCAACCTCTTCTGGTTGGGGTTGAAAATTATATTTTAAGGGCATATCGTTTTGGTCAAACAGTCTCTCCAGAGGGATTAGTCCCTTTGGAATCTGATTGTTCTTTAAAACTAACATTCGATGATTAACGATCTTTTCCTGGAACCCCTGAGGATTCTCTCC
The DNA here is from genome assembly GCA_000966675.3 of Picea glauca. Classification (NCBI taxonomy): domain Eukaryota; kingdom Viridiplantae; phylum Streptophyta; class Pinopsida; order Pinales; family Pinaceae; genus Picea; species Picea glauca. Next base: position 12,706 of record JZKD02S2438605.1, on the reverse strand, counting down.
CTCTTGCATGATCCATGTGTGGTCATTTTGGTTTTCTTGGTCAATGTGAGTTTCGGCAAAGTCGTCCACCATTTCAAGGAACTTCCTGATTTGTTCGTCATCCTCAAACACTTGCTAGTGTTGGATGTTGTTTGGTATGGAAGGTCTATTCCTCACCTCTATGTGGTACCTTAGTTTGAAATTTGTAGGGGGGGAAAACATTGAGGCTGCTTTAGCTAATGAATCAGCTTGCAGGTTTTCAGCGCGTGGGATGAAATGAACATTTACTGATGAGAATAAATTTTCTATTAAATCCCAGATGCAATTCCTGTAAGATCTCAATCTTGGGTGTTTGTCTTGGTATTTCCTATTTATTTGTTTGACTATCAACTCTGCATCTCCGTATACTTCCAAGTTTTTTATGTTCARCTTCCTRGWAGCTTCCAACCCTAAGACTAGGGCCTCRTACTCACATACGTTATTGGTGTAGTCTATATCCCACTGAATCCTGTAAGAGAAAGGGATAACAAATTCATTTTCAGGTGCTACAAACAATACTCCTGCACCTGCTCCTTCATATGACAAGGCACCATCGAAAAACATTTTCCAAATTCTAGTGCTATACATATCTTCGTCTACCTTTCCTGATTCATTTTCATCTATGTAATTGTCATCTATACAACTATTTACACCATGATCAAAAGACAAAATACAATTCCCTAGATCTTGATCGGCAACATAAATAGGATAATTGCTAGGATTCTGTGGGTCCCTCACTTTGTACGCTAACCTCGTTTCCCTGTATAGCCTAGTAAATTGTCCACCAAACACAGGAATTGTGGTTTAGTTCATGTATAGTTGAAGAGACCCCCCAATTTTGGCTCCCCATGACCTAGATAGTAGCAAGCCATACTTCAGAG
>JZKD02S2438594.1:0-17874 GCA_000966675.3 Picea glauca | reverse complement strand
GGGTGTGGGCCATGGTGAAAGGGGGTAGGTGGGTACACATATAAAATGGGTGATGGGTGAAGGGTACCAAGACAATCATGGTGAAAAGGGGAATCCAATGGGATAGGTCCCAAATAAGGGGGTCGGGAGGGGGGTCGAGACCACAGAAAAAAGGCTAAAAAATGATACGTATCAATGTGATCATGATGAAAAGAGAAATACAATGGGATAAGTATCAAATAAGGGTGTGGGGAGTCCCTAGACACTTTTTTTACACATGTGGAGTCATACTCTAATCTAAATAATATTGTAGTGGAGAAATGCCAAAATTCTTAACAAGAAGAAATATGTAGTAATTTTGCAACCATAATGTAGGAGGCAAGGTTGCATAGAAATAGATATTGTATGTTTCTTTTATTTTCTATTTTCATCCCAAGGTTTGGGGTTTTTAGGGTTCCTGTATGTTGATGGGCCAGAATGACCCACTCAAGTAGGTAAGGGAGAACGCCCGATGGAAGGTCCCAATTAGAACCACTCTCATTTGGAATAGAGTTTTCGACCATATTTTGATTTGGTTACCAATCTAATTATTTTACTAAATAAATATTAATCTAAGAACCAAAAGGTTATTATATGAATTAAAACTCTAAAGAACCAATTCTAGACTAAAATGATTATCTACGATCCTAAGATGCACTTCTATTATATTCTATTCTATTATGTTCTATCCTATCTTGATCAGGAGCAAACTAAAAAGATAAGTGTAGTTAAATATTTGTATCACTTACATGGAAATAATTCATATGGGTCATAAATATGAAGACTTAACAAGATAATGAGTTAGAAACAACTAGTTGATTCACCAACTAGCCATATTGTCGTTGCACTTAGAATGGAAAATCGTGGTAACTGTAAACATATGAAAATGAGTTTAGAAGCAGTTTGTAAAACCAACATTCACATACCATAGAAATAAACATTCAGAAGTAGAAAAATCACATTCATACACATTAATACCAAGATCTTCAAAATGTATCTGGTTCAAATTAGCTTGTAGTAATAGTATTGTTCCTCTACATCTAAAAACCAAAATCCCTTTCTTCTTTACATTCATCTTCTTTATAGAATGTGGAAAGAATATTTTCGCATTCCCCTAACTTACAAACGGTCAGAAGACTGAAGAAACGCTTTGGTTCTATTTCTCGATTAATATATTACAATAATTAGAAGACTATGATTTATTTTTTTTGCAAAATTCAGTAACAATGAGATAATCAAGTGGGCCTTGGCAGTTTCAATTTTGTATCTATGAAGCTCATCCATGTTTTGAAGCCTTCGAGTATGGTATCCACTCAGCATAGTTGTGTTGTTTCCATATCTATTTCACCATTGCAAATGGGAATAATAATTTTTGTCTTCAAATTATTCTCAACATGTCACACGGAATCTTCAGTTAGCGAAATTAATCTGGAAGGATGTATTAATCTTACCTCTATAATTTCCGCGCTAATTTCAATGACTTTCTCAATGGATTTCATACTGAGATTCCTTTTTATTTCCACATCTTCGACCATTGTTTGAGTTGATGATGCCTTTTCTAAATCCCTCGAGGATCCATCCTAAACTGTGCGAGTAGGTTGTCAGATGACTTTCATAGCTATTTGCTTGTTGTAATGACTTGTTCATTTGTCCTCTTGATATTTGCAATCATTTCCATCCCTACATTCAACAGACATATATCTTTGATTCTTTTTTATCTAAATACACAGGTAGGGTCTCAGGGGAGTTTTGATGAATATCCTTCTAGTCTGTGACCCTGCTATAAGATTCTTGGGCTCTGTGATATTTTTCATGCATATCTCTCACCTTCATACTCAATTTCACTTGATCATATTTGCCCTTCAGTATTTTATTAATCATATAGAATAATTTCTTATGTGAGTCATGAATTTATTCATTCTTCTTGATGGCCTTTTGTCTGATGATTTAAAGAGATATCATTTGTGTCTTACTTTCTTCCATAGTCTTCTCCAGCGTTTGATTTTCATGTTGTATATTTATGACTTGACCTTCGATTCTTTCATTGTATTTGTTAATATATAATTGTTCTCCTTTGATTCTAGCTACCTCTTAAGCATGTATGATTCTGAGCTTTTTCCATTTCATATTGATGCGTCTTTTAGTTGAGGGAGATTGTTTCGTTGAATTCTTCCTTTAGCTCCTTTTCTTGGACCTTAAGTTGCCTCTCCATCTCCTCTTTGTGGATCCACTATGTTTGTAGGGATTCATTTTTTTACTCACTAGCCATGGCACCTTTGATGGTTTTCATTGTTGTCTCCAACTCATTAATTCTAGATTTTGTTGCATCTAGAACCCTTACCAATTCATGAATTGAAACAATATTCACACCAAAAAAACCGCTAAGCGTTGAGGCTACTTATATTATGTTGACTTTGAGATCTGGTCCAGCTTTCCACTTGAAGTTCCTTGCAGGATTTTCCTAACTTACATCATCCTTTCCTATTCTCCTCTTCAATGTTACTTTCTCGATTTCTCTTGTCTTGTGGTTGTAGTAATAGTCACCAACAACGACTACTAAACCTTCAAAAACCAATCCTACAGAAGTGATTAATAATCTCCCTGGGATGGTAGAAAATGGAGTACATTCCTCTTTGAGGGTATTGATCAGGTCAATGTCAGGACCTGATGTCATAATACTACTACTAAATGATGAACTATTCTTTTGGGATTTGGCAAATTTACTCATTTCCTCTTCTTTTTTTCTCCTTGCCTCTTCCTATGCAGTCGATGATCCTTTCTACACACTTGCGACTTTTTATTTCTCTATATCTGTACTCATTTATTTATTCACATTACTTCCTACAAGGGAAAATTCTTTGGCTTTGGCCTTCTCCAAATCAGTATGTTTATCATTGGCCTCCTTCTTCTTCCTCTTCTGGTATCTTTCTTCAGCCTCATCGTCTTTCCTAGCTAGTTCTACTTCCTTTTCAATACTTTTTTGTTCTTTTGGATTGATTATTTCTTTATATTTGAGGAGTAGGGATTTGAACTGTTCTAGCCTCAGAGTTTTGTCTTGATCTTCCTCTTTCCTTAGCTACTCTTGGGTTGCTTTGGTGGTGATTTTTTCTACTACCTCTTCAAAACTTAATGCTCCTCGAAAGATATATTGTACAAACCTAGATTCATGCATAATCTGTGGTGCTAATTTAATGGCCTTCATGTGTTCGTATACCACATTCTAGGGGTCATGAGATTTAGGTTCTATAATGCAAAGATGCAACTCCTTTAGGGTTTCCACTTCTTTTTCATCTTGCTTCTTGTGCTACAAGGAAAATGTGATTATATGAAGAGGAAAAATGGGCCAATGCATTTTTTTATTTTCTGATAAATAAGCAGTGTCTCCCTTCTTTGCAGTCTGATATGTTATTTCTCTATCCAATAGCTTATCAGGCACATATTTGGGTAGAAAATGTGGCAGTCCTATGGCCCCAAATATCCTGACATAGGTATAGTATTTCTTCATATACCATTTCCCAATTCCCCTTAGCGATTTGATAGCACCTGGAAAAATCCTATGTGGGAAAAATACAAATATGGCCTTCTGTAAGGGGGTAAGGAAATAGTCACAGATCTCATAAAAATTCTCATTGTAGTTGGCTTCCCATAATTGAGAACAATCTATATGGATAGGACTTTGATTTGGGGTCCAAGCCCAATTAAATGCAGGGAAGGAATTGGTTGAACATATAGCATCTATAATATAGGACGACATGTAGAAACCATGTTTTTTCATACCTTTGGGGTCCAGAAAACGATTTGTGATGTTGAACAATAGGATGCTTTCCCAGTTGAAATCTTGGCTAGTTTTAACCACCATGTAAGCCATAGGAAACCATTCCATTCTGAAATGGGTGTTGGCTTCCTCGCCATAGAGTCTACAGATCATTGTATTCAAAATTTTGCATGGGATTTTCAAGTATCGTGTTGGGACATTCCTTTCTCCCTTTTTCATTGGCCCTTCTTCATCGAAAAAGCAATCTTCCATCAGGATTTTTACATCCTCATGCTTGACCCTAAACTTGTCCAAGAATGACTCGTTCAAGAAATAGTAGGTTCCAGGTTATTATATCTGGTTTGGATGTCTTCTTCCTTAAGTGACGTAATCGGGAGGTCCAAATCATTGACTATCAATCTCGTATCCTTCTGCAAATGTGCAAAGAACCACCTTGCAACATCATTGTAAGGGAATAGTTCTAGGCGAGAAGATACTATGTGGATATCTCTCTTGAGAATGTTTATGTACTCTTCAATGTCTGGGTCATCAGATAGGAATATTTCATTCTGGAACATGTCAAAATTTTCATAATAGTTGAGATAGTGTTCCATCCCATCATGGCTATTAGTATCAGAAACATTGAAAGATTTTGGGACTGTGGAAGGAACAAGCGCAACGAATGTTTGTAGTTTTCCTTTTTTGGTCATCATCCAGGACATTTTTCCACTTGCAGGCCAGGGAAAATAATTAACAGAGCAACAAATCATACCTTTGCAATCAAAAACACCTATATTTCTTAGTGAAAATATAGACAAGTGAGAAAAATTTAGTCTCGATAACGTTTTAACACTCCCCAGATTCCCTCCAATATCAGGTGAAATTAATGAAGAAATGTGTTATAGCTTCAACTCAGTCAGACTTGTACTCAATGGAATAAATGTTTTCATAGTAAGTCTAAATTTTATGATCATTAAATGTAAATTCAGAGGAGCAGGAAATATAGGAGGAGGAGATCACCAAAAATCCATCGTCGTCGAAATTTTGTAATAGTGAAATATCTTGACTAGGATCATGGAATTATCCTCCAATGACAACATCTTTTAAACATATCATTAATCTCGATGAGAGTGTTTAAAGGTATATAATAGGCTTATAATACTCAATAATTTAATCACTCAAAAAACATATTCTTCTTAATCATTGTGATAAGATGTTAACATAATTGTGTGGGCTAGGTCAAGGGATAGTGTGGGTTCAACGGTCATGAAGCAATCAGTGATTTCTAGGATGATCTCATCCATAGGATTACTAAAGCTCAGTCATCGGAGATATGTATGAACAACGTCGTCGTCAGCAATGCATGAGGGAAAGAGAAGATGTGGGCTTAAAAAAAAAATTCTACCAACGACAAGAACGTTTCACTGAAAAGAACCCGTGACTAGAAGCTCGCCACTTGTGGGTATGAGGGTGGTCTCATGACATGACTGGGAAATGGGACTTGCATAAGTAAATTGTGTTCATGTGGAATCAAGTTCCAATCCTGTTGTTCCTCCTAGACTATGACATAGCCTTACAAAAAGGGCACGTCATCATCGACAATGTGCAAGAAAACATAAGAAATATCATTTCAATTTTTGTTCCCTCGACGATGACATTATAAGGCATCATCGTCGGTATTTTTAAGTTGAAGGCACTATAGAGTGGGAAAAGGAGCGATGAGGACTATACTAGGACTAAGGTTATGTGAATAGAAGAGGGAGGGGATAAATCTTGAGTAAAGGTGTACAACAGGTCCATAATGATGAGCTTGAAGGCTAGTGAAGATTGTATCATCTTGGTTTAGGTGGTCGGATGCAATAGATTAAGCCTATCGATGAATAAATAATCATGTGAAAAAAGAGTAGTTCCTTGTAGAAAAATTGGTAGTATTGACCTCCACTAAAACTAATATTTTTAGCAGGGTTGTTATGTTCCCACAACACCATAGACAAGGGTTTTCCATGTGCTATAGCTCTCTGATATACGTGCAGGGTTGAATAGTAGTACTCGGCCCAATGTCTTAGGGAACCAACTTAGGAGACTATACCATATCCTTAGCCATACTACTTGATTACCCATGTACTAGAGAGTATCTTCCCGAGTATTATTCTCGATGGCACTATAGCAGTGAAGCAGTCAATCGGTTGATCTATAACGGGGTTCAGGATGCCTAGGAAATTTTGTATACATGTGTTGTCTAATGTGCTACCACTCAAAGGGGTACCAATGGGGGTTACAAGGGTGTCCAACAATGTGATATTAAAAACCTCTTGTATTTCATGCGTGTATTCTTCCATTACCATAGATTTATGCATGAATGACATATCATTGTATTTTAAAGATATCAGAACACATCTCTACCCTGAAAAAAATTTACCCACAATTCATCCCCAGGAAAGTACTTTGATATCACTTGTTATGCACCAAATTATTTTGTATTGAGCATAAACATGAATATCACAGAAATTAAAAATGGAACAACACAAATATAGAGAATGCCACACCAAAATGATACATTTATTGGAATGGAAGCAATGTTCACTTGCCTCTTCGAGGGGGAAATCTCCAGCAGAGTAGTACTCTATTACAATATTTCTCAAGACAAAGAATTATCATGCCCTTGATTCCTATTTGTACTAAACCTATCTACCAAAAGAACAATCTAGAGGAAGATGTTTCTAGAAGTAGAAGCTTTTATTAGGTCTTATTAAATTTGACTTATTCTCCTTATTACTAGGCCTTGTTTATTAAGATCATCCTTTATTACATGGAAAATATATTATTCTACCTAGATGAGGGGTTAGGGATGTTAGGTCCCTAAGAATTATGGGCATATAGAACTACCTGCAAGAGATTTACTAAACACANCTCTATCTAAGATCTGTCCACACATAGTTCTGAAATCCACACTATACTTCCTATAATTTTGAAAATTTTCCATAATCTTAGCAATTGAAAATATCTCTGAGATGATATTTATCACAATTCATCCTTCCTTCAGACTGATATAGCCCCATAATATTCTCAGATACCAAAATTATGCACCTTGGTCACCCCTACCAGGTATAATTATCTAGCACTATAACTCTGATACCCACATTTAACTTGTCATGCATGCTTATATGCAATATTCCATGTAATGCATTCATAACATACACATGAGCAGCTAAATTAATCATGAATACGCATGCATGAACACATAAAAACCATAAAAACATATATACACGAGGTAAACACAACATTAGATCATATAAAACAATAAAACATAACACTTATCTTTTGTAAAAGCATCAACTATTTGAAGACCTTAGACTTTCCACCTAGCCATAGAATCTTCTATTCTAGTTCTCTCAGTAGCAAGTTACCCTTGAGCTAGGGATATGGCTCCATCATGGAAAGTGTAATGTCCCCATATAACACACACTGCGTCTTTAAATATGATACTAATTAAAATATAAATTATAACATGTTAAAAATACTCATGCATCAACATATTAAAATATCATGAATACAAGCATTCAGCAAACACAACATTCATTTAAAACATTTAAATAGTGGAATTAACCATATGAAATAGTATAGAGATAGAAAAATTATCTCATAAATGAATTATCTCCAATTGGTTGCATACGAGGGACATTCTTCCCAACCATAGGGTTTACTACTCCATTTCCCTCAACAACAGGCCACCCCCATGTCGGGGCTATGAATCCACAAGGCAGACTAGCTCTCATATCTAGCCATTATCATCACAGACCCCAATACCCAGATTCCTAACTCTAACAACAATTCCAATCCAGTATATCTCTTTCCCCTCAACTTGCACAACCCAAGGAATGGAATCCCCTTCTCCACCATGTAGTCCCTTAGGCCATCCCACTTTCCTCCAGGGCTCCAACGCATAGTCGACTAGGAAATATCTTATATGGGGAATCCAATAATTCTCACCTATTCCAGGAGCACTCATAGTAGCCTTCTCAAGGATCTTGAGCAGATTCCTCAATAGGAAACACACTTATAGTCACACAGCCTAATTCTCAACACAAAAAAATATCTCAACCAATATGTCTTCTTTCACAATATGGATGGCGCTCTTTCCTAGCAACCAACTCCACCTCTTGTTCTCCAAATACCTCTTGTAAAATATCTAGAGTAGACGATTCTATCAACACAATTCTATCAATTTTGGCTTGAGCAAGCTCTCATGTGACAAAGGGAAGAAATGATGGAGAATTTTTCCCACATCCTTCAACTCATTATGATAGCAACAAGCGCATTTTCATCAAACAACCACTTTGGAAGAACCTCTCCTTTCAAGGTATAGGTTAATTTTGATATTGTCGTATTCGAAGGTCAGATAGATGTGGATGCCCTAGACAAATGGTTAAATCTGCTAGAAGGTTATTTCTCTATTCGCCATTTTTCTAACAAGGAAAATATCACCTTCGCACTTCATAAAGATCTCCCCCATGTCAAACATTGGTGGGAAACTTACTGTGAGCAAAGTTCCACATAGGAGTCTGGAATATATGGGGTCGAGCCCACTGGAGATTTTTTTGTGGATTCAGTAAAGGAACAATATTACCCTGTTGGAAACTATGAAGACCAGTAAATGAGATGGACCACACTGCAGCAAGAGAGGGGCCAAGAAGTTTCAGAGTTCACCAATACCTTCCATACATTGTGCACCAAGCTGAGTATCAAAGACTTCAAATGACATTTGGTTCTGAAATACTGTGGGGCTCTACACAGATACATCCAAACTGAAATGGATTTTCTAGACATCTCATCACTTGGTTCTTCTTATCGATATGTTGTTAAAGTCGAGAAGAAATTTAAGCACCAGAACAAACTGGAGTTTGGATCTGCAAATCCGCAACAACCAAAGTATGAGAAAGACGGCCCTAACAAACAGCTTCCTGAAAACCAGTCTAAGCCACAAGAAAACAAGGGTCATAGGAAGACAAAGAAGGACACTAGAAAATGGTGTGATTTTCACAAAATCCCTTGGAACAACACCAATGAATGTCGTTCAAAATAGTCATTGGTGGATGAGATCAAGGACAAGGAGTCGAACCCTAATTCAGAATTTGATTCTAAAAATACTGGTAAAAGATAGATCATCAACGCAGACCCCACTACTATTATCACAGCCACAACGAACCAACAGATCCATAAGAGGGGGAGCACCTTTTTCATTCACAGATGTGGGTGAAGGGGACCCTGCTGCATTTTATTGTTGATAGTAGAAGCCAGAAGAACCCCATCTCAGCAGAGGTCGTCAAACAGTTAGGATTGTTGACAACACCACACCTGCAACCATACAACATCAGGTGGCTTCACCAAGGATGAGATATTCATGTCATCCAATAGTGTCGATTGTCATATGACATCCAACCCTTAAAAGATGAGGTATTATGTGATGCTTCCTCTCTGGATGTCTGTGATGTTCTTTTGGGCCAGCCATATATGTGGAAAATCCATGCTATCTATGAGTCTCAACCCCATAGTGTCATTGTTACTCTAGGGGGTCATCTCTACAGGATACCAGGTAGTTCCAACTACTGTTCCACCTAAACAGTGTCGCAAGTTATTATCTCATACTACAAAATTCATCTTCTTCACAATATGTTCGAAAGGTGAACAAAAGGATATTGCAACCACTACAACCTCAGACCAAGCACCTTCTATGCAACAGAATCAGGTCAAAAATATTACACCAAAGAACAAAAATTCCTTCTGCAAACAGTCATCTCAGGTAGCCCAATTGGTTGAATAGATTCAACCCCGCCAGCAACAGGTTCATGACAGACTTCCACAAACCGAGCAGCGTGACGTCTCTAGCAAGGCAAGCAACTCACTGAGATTCAGATTCAGCAAACGCTTCCCTCTCTCCCCCAGGAACTCAACACAATGTAGACCATTTCTTCCTAAGGAGGGAGTATTGATCCATGTGGATATCGGTGGCCACCCACCTATTCCACGAGCTCGGAAAACAGTTTTCCATCTTAGCAGTTTTTCAGGTTCCAAACTTTCGGGGTCATTTTGAGGCCCTAAACGATGTTTTTTCGGACTCTACCGGCCATAAAATATCATCATGATACTTTTGTCAAAAATTTTAGTCCTCGGATAGATCTTTCCAACGAGCTATTGTGCGCCTCAAACGGAGATCATATGCCAAAGTTACGCCCCCGAGAAGTTGATACACCAAACTTCCCAAAACGGGGTCCACAAAACTGTTGGCTTTTCATCTTCCGGGGTTAGGGTTTTGGATATTGGTGTATTATAAAAAGGCCTTCACAGCCTCATTATAATCATTTTCTTGCGAATGTGAGTAGCCATCACATCTCTTCTCAGAGATAAGTTGCCACTATTCTAGAGAGTCTTTCACTCTGTATTTTTACAGTCTTTGTACATTTTTGCTCATTAATAGAAATTGTATTATTATATCTTTGTGTTATGGTTTCATCTCTGATACATTTATGTTATATTGTTGGATATCTGAGATATCTCTGTATATTTATTTATTGTATCTCCGCTCTCATTTTGTGCTGAAATAATCCAGATCACCTCTTCCCACTCGAATTTTCCTTTTCTCCATGCAAGATTTAATTCTCACACATTTCCCAAGAAATATTGTACCCAACCCATGTTGTCAAAGATAGGCAATTTGACCTTTCCCACAAACCTCTTACATGAGTGTACTTAGCTCATACTTCAATATATAGGTGAGATGACTTTCCCACCAACCTCTTACATGCACTTAATGATTGGTCTAAAATAAGTCGGAGTAAATATTTAATAACAACAATGATTTATAAAAGTGGCTTGGGTTTATTAGGCATGTGGAACCCCTTTTACCCCCTTTAGCCCCCTCTCTTGAGGAATCATATCCCCCCAAAGTTACCATTTCTCTCATATTGCAACCAATGATTTATTTTATTTAATCAATGTATGCACATTTACAATGCTAGTCTCATCATCCTAAAATCATTATAGGCTCTCTAACCCAAAACATACTAGCTCACCAACCTAAATTGTGTTTTCACAATTACATTAAAATTTATGGGGATTAAAACTAGGGATGTTATAGTCCCATCCCCATTAATTGTGTACTATCCTCATTTCACAACACCACATATGTGTATCTACATATTACAATACTAGGCTCTCTCACCCTTAATCAGTATAGGCTCTTTGGCCTAATATCACACAAGAAATCCAACCCAAAACATATATACATGGGAACCCCAACCAAGACATATATACATAGGCACTTCGACCCAAAAATGATATATAATAATTTCACAGTTTATAATTCTTGGAGAAATTCCAACCATGAATCTCCCATTCCCCTCGATCTACACAACCCAAGAAAGTGTACCCCCTTCTTTGCTATATATTCCCTCAGGTTGTACCACTTCCCTACAGAGATCTAGCATAGATTGGCTAGGAAGTCTTAGAGTTACAGCTCCAAAAAATCCAAGTTCTTACAGCAATTCCAACCAGTAATCTCTCATTCCCCTCATCCTACACAACCCAAGGAATGGGATTTCCTTTTTTGCACCATGGTCCCTTGGAAAATCCTCATCCCCTCTAAGGCTTTAGCATAGATCATCTAGAAAGTCTCAGAGTTTCTGCTCTAGGAAATGCAACTACAACAACTTCAAAGTTTATTGACTTCTACAGCAATTTCAACCAACAATCTCTCATTCCCCTCAAATTTCACAACCCAAGGAAGTGTTACCCTTCTCTCCACCGCACCCTTAGGTTGTCCCACTCCCCTTCCATGGCTTTAGCACAACTTGGACACGAAGTCTCATATTTGTGGTTCCAAGAGCTCTAGCTGCAATAACAAAGTCTCTAAACTTTTGAAATAGTTGTAGGTATGCCTCCTACATCACATATTTTATCTCCCACTTTGCTTCTTCTGAGTTGTAACAAGTCAACTGAACTTTATTTGTCTTTTTTTTTTCTCTTGAACTCCATTTCCTCTAGTTCTCTTCTTTCATGGTACTCAATTCATTTCTTCATTCCTTCTATTGTTCCTATAGCATCCATCAAGAAAACATATATGTTATATCCATTATCATGCAAAAATTATCTAATCCATAGAAGTTCTCAAATCCAAAATGTAACATTTACTTAAGAGTAAGTTTGTAATTGTAAACCAATGCTTATCTATAGGGATATTTCTACATTTCACAAAGTTGTCATGGGAAAGAACTCAGCTTCTAACACACCCTCATGAATTTAGCCACATGTTTTCTTAAGTTGCCTCTTCCTTTCTATACTCACCCTCTGGGCTCAAGCATCCCCTTCACTTCTACACAGTCCCTCAAGAGATATATCATTTTCCAAGGTGTTCGCATGCAAGGAGAGAACCAACATCCATGAGTAGTTTGTATTCAATAACTTGTGTCAATAATAGGATTATATTTCCATAACAATGGCATTCTTCATGAGATTTCCAACTTCAATAGTCATTAACTCATATGTATGACACACATAGAGTCACTATGAAATATCATCATAGCAATTTCACTTATTAACCAATTTTTTTTCATATAGCAAACCAAATTTCTCCAAGTATGAGATTCCCTCTCATAATGTATGGATATTACATCAGTAGGTATCAATATTCCTTATGAGCTTACACCATTTCGATATCCAAGACCATTCTTCTTGAAATATTTCTCAACTTTCATTCATCCAAACAGATTGTCAATACTTATACATGTTATCACACAAATTGTAGGTTTGGAAAATCCCGACCCAATCTACAAGAGTGGGACAACTATAGGAGTACCTACCCATTGTTGCCTTAGATAGACACTCCATTCGCTTTAGTGATGATAAGACACCACAAGGGAGGAATCATGGTGACCCTAAGGGGATTGAGATAGAAAGTGAAGAGATGGTAAGTGAAACCTCTATAGGTCATATTTGGAGATGGATAAAGGCTTGGAGAAGAAGTCTTGTGGGTGAAGAATGGTTTCCAAATGTTGGGTACCTGCACCATAGTGTTATCCCTGCCCAGAACAATACAATTGATCGATATCCAAGCCAAATAACCAAGGGAACAAGCAAGGAAATCTTGTTGTCCTAAATTGCAGCAGTATATATATATCAGCAATAGAATGTGTTACTAACTACAGAATTAACCATCAAAAGCATCAAACAATTATTGGAAGATCATGCACTGATCATGTAGACACTATTCCAATACTTAAACACAAGCTTTGATGGAAAAATAAGGCTGCAAAATGATGTTATCAGCAATGTTTTAGGGCAGCCTTATGGTTGTCGCAAACAATTTTTACAGAAGCAAAATCCAACCACAAAAAATAGCAAGTAAACCATCAAAATGATAGCTATTGATCAACATAACAGTAATCTAGGTTCACAAGCAATTTTCAATGGTAGATTAGAGAGAAATGAATGAAAAACAGAGTTTTATGCAGACCTAATGGCTGTAGCATTATTTTATAATATAAAAAATAAATCCTTGGCTAAGCAATATGCCCTAGTGGCTCAAGCAAGCTTATAACATGAAGAATCACTTCCAACTTCGACAATTTCATAATATCAAAATTTCACGTATACCAATGCAATGATTTTATTTCTCTAATGCAAGTAGATGAGTGCCTAGTCTATTGGGCTATGGAGTCTTGGGTGTAAGAGTTAGACTTACTACTTGTCTAGGGGTGTAATCCCTTTTACTCCCTAGAGAAAGTAAATCCAACAAGGTAAATCTAGGAGGGTGTAAGCCCTTTTACTCTTCCTAGAAACCTTGACAATAACTTGTCCAATAACAATTATGCTAGATCTTGGTGGAGGGTGTATTCCCTTATACTCCTCCGAGGTTTTAGACAATAATAACCATGAAACAAGAAGAAATTACTAACAATATGTAGAAAATTCCTTACCAATTCCAATAGATAGCATGCAAAACCCTTATCTACCAAGAACATTCCACCACAATTGAAAAGATAAGCCTCCAAGAGATAGCACATCATGTTTTCCATCAATAGACAAATCACAAGCATCCACAAGATAAACTCAAGAGAGAGATAGAACAAATTCCCAAGAAGGGTGCAAATTTTAGCCAAGTATGTAATTCTCAAGTGTTATGATATCATATAATGAAATGGTGTCACCTTTATTTATGCAGGGTCATATAAATTTAGTTTGTCTGCTTTAGTTAGGGTAAAACAAAAATTAGGGAGGCCGACCTTCTAATTTTCCCCTTTACAAGACAATAATTCAAATTTACAAAAAGTAAAATCCCTACTGATGATGCCATGCCCTTTAGGGGTGACGTTTTGGCATTTTGAGCAATTCATTGAGTTGTTGAGGGATATGTTGGGCCTCCAAAGGCCATGTGCCATATTTCCAAGTGCTCTAGTCCACTTCCAAGTGTCCTCTTCTGCATCAACCATGCCAAGTCATCATCAAATCATCACCACCATCACCAAAACCTAGCCACAAGTGTGATGTCATGCCCTAAAAAGAGACATTTTGAGTCTCTAGTGTTAAACATTGGGAAAATGGAGGGCTAGTCTCCTTCTCTAAGGTGTCCTCCCATGCCTCCAAAGGAAACATTCATCATCTATGTGTCCCAAGAGAAGGGGGTGCATCATCCAACCTATGCACTTCATGCCCCAAATGAAGGTCCAAGTGACCTTGTGCCTTCACAATCAAGATTTCACCTGTCAAAGATCTACACAAAAAAAAAGGTACACCCTCCAAGGGTCCCCAAGTCATGATATCATGGCAAGTAATTCATATCTAATAAAAGAAACACCCGAAAATGTGCATCAAATCCCCCCTTTTCAAAATAAACATATTCTCAAAGACCTTATGCAATTTTCCAAATTTAGGTATGGAAGGGGTGTCATAGTGCCCTATTGGGTGAACCAATTCCTCAAGTAGGGGATGTTTCCAAGGAGAAACCATTCTAAGCCATGTAGTGAATGTGAGGTGAATGGGATTAGACTTATAGGCATGGGGTTTCATGACATACAAGGGCTTGTATTGTCTCATCTATGGGTGCCTTTGTTGAGGGCTAGCCACATCTTTTTCCTCTTTTTGTTTTTGAAGCATATTTTTTCCAAGCCCTTTATTATTTTAACCATTTTCTAAATTTGC
Organism: Picea glauca; assembly: GCA_000966675.3. Taxonomy (NCBI): domain Eukaryota; kingdom Viridiplantae; phylum Streptophyta; class Pinopsida; order Pinales; family Pinaceae; genus Picea; species Picea glauca. The sequence continues at coordinate 2,909 of JZKD02S2438594.1, read as the reverse complement.
ATGTGTCACCAAGTTGAAGACAACAAGGGGCGCTAAAAAGGAAATGCATATCCCACAAATGCTCTACCTTGGTTAGCATGTTTTCATGAATACCTTCCAGGTTGAAGTCAATCAGGGTCACTAAAAGGAAAGGCATAGCCCACAAATGCTCTACCCTGAAAGGTGATCATGTTTAATTAATTATTATTATTATGGGTCCCTCAATTTCTTATGAGAAGTGTTTCATTGCTCTCGGGATCCCAAGGAAATCTTCTTTTTCATGGTGTGTTTTGCTAAAGCACCTCCGAGCCTATTGGGCCCTTCTTCCCATGAAATGAGGTTCATTCCCTTCTCGGGTCAATAAGACCCAAAACCTAAATGATAGAGAAATGAAAATGAAGAAGTGATAGAAGGTGGAAAGTATGAGTGGGAATGGTATAATGACCCTTCTAGGAGACCCCCCACTAGCACCCTTTTCCCCAAGGGTAGCCACTTACTAGGAAACAATGACACTCACCAAGGTGAAATAGGGAAAAGAGCATAATTTCGAAGTAAAAATTTTCAAATAAAGAAAGGACTATTTGCAACATCTTCAAATGCTTGAATTATTGGAATGACACTTACCATAATACTAGACTTGTTACATCATGGAGCAAGGCCTACTTCCCTCTGTGATTCAGGCCAGGCGTGATAGACATTGTTCCATCTGTCAAATGGTTATGTATAATGAATGTGAGGCCCGAATGTGAGGCCCTACCTACTAGTTTGACTCTCGATAGTCCATGTTTGCAACCTGAGGTCCTAGAGACATCATCTCCTTAGTTACCCCTAGAAATGGGGGGTAACAATACCCATCATCCTTTTATTGCAACATTTTAAATATCCCATAAAGTGATCTCAGAATTGTATTATTCTAACAATTCAATCACTTTCATTTGTTAATTATTATTAAATAGAATGAAACTGTCATTCATTACCCATGCATTATCCAACATGCCAATATTTTAATAATGCAATAAAACATTACCAATAAACCAATGTTCCAATACCCATGGACACATATATGTAATGCATCCCTGCATTGATTCTAAAATACCACATATTTGTATCATGTATTCCACCATGGTGAATTGGAAGGTCTAGAAAATTCCTTGACACATCATCCAAACTCTTCCCTATTATTTTTTCAATCATTTGGATACCTTCCTCTTCAACCCATACACAACACTAGGAATATAATTATTTCTAGTACTCTTCAATGTCAGAAAAGAGGTTACAATCCAAACATCGATTATGAGTAGGAAGACCATTGAGCACTTGTATAGCTCTATATTCCTTCTACATCCAACCACATCATGGTCTGACACATGGATAGCTCTATTGGAATTCATTTCTATAATAGCAGTATGTCTCCTAACTGCCTTGGTTACAAACTCATAACCAATATAACATAACTTTTAAATTTCATATTATTTCATTTCAAGCATTAAATAGCCTTTATATGTTCCAGGCCTTCTAGCTTTACACATCAATTCAAATATTTAATTTTGACTAAGGGAAGTCTTTCCTTAATTCCCTTTAGCATTGTATGCCTCATAAGCAACCAAATTCATACATGCATGGTTGTTATCAAATTACTTTATGCTACATGATCTGCTGGTATTTTGTAGAAGCTTGCAGGGTCCCTTCACCAACGTTTTGATCAATATTTTTACCATCATCATTTTCATTCATGTAAATGATTTTTATATGCAATGGTATCATCATCAATGATTTCAATCATGCTATAAATGTTTCCTAGATACGTAATCCATCATTAGTCATATTCAATTATCATAACACCATTATTTCACATATATAACAACAGACTACTATTAGTCTATAAGCATGTCATATGTCCAACCATTTCCACATGCACTAATTCATATCAATATGCACCAAGCATCCATTCTCAACATGCCTACTAGTTCATATGCATTCTACCTTTCGTATATGCATTATGCACCACTTCCAATACTCCCTTTAGTGCATATTTATTCCAAATTTTCTGCTATCCATTTCTCCCTCATTCCAACCAATATGCCCTATTGTTATGAACATAAATAACTTTAATGTATAATATAAAATATAAATAACATAAATCAATAACGAATAAATCAATAAGTAATAATTATTAATGAAAAAGACACCCCATAATGAAAGATGACATCTCTTCATAAAAGGAGGCCCTTACTCTCATTGTAAACATCTCATATTCATAATCTCGTATATTATATGAATTATTAAATATCATTATTATTATATTCTCACTCTATTGTGCGTATAAATAAGTTTTATGCTACATTGGTATCAAAGAGAAACCTTGGGACTTCAAGTTAAAGTCGCGTACGTTGAGTATGGGAACTATAAGTGAGAGTCTTGAAGACATGAATATTAAAAGCATTATGGAAACTATAAGTGTCATTCTTAAAGAAATGAAGAATTCTATAAATGAAAAACCTAAATATGAGAATCTCATTTAAATCGAACCTCGCCATAAGGAATTTGACCCGGTTGAGGGAGAGAGGAGAGAAATGTTTCTCCTCGAGAGTATTAGTATTCATATGAGGTGCCTTGCAATCACGAAATCAACGCCAGTTTCCGGCCCTCATAGGTCGGTTGGGGTTTGCAAATATGCAGATAAATTCGATCAAGAATATTATGTAGACCTTGCTCTCGATCAAAGAGACACCATTTCCACGATGAGGAAAACCGAAGTCATATAAATAAGAAAACACTCACTAAGGCACATCACTGCATCTTTAAATCTAATGCTGATTAAAATATAAATTCTAGCATGCTAAAAATACTCATGCATCTAATAACATATTAAAATCTCATGAATGCAACATTCAACAAACACAACATTCATTTAAAACATTTACACATCG
>JZKD02S2438572.1:13567-27630 GCA_000966675.3 Picea glauca | reverse complement strand
GTAACGTAACATTCTTTTATTCTTTTTCCAAAATTATTGAAAAAGACAAAAAAATCAAATATACCCCAAAAAGAGGAAGGGAAAAGTATTTTCTTTATTGGAAACATAATGAGTCACCCTTGGATAAATCCCATCTATCCATTTGTTTGTCAAAATCTGGGATTTAATACGACGTTAGGAAGATGTTCTCGCTACATAGAGCCGTGTACTCCTTCATTTGGTTATTCTTCCAAACATATGGAGAGTTTGCATTGCCTCCTGCCTCATAAAATTATGTTAATGCCATGTTGCCTGAGTCTCATCATTTGTCGTGCTATTGTCCAAGGGAAGTTTTTACCAAGATTGAGTCAATGCCTCTACAGTTTGTATCTTGCCCTCATACCCAACCATCTTGAACGTCCAATCAAGTCTTTACTTGAAATCAATGAAGCCTTCAGTCTGATCATCAAGATTCTCTAGTCCATGACCGATGACTCGTCGAAGACCTCTGGGTAGTGAAGTCGTACACTCATATTACATTCCTACCTGAGTTTTGAAGATTTTGAAGTTGTTGCTCGAGCTCTGAAGACCTCATCTCCATCCATCAGGCCTTATCAGCTTCTAAGAAGATGAATACTCTACATGTATATCTTTTTGACTTTGAGATGTAGCTCCATTGTGTATTGTTCATGGATACACTTTATATAGTTATATGACATGGATCTACAGTGTATTTGATTGGTAGCCATGATTTTATTTTATCCCGAGCATGGGTATGCCCACCTTGGTGAGACAATTCTTATTTTTGTAGACGACACCTCCTGATTTCTGGTCCCTGGGATCACTTGTTCAACACATCGGTGAATATTGTTAATGTATTTCGGCCATCAAATTCTCTTCTGGCCTCACACATTAGGGGGCATATGTTATAACCCTAATTTTCACCAGACATTCTTACCTGGCATCAGTCCATCTCAGATTCTTTCTTTGCCAAAATGCTGAACAAATCTTCTTAAAAATCCCTTTTATAAAGGCCCAGGCGCCCTTCTCCATTACTGCATGCATGTACATGCTAGATGACCCAAGAAAACCCATGTGTACCTACAAAAGCACGAAAAAAGAAAAGTTGTTGATGGAACACACATCTTTGGGTAAGTTAACTAAACCTTTTGGCTATGCATGGCCGGAAGTTAGACCAAATACCTAGCTTCTTCTAGCCTATAAGAGAAGGGTTAGGGGTCCCATTTGGAGGAGGATAATCATAGTAAATAAACTATACCCGATTGCGCATTCCCTTTTTCCCAACATTTAGCCATCCTTGTGCAAAGAGAAGTATAGAGAAAAGAAGTTGGAGGACAGTTGAAGAGGAGCCCAGGAACATGTTCATGGAGTAGTGGCCAGATTCATGATTATAAGTTAATTTGTTGAAGTTAATAATAAAGAAGTACTTTTCCCATCCCACCATATGTGGTTTTCATGGTTTATTGCGTACATATTGATTAAATCTCTAACCCATTAATCTGTAGATCAAATGTATGTGGAGTTCTTTGTTTGTCTTATGTGAATGCATTTCAGCCTTGGGAGGAGAGCTGCAGTCAAAGAGTGACCCAGCATGAAGAAGGATCGATATCAAACGCCTGAAATAAGGTATGCTCACTTGATCTTCTTAACTACGTATTTGCCTAAGAATAATGGGGATTAGGTCCGGGACGATGATAGAAAGTAGGAATCTTTAAGTCTTTTCTGCATGCATGATAAAACCCTATGTGCTAGTCCGTAGAGGGATTTCCCACTCACAAAAATGCCCTTCAATTCTGTCCCTTCCAAATCCTTCAACTGTACAACTCCTCCGTCTGTGACAGTCTTGACATCATATGGTCCCAACCAATGCATTTTGAAGTTCCCTGTGTTGGAAAATGTTTAACAGGTAGTATATGCTTGTCATTGATGGCAAGTACAATAGTGAAGATGGCAGGATCAGAGTGTGCATCGATGGAAAAATAGGAACAACGTAAGCTCAGGAGGAATTAGCGCAGAGTTGAATGCAGTGCGTAGATGTGCACCAGGGATGAGGTTAACTCATGACTAAATCTCAAGGGAGATAGCATACTTAGGATCACAGGCGGATCAAAGGTCGAGGCCTTTGACACTTAGAAATTCTTCCAAGTAAGNTTGCCTCCTGCCTCATAAAATTATGTTAATGCCATGTTGCCTGAGTCTCATCATTTGTCGTGCTATTGTCCAAGGGAAGTTTTTACCAAGATTGAGTCAATGCCTCTACAGTTTGTATCTTGCCCTCATACCCAACCATCTTGAACGTCCAATCAAGTCTTTACTTGAAATCAATGAAGCCTTCAGTCTGATCATCAAGATTCTCTAGTCCATGACCGATGACTCGTCGAAGACCTCTGGGTAGTGAAGTCGTACACTCATATTACATTCCTACCTGAGTTTTGAAGATTTTGAAGTTGTTGCTCGAGCTCTGAAGACCTCATCTCCATCCATCAGGCCTTATCAGCTTCTAAGAAGATGAATACTCTACATGTATATCTTTTTGACTTTGAGATGTAGCTCCATTGTGTATTGTTCATGGATACACTTTATATAGTTATATGACATGGATCTACAGTGTATTTGATTGGTAGCCATGATTTTATTTTATCCCGAGCATGGGTATGCCCACCTTGGTGAGACAATTCTTATTTTTGTAGACGACACCTCCTGATTTCTGGTCCCTGGGATCACTTGTTCAACACATCGGTGAATATTGTTAATGTATTTCGGCCATCAAATTCTCTTCTGGCCTCACACATTAGGGGGCATATGTTATAACCCTAATTTTCACCAGACATTCTTACCTGGCATCAGTCCATCTCAGATTCTTTCTTTGCCAAAATGCTGAACAAATCTTCTTAAAAATCCCTTTTATAAAGGCCCAGGCGCCCTTCTCCATTACTGCATGCATGTACATGCTAGATGACCCAAGAAAACCCATGTGTACCTACAAAAGCACGAAAAAAGAAAAGTTGTTGATGGAACACACATCTTTGGGTAAGTTAACTAAACCTTTTGGCTATGCATGGCCGGAAGTTAGACCAAATACCTAGCTTCTTCTAGCCTATAAGAGAAGGGTTAGGGGTCCCATTTGGAGGAGGATAATCATAGTAAATAAACTATACCCGATTGCGCATTCCCTTTTTCCCAACATTTAGCCATCCTTGTGCAAAGAGAAGTATAGAGAAAAGAAGTTGGAGGACAGTTGAAGAGGAGCCCAGGAACATGTTCATGGAGTAGTGGCCAGATTCATGATTATAAGTTAATTTGTTGAAGTTAATAATAAAGAAGTACTTTTCCCATCCCACCATATGTGGTTTTCATGGTTTATTGCGTACATATTGATTAAATCTCTAACCCATTAATATGTAGATCAAATGCATGTGGAGTTCTTTGTTTGTCTTGTGTGAATACAGGTTAGCCTTGGGAGGAGAGCTGCAGTCAAAGAGTGACCCAGCATGAAGAAGGATCGATATCAAATGCCTGAAATAAGGTATGCTCACTTGATCTTCTTAAATACGTATTTGCCTAAGAATAATGGGGATTAGGTCCGGGACGATGATAGAAAGTAGGAATCTTTAAGTCTTTTCTGCATGCATGATAAAACCCTAAGTGCTAGTCCGTAGAGGGATTTCCCACTCACAAAAATTCCCTTCAATTCTGTCCCTTCCAAATCCTTCAACTGTACAATTCCTCCGTCTGTGACAGTCTTGACATCATATGGTCCCAACCAATGCATTTTGAAGTTCCCTGTGTTGGAAAATGTTTAACAGGTAGCATATGCTTGTCATTGATGGCAAGTACAATAGTGAAGATGGCAGGATCAGAGTGTGCATCGATGGAAAAATAGGAACAACTTAAGCTCAGGAGGAATTAGCGTAGAGTTGAATGCAGTGCGTAGATGTGCACCAGGGATGAGGTTAACTCATGACTAAAGCTCAAGAGAGATAGCATACTTAGGATCACAGGCGGATCAAAGGTCGAGGCCTTTGACACTTAGAAATTCTTCCAAGTAAGAAGGATGTGTAAGCCTGGAGGAGAAGCGTCGGTGATCGTTGGATCCCATCCCGAATTCCTGATGACCGTCAGATCTCAATGTAGACAAGAGGAGCGTGCAAATATGGAGGATATATCTCGGGTGTTAGATCCGAGCGCAGGGTCCGAACACCATTGGATCGAGGAGAATCTGCACATTCTTTAAAGTGCAAGGAGTATAGGGCTCACAAATCCTGACAACATGAGGGTTGTTAGATCTGAATAAAGACAAGAAGAGGGCGCTGAAGAGGAGAATAGATCCCAGGCATTAGATCTGAGCGCAGGGTTTGATGACCGTTGGATTGAGGAAAACCTGCATGATCTTTAAAAGTGCAAGGAGTAGAGGGCTCACAAATCTCGAAAGCAGGAGAACCGTCCATCTCAGGGGATTATGTGGACCGTTGATCTGACTCCCTATCGGAGTTTCGGGGATCGAGAATTGGAGATGTCAAAAAATATTGACATCAAGAATCCTGAAATCGCGATGTGTGATATCCCGATTGAATCTGAACTGTCAGATCAAGATGTGATCTGGACCATTGATCCGACTCCCTGTCGGAGTTTCAGGGATTAAGATTTGGAGATGTCAAANGAATATCAACCCTCTTATTTTCTTAAGTGTTGCATCTATGTTGGAGTTCTCATGTTCAAATGAGAAATTGATTGTAAAGTTTTGTTATAGTAGTGTCCAGCTCGTAGTTCCTCTGCGCCGTTCATGGTCTGTATACCAGTTTGCTGGGATTCCCTCTAATGTGTACGAAATGATGAGGCCATTCTTTTGGGGGTGTCATTTTCCACAATGATCTGCACTTCTCTAAGTGTTCTGTTGGTGCCCCTTGTCCATCATATTTTTGTTTCAGATTGCTTCTTTGTTCTGTGCCAAAATTGATGCGTAGTAATCACTTACATTGGTACCAGTCCTTGATTGTTTCTTTGTGTGCACCCCGCCATCTTGCAGGTGTAGCCTTAAGTGATATTTCAAGATCTAACAATCTCTAACTAACTGATACTTTGTCTTCATATCTTGTTAGGAATTCTTCCAACTCGTTGATTCCATGGAAACTTGGAGGTTCTTGGACTTTTGTCCCAACCCACCTTACTACGTTGTCTATTCGGGTGCATCTTCTGGTTGAGACTTCATGTAGGTGTTATTGCCAATTATCCAGACCAGTGTCTGAGTCAGAAGCACATGATGTGATACTTCTCTATCTAATTACACCATCAACAATTGGATTAATGTAATCTTCAGTGCATACGGTGGTCTGGTACAACCGGTTAATTTTTCTAGGTCTAAACATGTTGGTTCCAAAAATATTTTGGCTTATGATGGATATAGAGGCACAATAACCCTGTACTCTCCTAAATCAAATGTCATCTTCTTGGTCTTCAGGTTGATTATCGCTTGATTTTCAAACGCCCAATCCAATCCCAGTAATGCTGGATATGGTGTTGTGTCGTCCACGATTTCGATCACTTCGAAGTCTGCCTTAGTGCACACTCTGTCCAGATCTACTATCACTCCTTTCAAACTCCCTATTGGTAGAAATATGTGTTGGTTTTATAACTTTAGTTGTATTGGTGAGTAGCCTAAGGTAGGTTCTCCCATGCATTTCCATGTATTTTTGGGTAATACATTCACTTCAGATACCAGATCTAATATTAGATCGCCCATGTTGAAATATTCGATGTTGGCATTCAGTCTAAATTCTTTGTTGGTTCTCCTTTTGACATGGAGGTGATTGACTATCCTCTATTGTAAATTTTCCTCAGAGTTTGTGGTACATCTATCTACCAGATTCTGTAATACTATAACAGATGATGGATCCTTAAATAATTGAATACAGGATTGTAACAAATTTTTAATGCAACTTACTTGGTTTCTTGGGCGGACTTCACTGGTAGGGTCCAATGTTGATGACATTTCATATGTTGGGACATCTTGGGTATGCTGCGTGGTAGATGTAGATGCAACATTTTTGTTAAGAAATTCTTGTCTGGCCTCCTTCTCCTTTTCTGTATTGAATCGCTTGGTTGGCTCAGTATTTTTCTTAATCCACTAGTGTTGTACTGGTTCATGTTTAGACACATCGTCTCCTGTTTTAACACCTCCGTGCGTCACTATGTTGATGTTCCTGCCATCTTCTCTAGCTTCTGTAGAGATCCACTGTATGTTTTGATTGTTTTGATCTTGTTTCTCCTGTATATTCCCCAACAATTTGGTGCAATCCTATGTATCATGATCTGCTCCGCGACAATACATCCATGTCGCAGGTGGTAGAGGGCATTCTCTTGCATAGTGCCCTAGCTGTTGGAAGTTATTTCACACTACTAGACCTCTTCCACATCCAAATCCTCTTCTTCCTCATCCTCCCCCTCTTTACCTAGCGCGATCTCTGTGTGGTGTATTGTATTGAGGTCCCTGATTATACTGCATAGGGTTATATTGGGGCTGCGCAATGTTATACTATGGATGCACATTGTTATACTTCCATGGAAAAATATTATACTGTAGTGGTGCCTGATTAAATAGGGGTGCAACTTGACCTGTCATCATTTCGGCTTGCACCCTNGAATATCAACCCTCTTATTTTCTTAAGTGTTGCATCTATGTTGGAGTTCTCATGTTCAAATGAGAAATTGATTGTAAAGTTTTGTTATAGTAGTGTCCAGCTCGTAGTTCCTCTGCGCCGTTCATGGTCTGTATACCAGTTTGCTGGGATTCCCTCTAATGTGTACGAAATGATGAGGCCATTCTTTTGGGGGTGTCATTTTCCACAATGATCTGCACTTCTCTAAGTGTTCTGTTGGTGCCCCTTGTCCATCATATTTTTGTTTCAGATTGCTTCTTTGTTCTGTGCCAAAATTGATGCGTAGTAATCACTTACATTGGTACCAGTCCTTGATTGTTTCTTTGTGTGCACCCCGCCATCTTGCAGGTGTAGCCTTAAGTGATATTTCAAGATCTAACAATCTCTAACTAACTGATACTTTGTCTTCATATCTTGTTAGGAATTCTTCCAACTCGTTGATTCCATGGAAACTTGGAGGTTCTTGGACTTTTGTCCCAACCCACCTTACTACGTTGTCTATTCGGGTGCATCTTCTGGTTGAGACTTCATGTAGGTGTTATTGCCAATTATCCAGACCAGTGTCTGAGTCAGAAGCACATGATGTGATACTTCTCTATCTAATTACACCATCAACAATTGGATTAATGTAATCTTCAGTGCATACGGTGGTCTGGTACAACCGGTTAATTTTTCTAGGTCTAAACATGTTGGTTCCAAAAATATTTTGGCTTATGATGGATATAGAGGCACAATAACCCTGTACTCTCCTAAATCAAATGTCATCTTCTTGGTCTTCAGGTTGATTATCGCTTGATTTTCAAACGCCCAATCCAATCCCAGTAATGCTGGATATGGTGTTGTGTCGTCCACGATTTCGATCACTTCGAAGTCTGCCTTAGTGCACACTCTGTCCAGATCTACTATCACTCCTTTCAAACTCCCTATTGGTAGAAATATGTGTTGGTTTTATAACTTTAGTTGTATTGGTGAGTAGCCTAAGGTAGGTTCTCCCATGCATTTCCATGTATTTTTGGGTAATACATTCACTTCAGATACCATATCTAATATTAGATCGCCCATGTTGAAATATTTGATGTTGGCATTCAATCTAAATTCTTTGTTGGTTCTCCTTTTGACATGGAGGTGATTGACTATCCTCTGTTCTAAATTTTCCTCAGATTTTGTGGTACATCTATCTACCAGATTCTGTAATACTATAACAGATGATGGATCCTTAAATAATTGAATACAGGATTGTAACAAATTTTTAATGCAACTTACTTGGTTTCCTGGGCGGACTTCACTGGTAGGGTCCAATGTTGATGACATTTCATATGTTGGGACATCTTGGGTATGCTGCGTGGTAGATGTAGATGCAACATTTTTGTTAAGAAATTCTTGTCTCGCCTCCTTCTCCTTTTCTGTATTGAATCGCTTGGTTGGCTCAGTATTTTTCTTAATCCACTAGTGTTGTACTGGTTCATGTTTAGACACATCGTCTCCTGTTTTAATACCTCCGCGCGTCACTATGTTGATGTTCCTGGCATCTTCTCTAGCTTCTGTAGAGATCCACTTTATGTTTTGATTGTTTTGATCTTGTTTCTCCTGTATATTCCCCAACAATTTGGTGCAATCCTATGTATCATGATTTGCTCCGTGACAATACATCCATGTCGCAGGTGGTAGAGGGCATTCTCTTGCATAGTGCCCTAGCTGTTGGAAGTTATCGCACACTACTAGACCTCTTCCACATCCAAATCCTCTTCTTCCTCATCCTCCCCCTCTTTACCTAGTGTGATCTCTGTGTGGTGTATTGTATTGAGGTCCCTGATTATACTGCACAGGGTTATATTGGGGCTGCACAATGTTATACTATGGATGCACATTGTTATACTTCCATGGAAAAATATTATACTGTAGTGGTGCCTGATTAAATAGGGGTGCAACTTGACCTGTCATCATTTCGGCTTGCACCCTATATGTGTTTGACGTCCTTTACGTCATCAGATCCATGGTTCTGTAGTCTTTGTCATCATGGCCTACTAACTTGCAAAACATGCACAATGAACTCTTTGGTACTATCTGGTATTTATGCATCATAGGACAATGATATCGATCATTCCCATGTGTCTTGCAAATTTGACACCAGGGTCCTCTTGTCGGAAATGGATTTGGCATCCCTGTTTCCATATATTGCGCAAATGTTGGACATTCATTCTTATGGTGCCCTTCTGTTCTACATGTGGTACACCAAATAGATTCACACTTGTCCTTTCCCTTATTCTGATTGAGTTGAAAGGTAAGATTATTCATATCCTCCTTTAACTCCTCTATAGTTGGATCTGTCTTATGGTACTGATTCTCTTCCATTTGCAAGGCTTCCTGTAGAGCCTCTGATTGAGATTGGAATTTTTTTTGTCAGAGTGGGTATTTCAGGTGTGGTGACAAATAATTCACAAACAAGTGCATATTCTGCATGCCATTCATGGCATACCTCAATTTCCTTTTCAGCCATTTAAATCGCTGGTCAATTTCCTAGATAGATTCTCCTAGTTTCTGTTGGATTTCTATCATCTCGTTCATGTATTTATCCTCTGAGATCAGATTCTGGAACTCATTAATTAGTAAATTATTAATGTCTGTCAGTGCCCTTATCATCCCAGGTGCACTGTTTACGTCTAGACTCATGTACTAGTCTAGTGCGCGGTCTCTTAACGTGATAGCTAGCTGCGAAAATTTAGTGTCTTCATTAGTGATCTTTTTTTCTTCCCAAATATTTTCACAACTGAACAAGAGTTTCTCAGGGTTTTCTACTGCCTCTGCTCGAAATTATGGTAACCTGATGGTGGGATTGTGTCCTACCATCCTAAATGATGAACTTATACCTTAGTGCAGTGTAGATACTTAACTAATAGTTCATGAATTGGCTCCCCCAGCTGTTGTCCCTTGTGTATATGTACTTCTTGCTGTCTTCCTTATCCTAAAATTTGGTTGCCTAAATGGTGGTTTTCTTTTTGTTTTGTTAGTTGCACATGGGTTTATGGGTTAAACACTAACATTAATATGGATAGTATTGCTACCTTCCATTCCTAGTATTCTACCTCTTGTCTTCCTCTCATATGTTGCGTGCAGGATTTCCTTAATCTGATCCATAGCCCGAAGATCCTCTACCTCCTCTTCATCACTATCCAAGACTTCCCTCACGGCTATGGATCTCTTCTTTGTGTTCACCTTGTATTGGTAGAGTACTCCACTACGCATCTTTCCAGCTGTCGCCATAATCCGCTTGATCTGGTCGTTGTCCATCATAATTGGGTCCATGGCTTCCTCCTTCTTTCTTTATCCTTTTCTCCTTCCATTTCTCCTTTTTTATGTCAATGCTTTCCTCGTTCCCCCATGCATGCAGGTGGGTTTAGCTGTCTGATTCCATTGTCATTACACCTTTTTTATAGAGAAATATCTTAATATAAGTATACACCGATCTAATATACCTTCCTCGAGGCCTGCATAGAAACTCTTTCTCTGTTGTGCTATACGAATTCATGATATCTATTGCAAATTCTGTTATGAATTCTGCTACAATACTGTCGATCCAAAAATCTACTATGTAGATGAATTTGTTATTCACTTGCTGTAATTGTGCCATCTGAACTGAGGTCTACTCTAACTGTCGGATCCTAATATTTTCTTGGTTATCCTTCAACCTCAATATCCACTCCTGCAATAAGTGTGGAAAATCATAGAAAAACACTTCATGCAGATCAATAAACACATACTTCTCAAGATATTTTCACAGTGTTACTCTAGGGTTTATGTTATCTTTCTACACAAACTCTAGCTCCTTTGTCTTTAGTCATATTTTGATCTCTTCTTTTGTGGAATTCCATGGTCTCAACATCCCCTTCTAGCAGCACATTATTCTCACCTTCTTGTCATCCAATTCAATATTATTTTGACCGGCCTTCCACAGATCTTACATTCTTTTAACAGATCTTCAATAGATCCCATCTACTCAATCCTATGTTGTTCCAACCGGAAACAAAACCATTCGTTGGTTTATTATCTAAGTTATACCTTTAACATGATTGACCCAGGTTAAGGTCTACTAGGGATCCAACAAAGCCTCTAAAAATATCAGCCCTCTTGGTAAACCAAAAGGAAACACAATACATAGAGTGCACTGCGGAGTCTCACCTGAGATAGTTCTATGAGTGGTTGCAATGCTCAGGTGATTGCAACCTGGGAATGAGTGGGGATATGGGATTGTACTATGTGATATTTAGTCCATTACTATATCATTCATCTATTTGAGTTATTTTTCCGTTCCTTATTCATGCATGTAAATCAACAATCTAACTACTTCATCGAAACATTTATCCAAGATCTAAAAATTGACAACAAAAGACATAAACAATAATCATTCCACATAACACATGATTTACCATGGTTCACCCCCTCCTGGGATACGTTCACAAATATTTGGTTCTTCAGCTCTTTTATTATGGATCTATCATATATGGTGTTGCGCACACTACAACTTTGTTCATACATTCATAAAACAAACTCCTCTCCCTTTACAAGGCTGACTAGATCACACCAGGCTCCTCAGCCTGTGATCTAACCCTCAAGGTTTAGTTACTTTTCTCTCCTACAACTCAACAACTTACAAAAAGGTATCATATCATAGTCATGTTACCGACCTGTTACTCTATCTCATGCGAGTAACACATAACCAAAACATCAACCCAACCCTAGACCTCCTAGGTGTTTATTTATATCTATTTTTGTCTCATCATCCATTACATTCTCTTACCAAAACCCTAACCTAGTTAGGTCTTCTTTCATGATGTCCTTGCACACTTTTCTCCTCTGTATGCACATTTTATTCTTCTTCTTTTCCTATCAGTTGTCTTTCTTTCCCTTCTTATTTCACCTCACATGCTTTTCTGCCAATTGTCTTTCCTCCATGTCACGCCTCTTCCCCAAAATGGGCCTGTTCCCAACAAAGTTTGTTGAAGGTCCTTAGAAAAGGTTGTTAGAAGAAATCCCACTCGCGATCAAGATTTCATTTGTAGAGAAAGGGATAATGCATATCGAGCCCGAAAGGATGGATGAATATACTCCCCTAACATTGGGGGGGGATGAAAAGAAGGGGGCGGAAAGAGAGAGGATATGAATCCACTGAGGAGGATCAAAAAGTTATTGAGATGAGGTGAGGAATAAAATGGAATGAGAAGAGAAGAGAGAAGAGAGAGACAAAATATATACAAGAAGAGTTGAGTTAAGAAGGAAATCAAAATAGAGGACAGTAAACAAGATAACAAAGGGTAAAAGGTGAGGGGTCAAGCCTAGAATGAAGAGGAAGGATATTGCACCAGGAGGAATTGTGAGAGAGTGTGATATGTTAGAGAGGAGCATACATGAATATAGGTCAATGAAGAGGTGCAACATTAGGAGTAGGGAATTCAATGAAGATACCATAAGTACTGGTAGTAGGGTTCGAGAAGAAAAAGTTTGAACCCCTTGGATGTTGTGAGATGTTGCAACTTTAGAGGAAGATGAGGCATGGAGGTAGCATAGGATGATGAAGATCTCCCAAGAGGAGGGGAAGAGGAGTTAGCGATAGTGGATGGTCTGGCATGGCTGTAGATAGGAAACTATCTGGGTTCCCTCACAAGAAATGTTGGAAGAAGATGAATTTACCAGCCTTGAACCACCCCCCTTGTGCATTTGTAACCAAGAAGAAAGAATAACAGACAATGCAATGATTGGAGTAGAATAAATATTAGGAGAAGGAATAAGAGAAGCAACAAGTGATGAAGATGGTGAAGTTAACAATACTTAGCAAGGAAGAATATCAGTACCAAGATCCTTGAAACTAACCAGTCACTTAGAAGGATATAGTCTGATATTGAGGATGGTGAATCAAGATATAATTCCTAATCTACCCATGTTCCAAGGGATGGGTATGGATGGTGTAGAGAAAAATTGGTTTACATGTGAGTCAATATGGTATGTGAAGAGAGTTACAGATGAAGCATTGAAGATTGCATAGTTGGAGACCACTTTCAAGGATGGAGCCTTGATGTGGTACATGAAGTACAAGGCTACTGCACTAGTAGGACAAATGAGGTCCTTGAAATAGATCAAGATTGATCCATATTCAGACCTAGAAGCTTGATGGGGCTCAGAAAGGCCTAAAAATAAAAGTTCTTAGAATGGTTTCAAAACGAACGTGTGTGTAGGCCTCATCGATATGAACCCAATGAAACTTGAACCGGCTCAAACATATGCCGTATGCTCAATTTATGGTGATTTGTTCATTTTTCCAAACAAGCAAAAACAAATGCTGACTATATAGTCCGTACAGTTCCACGTGGAACCTGAATATACAGGTCGTACAACCATACAAGTGACATGGAAGGCATATTTGGCATCCTTTTGAGGTGACACATGGCAGGCTGACTGGGCATACAGATGCTGATGTGGCAAGTACAAGTGGGTCAATCAAGGAGTGACGTGTCACCCTTGTAATGGTGACACATGGAACATCTATACAGATGACATGGCACAATCCATATGACGAAACGTGGTAGGGTATGATATGCTAATAGGGAAGGTACAGGTACTGGACAGTTCGACACTTGACACATGGCATCA
The DNA here is from genome assembly GCA_000966675.3 of Picea glauca. NCBI lineage: Eukaryota > Viridiplantae > Streptophyta > Pinopsida > Pinales > Pinaceae > Picea > Picea glauca. Next base: position 14,332 of record JZKD02S2438572.1, on the reverse strand, counting down.
TATTTTGACAAATGGGGTGGTGCCATGTGGCCCAAATGTGGGCTGCCACGTGGCACCTAGGCATTGGCCCATTTCTTTGAATTTTTTTTGGTCTCGATTGGTTTCGAAATCAAGACCTCGGCGTGGGAGGATGGCTTGGTAGAGTTGGACTAGATATCCCACCTTAGGGTGTCCCTTGTAATGTATATGGTTTAATTTATATTTGAATTAAACTATTGTTTCAGGCAAAGGATTTAAGGGTTGGGGTCTATCCCCAACCCTAGTTTCATGCATCCACATGACCACTAGTCAACCAACAAGCCTCAGCATGGAATATATGTTGTAGCCCCTGGTCCTCCATTGTGAGTTGGTGCACATATATGACACTAGTCCCAAGTTTTGGGGATTTCACCAAAATTGCACCATGCGACCAAGAATTATGGAGGAGGGGCTAGTGTGCAGCCCCTAGGGTGCTAACGCTTGGCCACATGAGTTAATATTCCCATATATTAAGAGCGTGTGCCCATGTCAGAGCATCTTATCCAAAATATTTTGGAAAAGTGTTTTTTCTAACCATATAATAGTGATTTTAAATGGATTTTTAGCCAGATTGAGGGGATTTAATCCATTTTGGGGGGATATTGGGCCCTTTTTGAGGCCAGATATTGGAAGGAAGTTGGTATATAGTTACCAACTTCAGATCTATATAAAATATGCCTTATTGATTCCATGACAGGATATTCAGAGCAGGTTTATGCTGAAGTTTTGCCAAGCCAAAGCCATTTT
>JZKD02S2438550.1:13607-24801 GCA_000966675.3 Picea glauca | reverse complement strand
GGTAGTAGACTTAGGATACTGTAATTTTATTTTATTTTGTTTTATATTTTTTATTATATATATTTTTTTTAATTTTTTTATTTATGTTTGTTTTAATATTTGTTTTTTTTTTTAATATATGCTTTTTTTTATTATATATTATATGTTTTATTTAATATATGTTTTTTTATTATTGTTTTATATGTTTTATTTTATATATGTTTTTTTATTATTGTTTTATTTTTAATTTGTTTTTAATTAATTTAAATTAATAAAACACTAACCTAATTACTAACTTTAAACAACTAAGTTAATTACTAATTAATAATCAATTCATTATTAACAGGTCTAACATAAATCTAACTATACTAAATTTAATTACTAACATTATTAACCTATTTATTTTTTCTTTTAGCTTAAGCTTGTTTATTCATGCAGAGATAAAATTGGCGAAGGGGTGAAGAAGTGAAGGGTGGAGGAATGAAGGGTGTAGCGGTGGATGAAGGATGCAACAGGGTGATGAAGGATCGAGCGAAAAGGATGGAGGGGGAAATGGAATCAACCGAGCCCAGCAAGCCAAATGTCTTCATCACGGGAGCAATGCCAAATAAGCAGCTAAAGAATCAAGTTACCTATGATTATAGGACCCTAATATAGGCTCCACCTGGGGATGGAATCTCTTTCAAGAGGTGTCAAGAACCACTGAACTCTGAATATGCAGACCGGTGCTTTATTCATTGGGCCATGGAGTCACTGCAACTACTATCTTCGAACCATCTCAAATTACACTGAACACTGACTATATACTATCAACTGCAAACCCTATTGGAAACCATACAATGATAAAAAAAGATGCTCAAATGAGTGAGCTTATTCAAAACTACTACCTACCCTACACTGTTGATAACTTTGTGGTTATAAATGATACAATAATGTCAGTGCAACCAGTCAAGCAACTGCTCTAATAACTCTTCTCTTTCATTGTTTTTAACCAGTATCAGAAATAGAATTTGCATAGGCATCATGAACTGTTTTCCATCCTGACCTTCACAACACAAAGTTCTTGGAATGTGGACAGTTCCAGAAGCTTTGGGAATCAATGGGTATTCTGAAAATAATATCTCCTCCATATAGATAGCTATAGGATCATAATAGACATGACTTATCTCTTGATGTTCAAATTTAACCAACTCAACTTCATGACTTGATGTTGTAGTTATGTTATTTACATCCTCATGCACTTACTAACATGGTTGCAAATTTCCTGATGGGCTTTGAAATGATACTTCTGTTGAACACAACGATGAAGTTGACTGTCTGATCAAATCAAAATCATAAATGTTTTTCATCCCATGACTAGAAAATGAAACAGGACTCTGTCTTCATATGTCAACCAATACCTCTGCTATTGGATCTTGTAGAAAATGAGGAAGTTGATGCATTGGTTCTAGTGAAACATTATAATCTTTCCTATATTCATCATTCAAAATATGACCAAAATTTCCTTTCAAAATCTAAAATGAATTTGAGCACAATGGTATAGAATCAGAAAGGCACAATGGTATAGAATCAGAAAGGATCAAGCCATCATTTGTTTCGGACTCTAAGATTGCATATGATATTTGACATTCAAGATGACTCAAGGGTTGCACCTATGGATCTAAAACATGTCCTTTATCATCCATGATCTCCTCATCTGATTGGTAAGAGAGTTCTTCATTCCTATTGTTGACAATTTGCTTATAATTTTCTCTCATAAATGCGGAAAAATATAAGGGCAAGGATTTTGCACTTACTTGAAAAAAAATTGCACTGTCCTCCTTCTGTCATGATTAATATGCAACTGTTGATTTTCATCCTTGAGTTGTAACTGAAGTTCTTCCTCCCAACCATGTACTACTAATTTATTTAAACAGACAGCATCAATTTCAACTATAACATCATCATACTTGGGTGAGTTGTCTATGTAAGGAACGTCATCAAACATATACATTCCATCAGTTAATTGCTCCTCTACATGCTGATTTTGAGCTTCATATTTGACCATATTATGAATCGAGTACATGAAATAATCATCTTTTGTTTTAGGATGCCAAGGATGAGCTACAAACTATTTGAGATCAGTGAGCTTTTTCTTTTCTGGAACTAATGAAACAAGTGATCTTTGAATAGCAAGTTCATCTTTTCTACTAATCCTCTGCATCATCTCGTTGTGTTGGTTAGAATATCTAATTTTATTTCTGAAGATATCATATGTTTCTTTTCCATTCTATCTTTCTCTTCTGCCTTTAAATTTTCCTTTCTGTTCAGCAAGTTAGCTTCCACATCAACTGCAATATTTTGCATTTCTTCAAGGGTTGCAGTGTTCCTTTCTCTTAATTGGAATGTTATTTCACGATCGAAGGCATATGGGAAATACAAGTGAGATGATCCTGGGGGTGGCCTTATATGAGAAGGTATTGAATGGTACACCTTATTGAACCTTGCTAAAAACTTTTGTGCTGTCTCCCATGGTTTCCTTTTCAAATGGTCATATTCTTCTAGAATGAGAAATACATTTCCCATGATCACCCATCAATCTAGGAAATTTTTCACAAATTGATGAAAATTATCAATGCTTGCAGCTGGAAGATTCTTAAACCAATTTTTAACTTTACCTTGCAATTATAGGGCAAACATTCTGATACAGACATCATCATATTCCACCTCAAATAGATCAAGAAAATCCTCAAGACTTTGGATATGTTTTCCAGCAGTGATCTTTGCATTTTTTCCATCAAACGTGGGCAAATTATTGATGTAATTGGCAGGGATATCATGGAGAATAGGAGGCAAATCTAGGGGCTTGTATCTATCTAGGATTTTTACAGGTATAGGAGGTAAAGAAGGGGGCTTATAACCATCTAGCTTTTTAACAAGAGTAGGAGATAAAGCATGAGGCTTATGTCTCACTGGGATTTCTAAAGGTGTATCCGAGATGTGCACAAGTGTATGAGTATGTACATGATCTACAACTTGGGGCTTAGTCTCTTGAGGCTCATCAATTTGAAAATGATCAATGTAAACTTCAGCAATGTACTCTTGACTAGGATCAGAATAAGATAGAACATAATTACAAATAAAACCAAAAATGTCTTGAATACAATTTGAGCTTGAATACCTGATCCTTCCATATTGCTTTGTCATGTCAGGTTCTTCCTCTAGTGGAGTCTTTGAGTTGGCGTTGTCTGGAGACGATTGGAGTCTCCAGGTGAAATATTTCATCCTTCTTGTGTCTGGTCACTGTCCACCATCAGTGATAAGATCTGGAACTTGAAGTGCACTACTGGAGAAAGTTCCCCAGTATGGTCGCCATTATGTTAGCACTCCGTAATTTCTCAGACTGAGGGAGAAATTGACATAGGTAACCACAAAACCACTTGGACTCAAGGATCTAGCCCTCCTAAACTCAGAGAGGGATCTCTCTGTATGATTTAGCTTTGTTTTAATAGATATTAGGCTAGCTAATGAGTTCAGAGTTTGGATTTTTGAATTGGTTTGGTGGGGAAAGCAAGGGAAAAGGCCATTGGGAAATGGAGTCAAAAGGCTTGGGTAATCAATTTGCAGAATTATTATGATGCAGGAGCATCGTTGTCAAGCGCGCAGAGGCAGGACCACTCAACACGTGAGATTTATTCCAGAACTTCAATGTTGGTAGTTGTAGCCAATTTTGAAATCCGCCTTAACTCAGCGTCGAAATTTACCTTTGGAGGCAGGCTTGAACCAGTGCCAAATTTTACCCTTTGAGACACGTTTTGAAAATCGTAAACAGAGCAGGAGTTTCCACTACGGCTCTGGAATGCGACTGAACTAGGATAGCGTAGGATGAATTTTAAAGTAGGCAAGTAGCCAGGGGAAACCCTAGAAATCTTTTTGAGTTAAGTAGAAGTTTGTACACCTAGTTGAGAGAGCTGCAATATAGAGAGAAATTAGTTGTAAGAAAGAACTGCGAGTTAGCAGGAGATCTCAGTTTTTGAGTTACTGAAATTTGATTGTAATTTGTAGCCATTTTGGCACTTGTGAATATAACAGAAGGAAAATTGATCCAAATGCGTGTGTGTGAATGTTATTTCTGATTTCCTATTATTTTTGTTTTCATGAACAAGTGAATGAATCTCCACAGAGGAGAACGGAACTGTGACTATTAGTTTTCAGTTTCAATTGTTTCTTTTCATTTGAAGCTCTACAAGGTGTGCATCGATCCAGAGAGGAACGCAAGGAAATTGGGAGGAATTTCTCTACGAGAAATACCATGGATCTGAGTTATCGAAATCCCTCAGATGCGAGTGCATGCAAAATCGAATTCTAAACCAGACAAATCTCAGGAGGAATAACACGTCGGAAAGTGTTATCAAGATCTAAGAACCCATTCCCTGGAAGAAGCGAAGATCGATCCTTCAAAGGCTTGGAAAATATTCTAATTCTGAAGCGAGTAAAAGCTCAGGAGGAAGAATGTCGTCGAGCATTGGATCACGGTGGAGAATCACGTAGACCGTCCAATTTGAGGTAGGTGCACAGGCTTTAACACTGCGTAGATCCAGGAGGGGAGATCTTGAATATCTGAACGGACAATGGAGAAATTCAAGGAGGAACGTGAGACCCCGCAAGCCATTGGATCAAGTGAAGTTGTGAGGAGGTTAATGGCGGGGAAGAGATCTGAGCGTAGATCTAGAGGTCGTTTTGAGTCATTGATCAAGCGCCTCAATCTTTCGGCATTTTGGCAATCGGGAGTACAAGGGTCAATAACATGGGACTCTCAACCAGTGGAACCCCGAAAAGATCGAAGCCGTCAGATCTTTGAAGGCCTAGAGTCGTTGATCTGTAGTGAGGGGAGATTTCATGATTTCGGCGACTGGGTGGAGGAGCAAACAGATTTTGTGCAGGGAAAAGTCACAAAATGCAAAACGCCGAAATAATCGTAGCCGTCGGTCCAAGAGAGACCTGACCCGTAGATCCCCTGTCATCGGGATTTTGACATTCGTGACTTGGAGGGGTCAGGCGCCTTGTATCGCAGGTTCTGATACTATGAACCACGACGCACTTTCATGGTAAAGCTTATGGTCATGGGTGTGTGGTCACATGAGTTGGGAAAAGGGAGGAGCTAACCTTTGTTAGCCCTCATCAGAGTTTTGGGACTCAAAGGGGTTTGTGTCGGGGAACTATTTCATCAGAAATCCTGAAACACCGAAACGTGATGCGCCTTTTGGGCTAATCCCGTGGTCGTGCCTGCGGTCTCATGGAGTCTGGGTTTATGCGTAGTGGTGATTTGCACGGAAAACACAAACAAGGGCCTGTGGACTTAGTGTCAAGGATTCCAACTCGAAACCAAGAGAGAGTTATTTCAGCTCTTGAATCAAATATCCTGACCGAGAGGTCACATAGCCCTTAGGAGGGATAGGGGGTCTGCATCAGGTGGTATCAGAGCTGATTATTCTTCATCTGTAGAATTCAAGTGAAAGAGAAAGAGGAAGAGACATAGAACTTGGAGTTGTACTCTATGTGTGACAAGCAATGAACACAATGCCGCCAAGGAGATGAGAGGGCACCTTTAGCCAATTGTGTTGTAGAGAGGGAGATGCGAGAACTTTGCGCCAGATTAGAAATAATGGAAGCAGCGTAGAGAAGAGAACCTGACGCTAGAGACGTCAGTGAAGTAGAAAGTGAAGAGGTTGAAGTTGAAGAAGCTGCAAGAGAAGACGTTGTAGAGGACCGTTTGTTGAAAGCAGTTACCAGACTGAGAGGAAGAGCTAAGACAGAGGTTCCCATGTATGAGGAAAACCTATATGCTGAAGAACTGTTGGATTGAATAAGGTCCATGGATAGACACTTCGATTATGAGGACGTCGATGAGGAGAAGAAGGTGAAGCAGATAGTCACCAGGCTAAAAGGGCATGCAGCACTGTGGTGGGATGAACTGCAGGCTGAGAGGAGAAGAAAAGGAAAACATAGGATAAAGAGTTGGGATAGAATGGTAGCCAAGTTGAAGGCTAAGTTCATGCCCAAAGATTATCAGATAAATCTGTTCAGGAAGATGCAGAACCTGAGATAGAAAGGGATGACAGTTAAGGAGTACACCGAGGAGTTATACCGGCTGAACATCATAACTGGACAATAGGAGAGAGATGAAGAGAAAGTCACCAAATATATAAATGGCTTGAGATATGAGATCCAGGACGAGCTCGGCATGATGTCAGTCAAAACCATGTTGGATGCTTATCAGTTTGCGCTGAAGGCAGAGGAGAAGCTAACCAGAGAATAGAACCAGCGAAGAAGAGGTAAAATCTTGGTCCCAAGAAAAAGCAAGGGATTTAACCATGACAGAGCACATCATTCTAGGGATGAGGCTGAGAAACCACACAATCACTCGGAATGAGGAGGAACTTCCAGGGACAGACAAGGTGGTGGAAGAAACTCTTTTAGAGGAAGAGGCAAAGGAGGAGTAAGATGTTATGCTTGTGGAAAGACAGGACACATGTCTTGGGAATACCCTGAGAAGAATAAAGAATGAGGAGGATAAGCTCGCATTTCAGAAGCACAGTGAAGAGATGTTGAAGCATAAGGAGTAGAGGATGGAGCATCCCTGATGTTGAGAAAATTTCTCTTAAAACCAGAAGCAGAAGTTGAAAAGCTAGTGAAGAGAAACAGTCTCTTCAGGACAACTTGCAAGACTAAGGACAAAGTATGCAAGGTGATCATTGACAGTGGGAGCACTGACAACCTAGTATCCATAGAGATGGTGGAGAAATTGGAGTTGAATACAAATACACATCCAAATCCATACAAGGTCTCATGGTTTCAAAAACGACACCAGGTAATGATCACTAGACAATGCCTAGTTGAAATTAAAATAGGAGGATATAAAGATGAAATCCTATGTGATGTAATTCTCATGGACATATGCCACATTTTGTTGGGAATACCATGGCAGTTTGACAGAAATGTCATTCACGATGGAAGGAAGAATACATATACATTGGAGAAGAATGGTAGAACACATATGTTGCTGGCAATGGAGGAGAAAAGAGTAAAAGAGGAAGCCAGCACAAACATACTTCTCATGAGTGGGAAGGAACTCCTGAAAGAATTCAAGGAAGAACAGGAGATGCAGTTCATTTTGGTGAGGAAGCCCAGATTCATCCTTACGAGTACATCAATGGATGATTTTTCTGAAGAAGTTCAGGAGCTGCTGGATAATTTTGTTGATATAGTGGTGGATGAGCTGCCAAAATCATTGTCGCCCATCGGGAGTATCAGTCATCATATCGACTTGATACCAGGATAAAACCTTCCGAACAAGGCAGCGTATAGATTAACACCTCGAGAGAATGAAGAGGTCAAGAACTAAGTCCAAGAGTTGTTGGATAAGGGGTTGGTCAGAGAGAGTTTGAGACCTTGCGCAGTACCAATTGTGTTGAGCCCAAAGAAATATGGAGGATGGGGAATGTAAACGGACTCGAGAGCCATCAACAAGATCACCATCAGGTACATATTTCCTTTACCAAGAATGGATGATTTAATGGATTGCCTAAGTGGAGCAAATTTCTTTTCTAAGATAGATCTGAAAAGTGGATATCACCAGATGAGGATGAGAGAAGGTGATGAATGGAAAACAGCCTTTAAGACAAACGAAGGTTTGTATGAGTGGATGGTTATGCCATTTGTCTTAACGAATTCCCCGAGCACTTTTATGAGGCTGACGAAAGAAATTCTAAAAGATTTCATTGGTAATTTCGTGGTTGTATATCTGGACGATATACTGATTTTTAGCAGGACTAAAGAGGAGTGTTTGAGGCACCTAAGGCTAGTAATGAGGAGGCTACAACAAGAGAAGTTGTTGATCAATCTAAAGAAGTCCTCTTTTATGAAGACGGAACTCATTTATTTAGGTTTTGTGATCTCTTTGAATGAACTAAAGATGGATCCAGAGAAATTGAAAGCGATCAGAGAATGGTCGTCACCAAGGAGCATGTTCGAGGTAAGGAGCTTTCATGGTTTAGCAAGTTTCTATAGGAAGTTAAATAGAGACATCAGTGGAATTTGTGCACCAATGATGGATAGAGTAAAGAAGTGGCACAAGTATTTTAAATGGATAGAGGAGGCTGAAAAGAGCTTCAATATACTGAAGGAGAAGATAAAAGAATGACCAATTCTGGTCTTGTCGAATTTTGGGAAGACATTTCAGGTAAGATGTGACGTAAGTGGAGTTGTAATAGGAGCAGTTCTGAATCAAGACAATTGACCTGTTGCCTATTTTAGCGAGAATTTGAATGAGACGAAGAGGAAATACTCCACGTATGACAAGGAGTTTTATGCCATAATTCAAGCCTTGAAGAAATGGAGGCATTATCTTGTCCCACAAGAGTTTGTCTTGTATAGCAACAACCAAGATTTACAATTCATAAGCATACAAGAAAAATTGAATCAGAGGCATGCAAAATGGGTTGAATTTATGCAAAATTTTACTTTTTTCATAAAACATATTGTTGGGAATGCTAACAAGGTTGTTGATGCGTTAAGAAGGAGATGTTTGATCATGCAGAAATTCCAATTGAAGACCTTGGGGTTTGAACACCTTAAGGACATGTATCATGATGATGTAGATTTCAAGGAGGCATATGAAGCATGTGCTCATCCTGTGTTGAGAGATAGAATTTAGTGGACAGAGTACATGATTCAGGAAGGACTGTTGTTCATAGGAAATCAGTTGTGCATACCAAAATGCTCAATAAGGGATAATCTTCTGAAGAAAAAGCACAGTGGAGGATTGGTTGGACATTTCGGCCATGATAAAACGTTTTCATAGTTGATCAGTTCATACTATTGGCTAGGTATGAGAACAGAGGTGATAAATTTTGTGAACAGATGTAGGATCTGCCAACATGCAAAGGGGAAAAGATAGAACACTGGATTGTATCAACCATTGTCAATACCAAAGAGGCCTTGGGATGCAATAAGCATGGATTTTGTGTTAAGGTTGCCAAGAACACAAAGGGGATTTGATTTTATATTTGTGGTAGTGGACAGATTCTCAAATAGGGAAAATTTCATCCCATGCCAGAAGACCAGTGATGCAACGCATGTTGCAAATCTGTTTTTCAAAGAAGTTGTGAGACTTCACGGCCTACCCAGGAGCATTGTCTCAAACAGAGACACAAAATTTGTTGGTCACTTTTGGAGGATGTTGTGGAAGAAGATGGGGACAGATTTGTCCTTTAGCTCAGCTTATCACCCTCAGACAGATGGGTAGACTGAAGTGGTAAATAGAAGTTTGGGAAACTTGTTGAGGAGTTTAGTCACTGAACATCATAATCAGTGGGATCAGATTCTGCCACAAGCAGAATTTGCATACAATGACTCACCAAATAGGAGAACTGAAAGGATACCATTCCAAATACTCTATGGAATGCAACCCAGGGGAGTGTCTGAGTTGAGAAACTTGGAACAGGGAGAGATCAGAAGTGTTGGAGCAGAAGATTTTGTTGTTGAAATGCAGGAACTCCATTGCCAAATCAGAGAACAATTACAGAGTTATAACCAGAAATACAAGCACATAGTTGATCAGCATCGCAGGGAACTTCAATTTGAAGTGGGAGATCAGGTTTTAGCACATCTCATGAAGGAAAGGTTCCCTAGGAGAACATATAACAAACTGAAGATGAAGAAGATAGGACCCTATAAGATCTTGAGGAAGTTTGATGCAAACGCATATGAGATCGAGCTACCAGATGGTGTGGGTATTTCGCCCATATTCAGTGTTTCAGACCTATATCCTTACAGGAAAGATGACACAGAAGGGTCAGAAGATCAAGGAAAGATTCAGTGGGAGAAACAAATTCCTGTAGCAGAAAAGCCACATATGGAGAAAATTGTTGATCAGAGGATTGGCAAGAAGACCAAGGGAAAAACCTATTTTGAATATCTAGTCAAATGGAAGGGACGCCCAATAGAAGATGTAAGTTGGGAAAACGAAGTTGTTATCCAGAAGCAGGGAAAGTTAGTAGAGGAGCTCATGGACAGGAGTCCATGAATTTTTGTCAAGGGGAGTATGATGCAGAAGCATCATTGGCAAGTGCGCAGAGGTAGGACCACTCAACACGTGAGAGTTCTTTCAGAACTTCAACGTTGGCAGTTGCAGCCAATTTTGAAATCTGCCTTAACTCAGCATCGGAATTTACCTTTGGAGGCACGCTTGAACCAGTGTTGAATTTTACCCTTTGAGGCATGTTTTGAAAATCGTAAACAGAGCTGGAGTTTCCACTACGGTTCTAGAATGCGACTGAGCTAAGATAGTGTAGGATGAATTTTAGAGTAGGCAAGTAGCTAGAGGAAAACCTAGAAGTCTTTTTGAGTTAAGTAGAAGTTTGTATGCCCAGTTGAGAGAGTTGCAATACAAAAAGAAATTAGTTGTAAGAAAGAACTGCGAGTTAGCAGGAGATCTCAGTTTTTGAGTTACTGAAATTTGACTGTAATTTGTAGTTGTTTTGGAACTTGTGAATATAACAGAAGGAAAATTGATCCAAATGCATGTGTGTGAATGTTATTTATGATTTCCTGTTATTTATGTTTTCATGAATAAGTGAATGAATCTCCACAGAGGAGAACGGAACTGTGACTGTTAGTTTTCAGTTTCAATTGTTTCTCTTCATTTGAAGCTCTTCAAGGTGTGCATCGAACCAGAGAGGAATGTAAGGAAATCGGGAGGAATTTCTCTGCGAGAAATACCATGGATCTGAGTTATCAAAATCCCTCAGACGCAAGGAGTGCGGGGGAAATCGAAGTCTGAACCAGACAAAGCTCAGGAGGAATAACACATCGGAAAGTGTTATCGAGATCTAGGAACCCATTCCCCTAAAGAAGCGAAGGTCGAGCCTTTGAAGACTTAAAAAATATTCTAAGTCTGAAGTGAGTAAAATCTCAAGAGGAAGAACGTCATTGAGTGTTGGATCATGGTGGAGAATCCCACAGACCGTCTAATTTGAGGTAGGTGCACAGGCTTTAACACTGCGTAGATCCAGGAGGGGAGATCTTGAAGCTCTGAATGGACAGTGGAGAACTTCGAGGAGAAACACGAGACCCCACAAGTCATTGGATCAAGTGTAGTTGCGAGGAGGTTATTGATGGGGAAGAGATCTGAGCGTAGATCTAGAAGGCGTTTTGAGCCATTGATAAAGCGCCT
>JZKD02S2438549.1:294418-305201 GCA_000966675.3 Picea glauca | reverse complement strand
TTAGGTATTCCGTAGATACCAAAACCCTAATCCCTTAATCCGGGATTAATTTACAAATCAGCTAAAAATAGCAAAATCCGCTAAAAATAGCAAAAACTGCCCAAAAAAAAAAAAAAATTGGGGTGTTGCCTCGAACGCTGCGCGTAACCAAGGGGGGGCATACCTGCCCCCCCCTGGGACCCCCCTAGGAAGCGCCCGGCGCAACGGCAGAGCCCTAGGTGAAGGGATCGTCAGACGCATTCGTCGTATCTGACGCACCCACACACACACACACATGCAAAGAATATAACACATACCCAACATTTCAGGCCTAACCAAGTACTTTTAAATGAAATTACACAATCATCAAATTCTTTAGACAAATCACATGTCATAAAGTATTAGGAATGAAACCCTCCTAAGGTCCCATTCTAAAGGAACTATCAATTAATTTTAAAATTGGGTACGTATAATAACTTGTGCAACTCAAAAGAACACGAGACATAAAATCTTTCCAATTTCATGTACTCTAAGAATTTATAAATTACACTTCATTAACATTTCTAGTTTGACTTGCCTTATTTATCCAAATTTTTAAAGGAAACATTCAAGTACTCAAAATTTTCCAATGTTGCATGGCACTCTAGAAGCCTCCACATGTCTACTTGCTTAGATTTTTCTCTCTAACGTCATTCTAACATGTGGCAAGATTTGGTTGGCCAATACCCTCCTTGATGTCATTGATTATTCCATTGTGGATAGTGTGGCGCACAAACAGGTTGTCATATGGTGTGATCATGTTTGTATTCACAAATCTTAAGCTTTGTGGCACACATGTAAGTATATTTTTTGGCCTATGTGAACTTGATTATCCTAATTTAAGTTGTAATTATATAATATTACAAGTTTGGGTCAAGGTTGTAGGTAAAGGAAATGCACAAAGATTGAAATGTGCATGAGGGTATATGATTCTACCAAGTATCCTATATACAAAAGGGCGTGTAATGTTCATTGTATACAAAAGGGTGTGTAATGTTCATTAGGTTAGAGTTAGGATCAAAGAGATAGGCAGTGAGATAAAAACATGACACATCATCAATAATGATGTCATCAAGGTTATGTTGATAAGTGAATGGAACAATCATAAAGTTTCACATGGCATGATAATGTCGACAAAGAGGAGTGGAAGGACAAGCTAATTTTAATTCAAAGGACCTTAGCTTTGTAACCCCAAATGAAGTTTGCTTAAATCAATGAAGTACAAGATAATTTAGAGGCCACAAAGCTAAGGTAATTTATCTCTTTATGTTTTCTGAAATGTAAATGTCTTCCTACAAACTCGACCATTTTGCCTAAAAACTAAGTATTGAAGTGTTGGACTTGAAGGGACATTATTAATCTTGTAATAATATTTTGATTCCTTATTTTTAATTGTGCACAAACTCCTCCTTGGATCTATAGAAAAAAAAATTGTTGTAATTATATAATATTTCAAAAATGGTATTAGGACAAGTGGATCTAAGAAATTAAGTAAAGGAAATGCATGAAGACTAAAATCCAGTATGATCTCAATGAGGTAAACATATCAATAATAATAATAATAATAATAATAATATATTTAAGGTCACGGCCAAGCCAGACACCAAATTGGTGTATGAGACCTCCTCTACCCAGCGATTTGACTGGTAAAGTCTATAGAGGTATACATACCCTACCCCCCTCTAGATTTGAACTTGTGACCTCTTAGGAGGAAACACATGTTCTTAACCATTAGGCCCACTCTGGCCATGAACAAATGTTATATACAAAACATGTTGACAAATTAAGTGTTTCCATGTGGAAGTGGGCACCCACTATGATTTACATTTATTGAATCTAAAATAGGAGGTCAAAATATAAAATGCAGGGTCCAAAATAAGAGGTGGAATATAAAATAGGAGGTCCAAAATAGTTCGCAAACTTGAAATGGCATTAAATTTTAGCTATAATAAGTGGCAACTCCATGCTATAAATTATGCAAGTAAAAATATAAATTATGCAAGTAAAAAGAGCACAAACTCTCATATATGTTTAGGTTTATGCAACCATGAGTTTTATAAAATATGTTTCAATGATTTAATTATACAAATTTTCAATAATATTGTTTGTAATTTTGAAAATAAACTATGTATAGATTTATTTATTTTGTATGTTCTTGTGTATCTAAGAAAATATTAAGATTTATGCATTCCTCGGTTCACCTTTTGAAATCCACCCACCTTTCCCTTGAAACAAAAATATTCCATGTATTATAGTTTTGGTTAACTTCAATTTCATAAAAAAATACATGTAGTGTGAGAACTTAAGGTTATAAATCATCATTGAACCACAAAATTTATAAATTGAAATTAAATAATACATCATATATCCCCTTGATCCAAAATGTTTATTAAGCACAATTAAATCTATTTCAAATCTAGGACTGGGTACCTATAAATTTTTGTCAAGCGAGATAATCACGTGGGAATTTTTTTATCTCACCACATGGGGCTTTCTAAGTTCATAGTATTGGTGTCCTATGCTAGTGATAATGTTAGACTTGTCCATCCTTAGACTAACTTTAATTCGAAGTCGATTCTGTAGTGGAACTTGTGTAGGAAATAAAGCACAAAGATCGTGGTCTGTCTAGGATTTAGGACACAAATATTGTATTCAAGGTTGATTTGTAAAAGGGTTTGTGTGATATAAAACATTAATTCCCCATATGACTCGAATTCACAGTGGTGCATTTGGTTTAATGAAAAATTTTGTCAAAATATTCACCAATGCTCACCATATCCCTACCTTTCGGTGCTTGACTTTATATACATCCCTGATATCTTTCTTGATTTTCCATCTAGTGAGGTAATTCATGGCTGGAGGAAAAAACTTTGGAACTGGCTCCTTCCTACAAAGGTAAAACTATTCACCTGGCTTATGACTGGTTATAAATTAAACACATGGGATAACTTGCAAAAGAAGGGTTGGACTGGTCCAAACATTTGTCATCTCTGCTACAACGACGCCGAATCAATGAACCATTTATTTATCATGTGCTCCTACTCCAGATTGGTTTGGGAAAAAATCAATTCGGTACTTGATCTCAAAACCCCTTGGGATGGGCCAACTCTCTCTGACTGTTTCGATTCTTGGACTCATAGGGAGCACAAATCCAAGAATTTGCCTTCTGTGGTATGTTGGTCCATTTGGTTGGACAGAAACAAAAATTTTTTGAAAATAAGACCCCTTCTTCCTCCACAACAACATATAAAGCACTTGGTCTCTTCAATATCTGGAATGACATACATCCACTTAAGACAAGATCGTTGAACCCAAAGAGGAAAAATATAATAGAGGAGTCCCCAACTAGATGGTTCGATGGAGCAACGTCATCAAATGCCACTCAAAGTGGTGCTGGAGGGATGATCAAAATTACAAAAAAATCCTACATTAGATGGACTTTTAATTGTGGCCCAGGTACCAACACCATAGCTGAATTATTGGGCACCTGGGCCACACTTTTCCTTGCCTCCGGACATCATATTGAAGCACTTCAGGTTCTTGGAGACTCCAAAATCATTATTGAGTGGTTGAACAACAGGGGTGATCTACAAACCATTTCCCTCCTGGCTTGGAATGACAGAATCGGACTACTACTTCCCTCATTCAAAAATCTCTGCTTTAATCACATTTACCGTGATCACAACAAAACTGCAAACTTTCTATCCAAGGCAACTCTACAAAAAAAAAGAGGGACTTTTAACTTACAATCTTTGGATAGATGGCCATGAGGGCCCTCCTCATCTTCTAACTCTATTTTAGTCATGCTCTTCTCATCTTTGCAGTCTTTCTCTGTATTTGGATCCATTGAAGGCTTCTTTAGATCTTAGTTTTATCCTATTCCTCTTATTTTGTAGAACTTTGTTCTGCTACATATGTCAGTTTTTTTCTTAAGCTTCTCATTGTATGCTCTTTCTCATTGTATGATCTTTCTCCAAATTGTTTGTTGAGAGACCACTATTGGCGAAAGAATCATCAATCAAGCTTTGTAACCACAATAGTGGCTCTGAAATTTCACTTTCCAGAGAACATATTATATATTTTATATAATCGATAAATTTTCCCATTGGAAAAAAAAGGTAAAACAACAAGAATGTTATATTCTCCTTATTCTCCTTTATCAGTGAAGGGAAATTTTATTTTTCCCATATTTACATATCTTTATGTATTTTTAACTTTGCATAAAGTTTTGGCATTAATGGGAAAAATTTCTATCTTTGTGTGATGGATTACTTGCATCTCGAAATCATATAACATTTCTTCTTAATGCACTGAATATGGAATGTCTAGTGGGGTAAAACAATAAGAATGTTATATTCTTTTTTATCAGTGAAGGGAAAATAAATGAGGGTGGGGGAATAATAGAGAAAACATATAACATGTATTCCTAATGGACCAAGTATGGAATGTCTAGTGAGGTAAAACAACAAGAATGTTATATTCTCCTTTATCAGTGAAGGGAAAATAAATGAGGATGGGGATGGGGGAATAATAGATAATTTATTCCCCCCACCCCCATATGAATATTAATATGTTTTCTTTATTATTCCCTCCACTCTCACCCTCATATGAATATATGTTTTCTCTATTATTCCCACCACCCCCACCCTTATATGAGGGTAGGGGTGAGGGGAATAATAAAGAAAACATATTAGGTGAGGGGAATAATAGAGAAAACATAATAATATGTTTTTTCTATTATTCCCCCAACCCCATATGAATATTAATATGTTTTCTCTATTATTACCTCCACTCCCACCCTCATATGAATATATGTTTTCTCTATTATTGCCCCCACCGCCACCCTCGTATGAGGGTGGGGGGGGGAATAATAAAGAAAACATATTAGGTGGGGGGAATAATAGAGAAAACATAATATGTTTTCTCTATTATTCCCCTCACCCCCATATTTTCTCTATTATTCACCCCACCTATTATGTTTTCTCTATTATTCCCCCCATCCTTATGAGGGTAGGGGTGGGGGAAATAATAGAGAAAACATAATACGTTTTCTCTATTATTCCCCCCACCCCCACTCTCAGATGAGGGTGGGGGTAATATTAGAGAAAACATAATATGTGGGGGGAATAACAGAGAAAACATGGGTGGGGGGAATAATAGAGAAAATATATTATGTTTTCTCTATGGGGAAAAATAGAGAAAACATAGTATATGTTTTCTCTATTATTTCCCCCACCCCCCACCCTCATATGAGGGTGGGAGTAATATTAGAGAAAAAATAATATGTGGGGGGAATAATAGAGAAAAATTATTATGTTTTCTCTATTATTCCCCTCACCCATATGTTTTCTCTATTATTTCCCCCAGCCCCACCCTCATATTGGGGGGAATAATAGAGAAGACATATTCATATGAGGGTGAGGGTGGTGGTGGGGAGAATAATAGAGAAAACATATATTCATATGAGGGTGGATTATTTTCTTCCTTAAATCATATAACATTTCTTCTTAATGGACCAAGTACAGAATGTCTAGTGAGGTAAAACAACAAGAATTCTATATTCTCCTTTATCAGTGAAGGGAAATTTTATTTTTCCCATATTTTCACATCTTTATGTATTTTGAACACTTTGCATAAGGTTTTGAAATTAATGGGAAAAATTTCTACCTTTGTGTGATGGATTATTTTCTTCCTTAAATCATATAATGTTTCTTCTTAATGGACCGAGTATGTAATGGAGATGTATTTTGATTGATTATTTTCTTCCTTAGATCATACAATCTTTCTTCTTAGTGGACCAAGTATGGAATGGAGATGTATTTTTAAATCATGTTAACTCTTTAATTAGGTGCCCCAAATGTTCCCTAGACGAATTTGTGTATACTTGTGATGCATGAGTGGCTCACCTAATTCTTGTGTGTGGATAATTGTTGGATATCCCTGTATCAATTTTTCTTGGAGCCCTTAGGGCCATCAAAACACCAATATCCTAACTACTTAGGATTCCTAATATGGACCACCAATAACTATATAGACTACTTTAAACCACTTTTTCTACACCAATTTATTTTCATCGGTGCCTATACCTATGATATTTTGCGATGGATTCTTCCAAGCTTGATTTTTTAGTGATGATCACATGATAAGGGTTATAATTTCCAATAAAGGTGAATTTTCCATCTATGTTTGTGTTGGAACCTTATACGCCTATTTCCAATGGTGGGTGTTGATAACAACCATGATTGATTTGTGTCTACCTTAAAATTACTTCATCGGATTGATGGTTATGTTTTGAACTAAAAAGTTATACTAATGATATTCCTTGTGTCCATGTCATTTATGTGACTGCACCCTTCTATTGATAATTGCATATATTTTCTCTATCATTTTCCTCCAATGGACTCTTCCAAGCCTTATTTAGATGGTGGTCCATAACACTAAATGGCGATGACCACTTCATATAATTTTTTCCTCAGTCAGGTGTTCATCTTTATAGGAGTTAGTAACCCAATGATTTAGTGACTCCTCTTATGATTTTCATACAATTTGTTCGGTTTATATTATCCTAGCTATCCATAGGTCAAATTATCAACCTTGTCCTTTTTTTGACTATCATATAAGTGGAATAATTACCCTTCTACAAGTTCTTTGTTTGATAGTTGGATGTCATAGTTCTAATTCATTGTGCATTTGGCCATATCTTCTTGGAAGGTATCCCACAATAATACTCATACAACTACTTCAACTCCCTCTAATTAGTGATAAACATACTTCTATGTTTGTAACCTCTCTATGACTACTATATTTAGTGATGGTACTCAATACTCTATCGACATTATTATTTCTAGGTCAAAAGTTAACCAAAAGAATGTATGACCTAGCTATTTATTCCATGTTGTATGATATGCTCATAAAGTGACATAAAATTAGTTGGCTCACTCCAATTTGTTTAAATCACATATTTTTATGGGTGTAGACACTAGTACCTAACCATTTTCTCTAGAGTGGAATTTGTTTTTCTTATGGTGCATGGTATTGAAAATTTCATTAAACTCTTAATAGTTTTCATACTATAATGTGTACTACATTAGTCAAAATTTATTTTTATCAAATATAGAAACCTACAAATCTTTCCTTTAGTCAATATAGTAGTTGCTTATGTCATTTTTTCTCTATATTTTCTGGAAGACACCCCTTTTATGAACCAGGTCATTGTGATGATAATATACCAACATTGTGTTCTTTTAGCTAGTATAAAAGGGTTGATAAAATATATTCCCCAATGCTCAAAATATTTCATCAAAGGGATTGAATAGAGCTCATTGAAATATCTAGTATGTACTTTGTTTCTCATAATCTAGCATTGCTTGCATTTCTTTGTCTATTTAGAACAATCCTTGAAAATAGTATGCCACCATAATTCGAAAAAATGATTTTTTGGGTTGTCATTGTTTGAGAAAAATGGCATACAATAGTACGATAGTGGGATTATTCAATAAAATTATATATTTCTAATTGCTACACACACCTCATTACATCATCCATTCTAAGGATTATTCAATAAAATTATCTCTTTCTAATTGCTACACACACCTCATTACATCATCCATTCTAACTCTATATAGGCTTCCTAAGAGGATCTTGAATTAGAGTGCTTTCTAAACTAGAATTCTCCTTTGTGTTGTGCTCGTGCATTAAGGTTCCTATCCATGTTGTTGGAAGTATTGGACATCCTCCAAATATCTTGGAGTATCATGTGCCTTAAATAGGTTAGTGTCGAGAATTTCTCCTTCCCCTTCTTTTTTGGTTCTCCATTGTCGACCCGTGTCAAATGATTTGGTACTCCAACATGGTCTCTCCCCCTATTTTACAATCGAAATCACATTATTGAAACATCATCAACCAATAGCTTAGCCTACCCAATAGTGTTGGTTTGTTCACTATATACTTCAAATCCTAATGGTCTACATGAAAATTGAACTGGTTAACCAACAAAGAATGCCAAAAAATTTGTAGGGCATATACCATACCCAAGGCTTCCCACTATATAGTGTTGTAAAATTTCAATTAATTGGCGATATATTTCAACTTGAAAAATATATCAGGTGATTCATTCCATTATCACCTAGATATGTGAGGAGAACTATGATAGTGTTATGAAAGGCATTGAAATGTATATGGAATTCCATAGCCCAATTTGGAAATATCAAGATTAGCACATTCATAATCTTATCTTGTGTTTCAAAACTCTATTGTAAATCATGTTTTTAAATAAATGTTGTTTCTTTCTTTAGTATCTTCTCCATAATTAGGTACGCTACCTATGCATATCCTCTAACAAAATTCCAATAATACCCTTTGTGTACCAAGAATGAATTAATATTTGATGGATTAGTAGAAGGTCTTAAGTATGTGATAACATTTACGATATCAAGATCTACCATTATTCCTTCCTTTAAGACTATATGTTGTAGAAGTTCTCTAAAAAGTTGAAAAATGGTATTTCCCCATATTTAGTGAAATTCATGTTTCCGTACACTTATTCATCATATTAACATATCAAAGATGTGGTTGTTTAAATATAAAAAATAGTGACAAACTATCCAAATACACTTCCAATTATTTGTGAATACAATCATTGAAGTTTTCAACATTTGTTTGAGAAAAACATGATAATGTATTGACTTGATAAGCACACATTTTCCAATAAATCAAGGAAAATTTTAACGATCCATACTTAAAGTGTATAAACTTTGGAAAACATTACTAATTATTAAAATGACAACAATAGAATATTTGACAATATTTTTGTAAAAATATTCATATTTCTAAGGATTTTATATAGTTTCTAGAAAATTTTGGTCATTTTAGAATGAAATAATTTTATCTTATATAATTTGGGTCAATCATTTTTAGAAAAAATGGAAATTGGAAAATCCATTTTTTGAAGGAAACATGGAAAATTATTCCATTGGTGAAATTTAGCCCCTAAAATTTTCCCTAATAAGAATAGGCTCCTCATTTATTCACAATTGTAGTAAGTGATTGGTCAATTTCTATTATCGAGTCATAGCCATATCTCAATGATCCATAATGCATTATCATATAATTTGTCATCTATCTTAGTATTTTATAGGTATAAAAATTGGAGGAATTAGCTTGCAGGGCCATTTCAATGGCAGGTCCCGGTTTGGAAAATTGGGGTCCAGAAACTTCTGGAGTCATTTTGAGGAATCAAAAAACATTTTTTGGGGTTACAACATCCAAAACATGAGCACATACCCTCAACGTTGATATACACACTGATACCTTTCCAACAGGGCATAAAACACCTCAATCGAAGCTCATGTGCGAAAGTTATGCCTCCCACAAGTTGATCTACCTTATTGACCACCATGGTACAAGTGGATGCGACGTCAACCCCCATTGCTCACACATATGGGTCTATCCACATGTGTAATTTCAAGAATGTTATAGAAGATCCAAACCTTATCATTAATTTAGGGTTGAGGAAGTCAAAACCTAACCCTAGATGACTATCAAGCTATGTTATATACCATGTCACTAGGAGGAGAAGGGGTTCCATTCTTTAGTATGATACTTGTTCCATAATTGAGAACAAAACATATAGGAGTGGTATTTTTAGAGCATACCATAGGAGGAGGAAGATTTTGTAGCAACCTTTCAAGACACAATGTCATATGCAACTATGCAGTGAGTGCCCATTCCTTTATATTTGCATTTTTTATAACTGAAGCAAAGAGAATAGAGCATAAGTATCACCTTCGAGTTGGGTTTTCTCCTGTATTGGGTTTCCCAAGGTAAATATTGTATTTATTTGTGTAGATGGTGTTCTTTCATGTGTATGTTATTTTATTTTCGTATTTCAGTTATTTTCTATAATAAAAAAAATAGAGCAATAATCTAGACATAATAAGTATGAGATCTACATAAATAAACTTGCATAATAAATATTTCATCATATTATAAGATCTATTGTGATGAACTATTCTAGTGGAATATCCATGACAGTTTACAAATCACTCAAATACCAATTTCCAAAAGAATAAGTCTCTCTTCTTGTGACTCACTCTAAATTTCCTCTCTAGAAGACATTTAAAAATGGGTCCTTAATCATTATCTAGTTTAGTTTTTATAAATCCACATAGATCCTCAAGTTTCCATTCTTTTTGATAGCCAACATGATTGGTGATACCCACTTGCTCTCCTCTATTGTGTAAACTATGTTGACATCTAGTAAGTTCTAAAGTTCTTTCCATGTTTTTAATTTGTACTTTGCGTACATGCTATATGTGATATGCCTTATAATTGTCACACTGGGTTTTAATTTTATTTTTATTTATCTGAATTGTTTGAGAATACCTTTCAAATCTTGGTAGTTATATATAAATACATCGACAAACTTTAGGCTAAATAATTTTATTTCTTCACCCACCATTCCATTTCCCCATTAATCAGTTATTTCCAAGGGTCTAGGCTCTTTATATCCTTCCTTATAAATATTATCTTATTATCTTCTTAGAATATCCTCTAGTGCCTTCTAATTATTGTTGATATATTGGTTATTTGTATGGTTGTCTTTCATTGCTTTATCATTTGTGTAGTTACTAGGAATGGAGTCTTATTATTGATATTTGATACATTAAAAACCATTTTTGCATTGTTCTTAGGTGTGTGATCTAGCTCAAATTCATTTGTATTCTTTAATATGTGTTCCATGTGTTCATTAAAGTTGGTTGTGAAC
>JZKD02S2438549.1:246310-292882 GCA_000966675.3 Picea glauca | reverse complement strand
TTGAAAAAAAATGGTCTTCAATTCCTATCCCTTCTTCACATTTTAAGGATTGGGGCCCTTTTCTTTACATAGTTTCCTCTAGGCTCATTCTTGCCTTTTATGTTCCTTATCTTATGAGGTTGACTCCATTTTTTCTTCAATATTGATTGTTATATTTATGGCTTCAATACATGGCCTACATTTGTTTCCTTGGATTTTTTATTGAAAGGTGAGTAGAAGTCCCAATATGCACCAATCCATTTTTAAGGGTTTCGTACCCTGATATTTAAACTAGCTGACTAGTTCCTTAAGTTGGGAGTCATAAACTTGAACTCTCTTGTTGTAACATACCCAACTCCCTGACTAGGCCATGCTACTGCCAAAATGACTAACATGTTGATTCAAATGCAAAAATATACACAACATGACATACAAGCATGCTATTATAATTAATTCTTAAAAAATCATGAACGTAAGTGATTCAAACATGCACAACAAAAATTAAACACATTACATAAATCAAACACATCAAGAAATATTGTAACACCCCACCCTTGATGTAGCATTGTATAATTATAAATATTATGAATGGTCGCAGGCCAAATGAATCACTGGTTATAGACGAGCAAGGACTAGAATTAAGGGGGGATATGATTCCACAAGAGAGGGGGATTAATGGGGGTTTTGAGAGGTTTTAATATGCCTTGATTCTTAATCCATCTTCATTAATCAGTTTGTCATTTATCCATTTATCCCTCTGACTTATTAAACACTCAAATCACTAAATTCAACCCACTCATTTATGACAACATGGGTTGAGTGTAATCATCCCTGGGGGGGAAAGTAAGAGTCAAGACAACATGGGAGAAGAATACATTCGAGTAGGAAGGAATACAATATTTTTACAGTTAGTAAGAAGGGATGAAAAACAGAGCTAAATGTTGGCAAAGAGTGGCCAGGTGTAGTGGGTATGAAAGATAGCTTGTTGAATCTTGTAATTGTGTTGAGAATGAGGTTGTTATTCCTATGAGTGATTCATGTTGAGGATATTACCCAATATCATTTCTAAATGTTGTGTGAGAACTCCTATTGAAACTATATTTCGTGGAGCCCCTGGTAGAGAGATTTATGTACAATCTGTGTTGGAGCCTTGAAGTGGATGGAGATTGTCTGAGGGACTGTGGTGCAAAGAAGGAAATCTCATCCATTGGGTTGTGTGTATTGATGGGGAAGAGATATAGGTAGATGGAATTGTTTTAAGAGTCACTTCAATGTGTTTGAGTGAGTTTTGAGTTGCTACAATGGACTGTAGACACCCTTAGGAGCCTATCTTTCCTTGTGGACACATAGCCCCAATTCAAAGGTGGAGTTTTATAAAGAGAATTGGTGCAAAAAATCATGTGGTAACTAATTTTCTCCATTGGTGATCTATGATTTTATTTTTTGATGATTCAAAGTTTGTTCCCACTTTGTCGAATTTTACTGACCTCTGAAATATTTCAGTGAACCAAGAAAATTTCTTCAGCGAACTAAGAATTTTAATTAACTCAAAATGAATCTAGGTCGTTGATCGCCAGTTCTAATGTGATCCAAGTTGTTGATTCATATACTCCTCATATGCCATGAAAACATGAAATTCAACCCCCTAGGCCAATTTTCAACTCTGCAACTTGCAGGTTGATGGAATTAATCATCTCTTCGACCATTAGGAGTGAAAACTATACTTGAATTTGTTTAGAAATTTGGGGGTTTTGTTCTAATTTTACAATTTTCCCCAAATTTGACACAAATCAATATCTACAAGAGAGAATTTACAAAATTCACACTGGCCTTTGGTCCATATGGGTCTGAAGTTGAACCAAAAGCTCTGATACCAATTTGTAAGGTCCCCAAATCCCTCATTGAGGCATGCTACCACAAAAAAATATCTCTGATACCAGTCTATAACATACCCATCCTCAAAGTTGAGTCTCATTACTACCATTTTTTACTAACATATAAATTCAAATGAAAAATAATTAAAAAAGTGAATGTAAATGATTACACATGCACAAAAACATTCATACATGTAAAATACAAAGTAAATGCATCATTCTATCACAACATTAACATTAAATAACATAATGATCAAAACACTTATATTTTAAAAATGTTTTTACACATTAGGCTACAAACAAAGGACATTTATCCCTTGAGTCGTTTAAGATTTTGGAGATTGGAGAAGTTTGGGGAATGTTTGTTTTCTCTTCTTCCTAGCTATCATTCTTGGGTTGACCCAGGTTCAAGTCCTGATTTGGTTTCCAACAAAACCCTCCTTAAAACTATCGTCCCTTCTGGTAACCCAGAAGGCAACACAACACATAGGATGCACTGCACAATCTCACCTGAGATAGTTCTTAGGGGTGGCTGCAACACTCAGGTTCTTGCATCCTGGGAATGAGTGGGGATCTGTGAATTCACCCTCTCTGTTCTTCATTAAATTAATAGCTCATACATCTAGATTTATTATACTGTTATTCTTACTCATGCATGTGAGATATCATATCTAACTAATTCATTCATTCATTTATCTAACATATAATCATCAACATCAAGAAGATACATAAAATTCGGTGACATAACACATGGTCTATCATGGTTCACCCCTCCTAGGATATGTCCACAACGATTTGGATATTATGTTATTTTATTATCTTCAGTCCAAACTATAGCGTCACGTGCATTACAACTCTTCATCAAAACAGGTTGAGATATTATAGTGAGGAGGACTAGATCGCACTAGGCTCCTCGGCCTGCAATCTAACCCTCAAGATCTACCCTCATCCTTCTCCTCAACTCAACAACTTACAAAAATAGATCAAAGTAACATTATGATACAATGACAATCAACATGACCTCCTACTCTGAACCTCAGAACAACAGAACTCCCGACCGAGAATAATTGAATCGAACCCAAAACAATAACCCCTTACCTAGACCTCCTAGGTATCTATTTATACATATTTTAGGCTTACCAATGATTACATTCTCTTACCAAAACCCTAAACCTATCCTGGATATGTCTTCTTGCATGTGTGCCTCGCATGCCTTCCTCTTTTGCATGTGCATCTGTTTTAGACGTGCTTCTTTTCCTACATGTGTGTTTGCCTTACACGTGCTTATCCTTCTGCATGCGCATTCGTCTCCGACGTCATTATTTTCCCTCAAAGATGGTCTGCGCCCAACAAGCCCATAACACTGACATCGTGCCTCATCCCGAGTCACTGCCTAACTCTCGTGTCTGCCATTGCATGTGTCAGTGCTTTGTACATATCTATTATCTGTTGGCACTCCTCTTGAGCCCGACTGCTCTTTAATGACATGGCGTAGACCACTTGCATTTTGACTAGAGGTCTTAAGATATCGACCCCCTCCAAGCCTATTTGTTTGAGGCATGCTTTTGTTATGTCGATTTCCACAACCAATTTTTCTTCCTTTTTCTGTAGGGGCTCCAACTGAGCCTGTCGTGTGATTTTATGTGCCTACATCACTTTTTATTCTTCCTAAAGGTTCTTCATTTCTGCAACTGTCTTAATATTCTCTAGCAGGGACATTTTTCTCTGTCGTTGCTTGACATCTGCCATTGTTGCGTGAAATTTATCTTCCTTTCATTGCAGCTCTTGTAGGCTCTCGTCTTCTAATATTTGGGTCCATAGCGGGTTGCTCTTCTCCAACATTTCTACCACTCTATGTATGTTCTATGCAATTTTTTCTGCAGTGACTGTCGCGTCTTGCTCTCTTTGCGCTCATACTTTTGGGGGAGTCATAGGTGCTTCTCGCTAATCCAGTTCCTTGATTTTATCTTTATATTGTTGTAGAGTTTGTGCTATCTTTGTTATCTTCTCCTCCAAATATGCTTCCTCTAATATTGTGTCATCTGAGATAGCTTGAAAGACTATGTCTATATGGGTCTCCATATGGTCCACCTTTTGTTGCGTTATCTCTTTCTTCTGCCCTTCCTGGATGATGGCAAGGAATCTATAAGAAACTCCATGGAATCTATAAGAAACTCTAGGGCATGGAATCTATAAGAAACTCCATGGACCCAAGAGCTAAATAAAAACATGAAGAAGAACATGAAGATTCCAAGAAAGAAAGAGAAATCAGAACAACCAGTCATTCTATCAAGAATCACAAGATTACCAGCCTAATATGAACTCACTAAAAGCAATCAAGCAGAAGAACTGAAAGTTGTGATAAAGAACAGTGTATGGAAGACTTATGAATGAAAGTATTGTGATACCTAGAACTAGAGGTTCTACCAGATGGAGGGAGAAGACTATGATGATTACTTGTTCCAGTAAACCAAACTTGTCTCCACATGAGTCATTATATCATCCGCAACATCCATGAGTTGAAGTTCTACATCAGATGAATACAAAGAATGTTCTCCAGAGAAATTGAATAAAGAACATATGAAGAGCAATCTCAAGACTTTGAGGCATACCAGAAAGAGACCCTTGTATGCAGATAGAAGAAGATAACTTGGTGGAAGAACCTCCAGTGCACAGCAGAAGCATGGTGAAGATTTCCTATAACATCAAGATGACTACTCAGTAGATCAGATCTCATGATGACAGAAGAAGTGCCACATGGATATGTTCTAGTTTTTCAACTATGATATACTCTATTGTTCATATCTACATGAATCCTTCACAGTGTTCCAGACTAAAGTACATTTGAAATCAAGTATTAAATTATCTGTAATGAAGTCCAGAAAGGAGAAAGTGATTCTCCAAATACATATCTCCATAGATGAGCAGATAAGCAGACATTTTGGTAAAGCTTTTATCCAAGATGAAAGAGTTTGCGTACTCAAGCTGGAACTCGTGGAAACAACTTCCTTCTTATTGAAAAAGGAAGAAATGACTCTCTAGGTTAGGAGGGAGCACTGAAAATATTATTGAAGCATTTATTCTTGAAAAATAGTCCAGACTAGACAGATTCTTTCCTGTTCGGAAAGTGGATTGAGATTTCTGACGGACAGTGACTTCCCATTGTGGTTAACATGGGAAGTAGTTTAATTGTTGATGTATCATAGACAGTGACTTCCCATTGTGGTTAACATGGGGAGTGGTCTAGGGCAGTCTCTCTTCTTGAGGGTTACTCAAGAAGACTAGCCCGCCTCGTTGGACAATGATTTCTCATTGTGTTTAACATGAGGAAAGGTATGTTTTGGAGGTTGATGCAGGACAGTCTTTTCCTCTTATGGTTAATAGAGGAAATGGTTCAGACAGTCATTCCTTAAGGTTTATACATTCTCTCCAGGGTGCACTTTGATTAGTGTAGGAGGAATGGCCCAGGGTGGGGAATGGTCCAGGCTTAGCAATCAGGGACAGACATTCCTTAGGGTTTATACATTCTCTCCAGGGTGCACTTTGATTAGTGTAGGAGGAATGGCCCAGGGTGGGGAATGGTCCAGGCTCAGCATTCCTTAGGGTTATACATTCTCTCCAGGGTGCACTTTGATTAGTGTAGGAAGAATGGCCTAGGGTGAGGAATGGTCCAGGTTCAGAAGACAGGACAGTTATTCTTCCTTGCTTGAGAAGAATAGTCCAGATATCTCATTATTCTACTCTGAGGCAGATATTATTTCAGAGCTCATAGATGTGAGTGAAAGATTGGCCCAGATGATTCAGTTTATATCATAACATTGTTTCTATGCAGGTTGCTATCAGATGTTGTTATGAAGACTGTATGACAGTGAATGAAGACTATTGTGGTGCATATGTTCCATTGTTCATGATTATATGTTGTTGATCAAGTACTTGTGTGTTACTTGGTGTGGTCATGTACCACTGGATTGTAGTTATGTACTACTATGAATAGACACAGTTTTGTTCTATTCTTGTTCTAATTGCCTTGAAGACTATCAGCAGCTTATTGGAGATAATAATCATCCAGACAAATGATGAATAGAGATTTTCCAGACGGAAAATAGTTCAGAGAATTATAAGAATGACTCTTGTATCACTCTATGGTGTGAGTGACTGATCCAGCATCATGTCTGATTACTCAGATGAAGTATGGTTTCGAGAGATGATGCAACTGATGGTGATGGTGATGCTCGTGATCTATTCATGAGATAGTCTAAATGACTATGTTGATGCTACCGATTAAATGGTATGTTTTTGTGCTCAAGACCATTTCCTATAATACCTCCCTAGCTAGGAGGGAGTGTTAATATTATGGTAGCTGCGGGAGGTATTTACCTCCACATGTGAACCTGACAAGAATAGGAGACTCCGGAAAGCAAGAGAAAACCCTAATGAATTGGCTAATAACCCTAGAAGTCTTGTCGGCTCAAGAAGATAATTTATATTAGGTTATTAGCCTCCAAGAGAAGAATTCGGCCAAAAATAATAATAATAAACTGAACAGACATGTACCCAGAAGGAGAAGTCAGCCCCAACAAATCTAACAGAACCACTATAAATACAGGGAGCCAGTTCCCATTTGACACATCTCAAGATTGCAGAGCAGCAACTGGTGTGCACTGCAGTTCCCAGTTTGGTGCGCATGTGTGGAGGAGAGCTGCAGGTGCAGCTGCTGCAACAACAATTTTTCAGTGTTGGATTGGACTATCTCTTGGCTAGGGTTTGGACTATCTGATCAGCTATTGTTGGTGCACTATCCTTGGAGGAAGATGTGATATACCTTGTTTGGCTATATAGCTTAGGGTTTTCTTCCGGAGTAATTCTCAGTCAAGGTTAAGGTGCTCAGAGGGTGGCTTCGGCTTATGGTTGGGTGATGAGGGTATCGTCAATGGTAAAACGAGCACACAATCTTCTATATTCTAACATCTCGTGTGTGACACTAACCTGTAACTTATACAACGCCTTTGTTGGTATCTTGGGCATCACCAAGTCTAATTTTTCGATATCCTTCACGGGATTCTACATATTTTCCTCATCGATGAACATATATTTAGTGTTATGATAAAGTTAGCACTTCCCTGCACTGTGATTTGTAATGTTTATCTGACATGTGCTCAAATGTTCCTTTTTTTGTTGTTCCGCCTTGATCCTCAAATGTTCTATCATAATTTTTACCTTTTGTACTTGTTCCAAAATTGGAGCTCGATGGTTTTCCGCATTTTCCCATACTTTCGACAGTCAATATTCTACTGTCGTGGCTATCATCTCTACGTCATCTATTTTCAGTGACGTTTCCATTTGTTTCCTATGGGCCTTTCCTTTTTTCCTGGCGCCACTTGCTCTGTTATTCTCTTTCTTTTGGCATATGGTTGTTCAGATGCTTCTTTCATCTGTGTGTCCATGTCAGTATCATGCTCAACTTCTTTTTCCATGGTTACATCTTGTACCTCTGTATGCACTTCCTCTTCACTCACTTGTTATGTCGGTGCTCTGGGTGCCTGCTCTATAGCCTATAGGCCCTGTGTAGGACCACGATGTGACTTCTTTTGTGTCCTATTCTTCATTCAAATTGATTTTCTTGCACCCACTATACCTATTGTTGTTTTCTTTTGTTGGCTAGCGCCATTCCTGCCTATCTGTTGCGCGGGGACTGTGTTACCCTCCATATGGACTTGTACTGTTGGCATTTCTCTTGGAATCGCTGGTACTTTTCAGTCCTCATGCCACTCTTGGACCTACATGTGGATGTCATGTGTCGTTACACAGTACTTCAGTAGAAACTACTCCTTGGTTGGGTCCTTCTTTGCCTGTAGCCACATGATGTGACGCGATGCGTGGAAATTCACTATTTGTCCATAGTCCTGGACAGTTTTTGGTGATATCCTCCATGTATATTCCACGTTGTTCTGAATCTCTGTTAAGTATTGTGTGAACATGTCATTCTTTACTTTCTTTACCTTGGGATCTTATGTGCTTCACAACGATGTGTAGTGTGTTGCGCCACATTTTCCTGTCCTTGTCAGGAACATCGTATGTGTCAATTTGTGCCACCCCATAATTGAAATGAGGATGAGTAACCATGAGTAGTGGAACTCAGATACCCAGTCTTGCACATCCTTACAGTCTTCTAGGAATGAGTTGATTAGATACAGGGCCCAGCTCATCGAGCTCCCCTTTGTGCATTGCGCCGCAACTTCTACTACTCCTGCGGACACTTCTTATTTTTAGCACTTGCGCATTAATTTACAACCGAGTAATTTGGTTGCAAATCAAGTCAGAGAATCATTGATGTTATTATTCATGATTCCTCTATTCCCCCTCTTTACGCCATACTTCGCTTTAATCTCATCGGAGATGGCCTTTTCTTGAGTCTTGTCTTCTAGGTATTGCTC
Source organism: Picea glauca (assembly GCA_000966675.3). Classification (NCBI taxonomy): domain Eukaryota; kingdom Viridiplantae; phylum Streptophyta; class Pinopsida; order Pinales; family Pinaceae; genus Picea; species Picea glauca. The sequence goes on along the minus strand of JZKD02S2438549.1, from coordinate 284,595 downwards.
CCACTTCTCCTCATCTTTGGGTAGCCTTGTAATCACTGTGATGAGGTCAACATTGATCAGTACTGGCATGTCCATCCATAGGATGCCTCCATGCACCCTTGCTAGCAAATTTTTAAGACATCAATGTATGTATTTCCTGCGCTCGAAGTGCAATATGTCTAATAGGTTCATGATACATGTGTTGTACAGGCCCAGGATCCACTGTGCAGGCTCCAAAAGTGGTGCGCCTGATGGGCCCTATCCCCTACTCTCTAGGTAGCTCTGTGCTACCAAATCTGAGAAATTTTTTACATCCGAGACATCATGGTTAGAGTATTGAAGGACATCGACTCCTCCTACCATGTTATCCCCAGTTTTCACTTCATTGGGAATTTTTGGCATTACTATACTTAGCTCTTCCTAAGTGTGTTGAACGCCCTGCGTACTGCTTTATGCTCTCAGCTTATTTTTCGCTTGTGGGGACGATACTCCCCTCTCTTGCTCTGTTTCCTACTCTGGTTCTGGGCCCAGGCCCTGCTGCATGGAATCCATGGCTGATTCTACTTCATGTGGCCCTTTTCCCCTGGATGCGTCAGATTTCGTCCACTCAGTATCCTCTACCAACTACTCAAGATCTTGTGTGGATTATTTCTCCTCATCCACATGTAATTTGGTTTTCTCATATCCTGGTGTGTGGATTTATTTCACATCCACCACTATCGGCATCTCACTAGTTCCGCATTGTGGTCCTTGTGTGATACTATGGGTGATTCATCCAGTTCTACTTGGTGCTCCAACTCGAGGTGGTGACATGGTGGTTAAATTCAAACTACAATCTCTCAACTTGATGGATGGTAGTGCAATTGCACACTCTCTCGCTCTTCCGCTCGACTCGTCATTTTTCTCCTTAGAAAAAATCACAATGGGTCAGTTTTCCCCCTCTTTTCGACTTTATAGCGTGATGGGAAAATGACAGCTGTGTCGCACTGATACTTTTCACCTTTTTCCCCTTTTCGTTATATTTCCTATGCACGATACCTTTTTACACGTTAATCGTTCTTCTACGCGTCATGTTTTCGAACCCTGGTTTTCTTGCAGCACCCCATTCCGTCTTCCTAGTTCTATTATGTTGAGTCCCTCCCTATGCGCTAAATTGTTTCAATTTTCTATTTTCTATTTTTTTCCCCTTATATCCCTATCTTTTTACTGTGCAGTGTTGTCTAAGTACTAGGAGGTCGACTATCTCTATACAAATCCAGTCAACTCCCATTGATCATTCCTCTTAGTTCAGTACCTCTTAAATATTTCAATTGTACAACTCCCCCATCTGTGACATTATTCACTTCATATGGTCCCAACCAATGCATTCTAAATTTTCCTGGGTGTTGAATAAATTTACTGGCATACACCAAGACTAGGTCTCCTTCCTTGAAACTCTTTCTTTTAATATGTCTATCATGCCAAGTTGTGTCCCTTTCTTTCTATAGTTCTTGGTGAAATCCTGCTAGAATCCTATCTTGTTCTATCAACATCAGTTGACTTAGCCTTTTTTGTATTGTGCCTTGTTTTGTCATGTTAGTGATTTCTGCAATCAATTGATAGTCTGCAACTCTGACTACCATATTTTTCCTCTACGCAATGTTGAATTCTTGTGGCACAGTCCATGTAATAAAGTATTGAATGATGTCATAAAAATATTCATCAGCTACTTGTACTGAAAATAACCGTGCATTAGGGAAGTTGTCCTCTAAGTTCATAGGTTCCTCTCCATTAGTGATCTTTGACAGGTGATCAAGTCCTACATTCAACTTCCCAGGTTTGACTATCACTTCAAAGTCAAATTCCATAAACAACAGTAACCATATACAAATCCCCCCCCCCCTGGCTTATTGACTAGGTATTTGAGGGTAGAATGATCTGTGAACATTTTAAAGTTTTTCCCAAGTAGATAGTGTATGAACTTCTGCAATGAATATACCATTGCTAAGCCTTCTCTTGTTGTAGTATTGTAGTTCTTCTCTAACTCTAAAAATTTTATGCTTGCAAATGCTATAGGATGGTCTAGCTCTCCTCCTTTTGGTTGTGCCAGAATAGCTCCAAGTGTTATCGTTGATTCATCTACATGCACATGAAATGTCTTTTCCCAATCTGGGAATACTAGTATTGGTGTTGTTACCATCTTCTCTTTTAGAGTGTCCAAACCTTGTTGACAGTCCTCACTCCACTAAAATTTACTATCTTTCCTCAACAATTTCTCCATCAGCGTAGTGATCTGTGCATACCCTTTTATGAATTTCCTGTAGTAGCGTGTGTGTCCCAATGTTTATCTCAACTGACGTACTAATCTCGGTGGTGGTAAATTGACAATCACTGCAATCTTTGCAGGATCTACTGGCAAGCCTTGTTTACACACTATATGGCCCAATAGTATCCCAAAAGGTGTCCCAAATATGTACTTCCTGATATTTAATGATATCTGACACAACCTGCATATTTTCAACATCAACCTTAATACCTCTACATGGTCTTTCAACAAACTGTAGACTATCCAATCATCCAGATATACCTCTAAAAACTGGTGGATGAATTCTTTGAATGCAACTATGACTACTCTAGAGAATATTGTTGGTGCATTCTTCAGTCCAAAAGGCATGACTGTGTACTAGTAGGACCCCCATTATGTGGAAAAAGTGGTCTTGTACTTGTCTTTTGGGGCTATCTTGATCTGATGGTAGCCTGAGAATCCATATGTGAATGAATATGCTTCCTGGCCTCATACATTCTCTAATACCTCATCTTTGAAAGGGGTAGGGAAAGGGTCATGTAGGCAATAATAATTCAACTTCCTTGGGTCGACACATATCCTTATCCCTCCTCAGTTCCTCTCCTGAACTACCATAGGGCTTACCCATTCAAATTCCTCCATTGGTTCTATGATTCCAGCCTCCAACATTCTATCAATTTTTGCTTTTACTTTTTTCTTATATATCGGGTTCAGTCTATATGGTTGTTGTCTAACTAATCTAGCCTCAAATTTGAGAGGTATATTCATCTCTCCTGCCTCTCTTGATATGCCTTTATGATCCAGGGGATCAAATTTTTCTCAAAAATCAAAGTGCTCGGAATTGCTTCAAAACAAACACTGTGCAGGCCTCGTTCTCACGATCCCAGCGCAACTTGGACAGGTTCAAACGGACGTCGTATGAGTGAGATATCATGTTCTGTTCATTTTTCCAAACAAGAAAAATTTTGTTGATTGTACAGTCCATAGAGTCTGTACAGTGATGACGTGGCAGGTAACATGGACTGGCCACTGTGCAGAGGTGTTGAGTTGGTAGGTTGACTGGGAAGGCTAGGTGGAATATACATGGATTAATGGTTTGTTGACACATGGCATCTGGGTGGCAAGTAATATGGTGCCACATGGCCCACTCGTGGGCTTCCATGTGGAACCCCTCCAGTGTATAAAAGTTATTGTAGTCTGCGGGGGTCAAAGCCCCAACCTCCGGGGACACGTCAACGTTTTGGCAAGGCCCAGGCTACCAACCCTCCCAAGGCTTAGTTCTTAACCACATATGTGCTAACATTTATTTGAATTTCAATTTGGGTTGGATTGGCGGAGGAAAGGGCTGGGGCCTAGCCCCAACCCCCATTTTACACACCATCCGACCATACCATAGAAACTGTGGCACAGAAAGGAAGCTAGCCCACATGTATTTCCACAATACTATTCCACATAACCAATGGCGCGAGGAATGGGGTTAAGCCAGAAGGTGCGGAGGTTTGGCCACATGGCTATACCATATAATTGTTGGTGCAGTTGTTCATCCACTATCCGACGGAGGCTGAGATAGGCATTGGGATGTGGCCATATGCCCCCCATGTGACCAACACCTCTGCCCAAGGGGGCGCTAAACGTGCTAAAGGTTCGACAAATTGTGACGAATTGTGGGATGCATGGTGTGCTAGGTTTTTGGCCCAGTAACGCCGTGTGAGCCGGGTTAGTCACACACAGGTGCGAATTGGAGAACCAGAGACAACAAGCTTGAAGGGGAAACTTTCAAGGAGGATATATTCTTCATTTTTTGGCCAAACCAGGTGCAGAAAGAGCCCAGCTAGGGGTTTTTGGATTTTATGGAGCCATTGGAGCCATCTATTTGGCATTTTGAGCACTGTAAAGGACTTGTTTTTAGCACTTTGGGCAAATAATAAAAGAGATCCATTGGAAGATGGACCAGGAGATGTAGCCCAAGAGAGGGGTGAACTCCTTTATCATTTGTTGTGTTATGTGTTTACCGATGGTTGTTAATTGTTAGTTACTATGTGCATCTTAAGTGTGAAAACTCTTTAATTTATTTGTTTTCAAATTGATCCTTTTTCCCAAGCACGCATAAGTAACACAAATAATTTAAAAGATACAAGTCTTCTCATTTTCAGATCAAGTTGGTATCAGAGCATAGGTTTTTGAAGGCTTGATTGTTTGCAAGTGTTTCGTTTTCTGATGCTTACAAGGTTGAAGCTCACAAGAGGAGAAGGTCAACTTGTAGAGCCAAGTTCTCAACTGTCAAGAAGGAGAACTACCAAATCACCTCAAGCTTCAAGGAGATATTCACCAAGTATGGCTCATGAGGAGATTCATGGAACTCTTCCTTCAGAGGAAGAAACTCTCAGAAAATATTTCTATGATATGACTAAGGTGGTGAAAGTTTTGTTTGAAGAAAGAATTGCAATATTGCAAGGTGAAATCTCCAACCCTCCAAAGGGCAATGGAGACATTGGTGATAAAACTCCAAAGGGAAATGGAGGGAATGGTGATTCTCCACCTCCATCTTCCACCATTTCACAACCACCTCCAAATTCTCCAAAATAACATGGTAAAACTCCTCTACAAACTCCTTTTCTTAAGCTTGATATTAAGTTTGAATTTCCTATGTACAGTGGAGAGGTAAATGATGAGAAAATGGATAACTGGATTTGTCATATTGAAGTGTATTGTAGGATACAAAGGATCACATATGATGATACTAAGATTCAACTTGCTTCTTTAATATTGGACAATGCAACACTCATTTGGTGGGAAGCCAAAACTCAAGAGGACATGAAGAAACATGGTAAAGTTTTATCCTCTTGGAATGATTTTATTGTTGCACTTAAAAGACAATTTTATCCATTAGCATACATGCAGAAAGATATTATGGATTGGCAAAACTTTAGACAAGCTAAAGGGAAAAAATTTCAAAGCTACACTCAATAATTTAGAAGAAGGGATTTGATTTTGGGTACGGATTTGTCTTCTCAAGAAACTTTACTCAAATATATTGGAGGATTGCATAGTTACTTTAGGCACACAATACTTGTGTTTAACCCTACAAATCTAGATGAAGTTTGTGTACAGGCAACTCATTTGGAAGCAAGAGGGAGGAATGAACCTCAAGAGGGCAGCAAGAAACCTTTTGTTCATGGAGACAAAGGAAAGAAGAAGTTCAAGGGGAATAGAAGAAAGAATGCTTCAGTCAAGAAAGAGCGAGAGAAACTCACATGTAAATATTGTTCAAAATATGGCCATGATGAAGACCATTGTTGGAAACTTCATCCTGAAAAGAGACCCAAAAAGTTCAACAATAAGGGGAAACCAAATATTGTTGCAACTATACAACATGATTTAGGTTCTGATTCAGGTGATGAAACAAAGATTACAGCCATGGTTTTTCAAGGTAAGGACTCTATTGCAAGTACTAGTTCTCCAAGTAGTAATATCCTCAATGAAACTCAACAAGAAAATAAAAGAATAGAGATTTTCCACATAAGAGTGATTTCAAAGCATACCAAAATAGATACTCTTTTTTATACTGGATATCAAGCAAACCTCATATCTAAAGACACTGTCAAGAAACTAAAATTGGAAACTACTCCACATCCTAAACCATACCCTCTAGGATGGATATGTGACAATGACAAATTGCATGTGACAAGAAGGTGTAAACTTAGATTTGCCATCACTACAAATTTTATAGATGAGGTAGAGCTTGATTTTATTCCTTTGGATATTTGTGGTATTGTGTTGGGAAGCCCATACTTATATCATAGGAGAGCCATCTTTCATCGTCACGAGAAAAAGTATCATTTGTTTAAAAATGGAGTTGAATACATTATTAGAGCACATACAAAGAAGTTGAATTTGTCACTTGTAAATACTGGACAAATGAAGAGATTAGTCATTGCTAGTAAGAATTTTGTCCTCTTGATGATCAAACCCAAAGAAAATGTTGAAAAAGAATCTTTCCAAGGTTGTGGTTCAAAGTTGAAATCTGATTTATATGAGGTTTTTAACCAACATGATGAGATGTTTCAGGAACCAAAGGGATTGCCTCCAAAAAGGGATATCCAACATGAGATACAATTGCAGCAAGATTGTCCTCTTCCAAACATTGGTATGTACAGGATGTCAATCATGGAGAATGACAAAATTAAAAAACAAATCCAAGAGTTTCTTGAAAAATGGGTCATTATGCCAAGCACTTTGCCATGTGTATCACCAATTGTTTTAGTACCAAATAAAGATGGTACATGGTGCATGTGTGTAGATTTCAGGGCCTTGAACAAGAATACGGTATATAATTGTTATCCTCTTCCTAGAATTGATGATTTTCTTGATCAATTGAAAGATGCTAAATCTTTTACTAAATTGGGTTTGAGAAGTGGATATTGTCATATTAGGATTGTTGAAGGAGACACTTGGAAGACATCTTTCAAAACAAATCAAGGTTTGTTTGAGTGGATGGTAATGCAATTTGGACTTTGCAATGCTCATGTTACATTCATGAGAGTCATGAATGATGTTTTAAGACCTTTTCTTGATGATTGTGTGATAGTATACTTGGATGATATTTTGATATTTATCAAATCTCGTGAATATCATGTTATGCATGTGAAGCAAGTTATGGATGTCCTAAAGAAAGAAAAATTATTTTTGAAGATGTCCAAATGTGAGTTTGGAAAGACCTCACTTGTTTACTTGGGGCATATTGTTGGAGGAGGAGAACTAAAAATTGATCCCTCCAAGGTCAAATTCATTTTAGATTGGCCAAATCCCAACAATGTAACTGAGGTAAGAAGATTTTTGGGAGCAGCCCAATATTGGAGAAATTGTATTGCTAACTTCTCTTTAATTGCAGCTCCATTACATGTAGTGACAAGCATCAAGAAATTTTTCCAATGGGGAGGCAAGCAATAAAAAGCATTTGATGCATTGAAGGAGAAGATTAGTTAAGCTCCAGTTCTTGCACTTCCATATTTGAGACAACCATTGGAGATCCAAACAGATGCAAGCAATTATGCAATGGGAGCAGTCTTATTGCAACATGGTAAGCCCATTTGTTTTCATTCTGAAACTTTTAATGGTGCATCGATTAACTATCCTACTTACGATAAGGAGTTGTATGATTTTGTGCAAAGTGTGAAAAAATGTAAACATTATTTGTTGGGAAAAGAAACTATCATTCACACAGATCATCAACCATTGCAATACTTACAATCACAAATGAAGCTGCAACAAGCAAGGCACTTCAGATGGATGGGTTTTCTACAACAGTTCCACTTGGTTATAAGGTATAAAAAGGGCATTTATAAGAAAGTTGTTGATATGCTTTCTAGGCCTATTGTTAGTGCTTCATTTATTCTTAAGCATAATTATATCATGCATGAGAGCTATGTTAAACAATATGCTTTAGATGCTGATTTTAAAGAGGTTTATGCAACTTTGTGTCCTTCTAACCAAGTTGAGGAATTGGATTACCATGTGCATGATAATCTCTTGTATCATCTTGGCAAGCTATGTATTCCATAGGGTGAAAGAGTCAACATCATAAGGGAAGCTCATTCTTCTCTTATTGCCGACCAATTTGGTGTAGGCAAGACGATGGCTAATTTGCAAAGGTATTGATATTGGCCTAAAATGAATGAAAGTGTTTCAAGATATGTAAGAGGGTGTTCTCTATGTGCTACAAGCAAGCCTAGAAATAGAAAGTTGGGTTTGTATACTCCACTTCTGGTTCCTTCTCGCCCTTGGGAAAGCATTTCCATGGACTTTGTAGGAGGTCTACCTATGTCTAAAAATAATCATGATTATATTTATGTTGTGGTTGATCGTTTTGGAAAAATGTGTATTTTGATGCCTTGTAAGAAGTAGGTTACAACTGAGCAAATGACACATATGTTCTTTCAACATGTTTGGGTACATTTTGGGTTTCCTAAATCCATTATTTATTATTGAGATTCTCGATTTATTGAGAAATTTTGGTCAAGTTTATGGGAACTCATGGAAACCAAGCTGAAAAAGAGAACAACTTTTCATCCACAAACTGATGGTCAAACATAAGTGGTTAATATGACAGTAGTGCATCTTCTTCGTTGTTATTGCAACAAGCATCCTAAGCTTTGGGATGAGCACCTACACTACATTCAGTATGCTTACAACTGATCTAAGCACTATTCAACTCAAACCTCTCCATTTGAAGCATGTTTTGGTTATTTGCCCAAATCTCCTTTAGATTTTATCTTTGGGAAAGACGTTGCTATTGATGGTCATTATGACATTGATAGGTCAAAGAAGTTCATTGAACAAATTCATTTGGTGCATCTAATGGTAAAAGAACAGTTGGAAAATAGCCAAACCAAGTACAAGACAAGACATGACAAGCATCATGTTGATCACAGTTTACAAGTTGGAGATGAAGTTTGGATTTACATTAGCAAAGAGAGGCTTAAAGGAGAAGGTAAAAAACTGAAACCAATTAGATATGGACCTTTCAATATTCTTGAAAAGATTGGTAACAATGCCTTCTGTTTAGATTTTCCTCCTTATATGCAAATGTATGCAGTTGTCAATGTTGAGAATTTGAGATTGTATGAGCCTCCTTTGATTAATGATCAAGGAGAACATGTTCATATTCCTTCTATAGATGATTTCTCGCCAGAATATCTTTCAGAACTGCATGAAGACACAATCCTTGATAGGAGGATGAGAACTTCAAAACGAGGGAATGTGGAATACCTTCGAATTGGTCTTAAAAGCACAAATCCAAGCAAGGCCAAGTGGATTGAGGTTGGAAAGGTTAGGGAACTATACCCTCATCTTCAGATAGACTGGAAGTAGTATTTTGGAGGTCCAAAAGCTTCCCAATTGGGAGGAGTGATCCAGGGGATCAAGTTTTGCTCAAAACTCAAAGTGCTCGGAATTGCTTCAAAACAGACATGTGCATAGAACTCGTTCTCACGATCCTAATGCAACTTGAATGGGTTCAAACGGATGTCATATGAGTGAGATATCGTGTTCTATTAAGTTTGCCAAACATGCAAAATTTTGATGACTGTACAGTGATAACGTGGTAGGGTATGGTCCCACACATGGCAGGTGACGTGGACTGGCCACTGTGTAGAAGTGTTAAGTTGGCAGGTTGACTGGGTAGGCTAGGTGGCAGATATGGGGACGAATGGTTTGTTGACACGTGGCAAGTAATATGGTTCAACGTGGCCCAGTCGTGGGCTACCATGTGGAACCCCTCCAGTGTATAAAATGTGGTGTGTTCTGCAAGGGTCGAACCCCTGACCTCCGGGGACACGTCAATTTTTTGGCAGCGACTGAGCTACCAGCTCACCCATGGCTTAGTTCTTAACCACATATGTGTTAACATTTATTTGAATTGCAATTTGGGTTGGGTTGGCGGACGAAAGGGTTGGGGCCTAGCCTCAGCCCCCAATTTACACACCATGCAACCATACCATAGAACCTATGGTGTGGAAAGGAGGCTAGCCCACATGTCTTACCATAATACTATTCCACATAACCAATGGCACGATGAATGGGATTAAGCTAGAATGTGCAGAGTTTTGGCCACATGGCCATACCATATAATCGTTGGCACAGATGTTCATCCACTATCCAACGGGGGCCGAGATAGGCGTTGGGATGTGGCCATATTCCCCCCATGCGACCAACACCTCCACCCAATGGGGTGCTAAACGCACTAACAGTTCAACAGATTTCCATGAATTGCGGGATGCGTGGTGTGCTGGGTTTTTGGCCCAGTAACGTTGCAGGAGCTAGGTTAGTCACACACAGGTGTGAATTGGAGAACCAGAGACAACAAGCTTGAAGAGGAAACTTTCCAGGAGGATGTCTTCTTCATTTTTTGGCCAAACCAGGTGTAGAAAGAGCCCATCTAGGGGTTTTGGATGTTTTGGAGACATTGGAGCCATCTATTTGGCATTTTGAGCACTATAAAGCATTGTTTTTAGCACTTTGAAAAAATAATAAAAGAGATCCATTGGAAGTTGGACCAGGAGATGTAGCCCAAGAGAGGAGTGAACTCATTTATCATTTTTTGTGTTATGTGTTTACTAATGGATGCTAATTGTTGGTTATTAAGTGCATCCTAAGTGTGAAAACTCTTTAATTTATGTGTTTGCAAATTGATCCCTTTTCCCAAGCACACATAAGTAACACTTACAAATAATTTAAAAGATACAAGTCTTCTTATTTTCAGATCACTTTCACCTCTGTAAAGGTTGTTGGGAACATGTCATTGTACTCATGCAATAAATATGTTATGCTTTCTACTGTTTGCTCATCCCAATAGTCTCCAATGCTGGCCATTTTGGGATTCTCAATTGTCTCAGTGTTGAATTTCTTCACCTTGATCGGCGCAACAAACACTTATGATTCCAGAGGTGGAACTTCCACCCCTCTTTCACCTTCAACTTCTGTAATTTGAATGTTGCACGGGTCATCTTCATCCGATGCTTCTTTTTGCACATGGTAGCATGACAGTAGTTCTTTCATTGTTTGTATGTTTTGTTGTTCATACTTTGTTATGAGTTCAACTTCTAGTTCTTGAACGAATATTACCCCTCTAATTTGTTTGAGTTCTGAATCTATGTTGGATTTATCATGTTCAAATGAAAAAGTGACTGTAAAATTCAGTTGTAACACTGTCCATTCCGTAGTGCCTCTACGTAGTTCCTGGTCTACATACCAATTTGTTGGAATCCCTTCCAATGTGTGAATAAAGTGATGAGTCTATTCTTCTGGTGGTGTCATTTTCCATATTGTTCTGCACTTCTCCAAGTGATTTGTTGGTGTCCCATGTCTGTCATATCTTTGTAGTTGGTTTCTTCCCTGTTCTGTGCCAAATCTGATGCACAGTAATCGCTTACATTGGTACCATTCCTTTATTGTCTCTTTGTGCGCAACCCACCACCTTGTAGGTGTTTCCTTGAGTGATATGTCTAGATATAATAGCCTTTGATTTTCTAACACTTCAACTTCATATCTTGTTAGGAAATCCTCTAAGTCATTCACCCCATAAAAATTGGGAGGTTCTCTTATCTCTGTACCTACCCATCTTACTACGCGGTCTATTCTTGCACACCTTCTTGTGTAGACTTCATGTAATCTCTGCTTTCAATTATCCAACCCTGTATCTGAGTCTAACGTTCATGACGTGATACTTCTCCAACTGATTACCCCATACGCAGTTGGATTCACATAATATTCATCTCGCGTGGTGGCTCTATATAACTGGTTAATTTCCTCCAGGTCTAAACAAGTGGGTTCTACAAACCTTTCTCCTTCTGATGGATCCAATGGAGAAATAACTATGTACTCTCCTGACTCTAAATTCATCTTCCTCGTCTTTAGATTGATTATGGCCTGATTATCAAATGCCCAATACAAGCCAAGCAATGTTGGATAAGGTGTTGTACCATCCACAATTTCTATCACTTTGAAATAGGCTTTAGTGCACACTCCATCCATATCTACTGTCACACCCTTTAACCTTCCAATAGAAAGAACCCTGTGTTGATTTGCTAGTTTCAGCTAAACGAGTGAATATCCTAATGTGGGCTCTCCCATACATTGCCATGTATTCTTGGATAGTACATTCACTTCAGAGCCTAAATCCAATATGATATCCCCCATGTTGAAATCTCCAATGGTGTCGTTCAATCTGAATTCTCTGCTTGTTCTCCTACTTGTATGCAAATGATTAACTATTTTGTGTTTGAGATTTCTCTCTACTTTTGTTCTACATATTTCTAACATATTTTGTAACACTTTAATAGATGATGGATAATTTAGTAGTTTAACACAGGATTGCAGAAAATCCTTTATGGTACTTACTTGTCCTATAGGTTGTGCTTCATTAGTGTTATCCAGTGATGAAGGCATCTCGTACGTTGGTACGTCCTAAGTATATTGTGTATTTGATGTAGATGCAATGTCTGGCTTCAAGAATTCTTTTCTAGCTTGCTTTAATATCTCCTTTTCATTATGCACATCAAACTGCTTATGTGGTTCAACGCTCTTCTTTACCCATTGGTGTTGTGTTGGATCTTGTCTTACTGCGTCATCTCCTCTCTTAGATCCTTTGCGTGTAACTATGTTGATATTTCTTCCATCATCCCTTGTTTCTACAGAAATCCATTAAAAATTTTGATTGCTATGATTTCTCTTTTCCTGGATCTTCCCCAATAGTATTGGACAGTGTTTTGTGTCATGGTTGGATGCAAGACAATACATACATGTCACAGGTGGAAGTGGACATTCTCTTGCATAATGTCCTGGTTTTTTACAATTATGGAATTCCACTGGTCCTCTACCTCTTCCAAAGCCTCCTCTACCTCATCCTCCACCTATGTATCCATCTTGATTTCCTCGTGGTGCGTTGTACTATGACACTTGGTTATACTACGCGAGATTATAATGTGGTTGCGTGGGATTATAATGTGGTTGCACGGTATTGTACTATGGTTGCACAATGTTATATTGTTGTGGCACGGTGTTATATAGGGTTGGTACTTGGTTAAAATGTGGCGCAACTTGCCATGTCATCATCTCTACTTGCACCATATAGGTGTCTGATGCTATTTCCCTCATCAGCTCCATTGTCCCGCGATCTTTGTCATCATGGCCTACTGACTTGCAAAAGTTGCAATATGAACTCTTAGGCATTGTCTGGTATTTCTGCATCATTGGGCAGTGATATGGATCATGTCTCTATGTCTTACAAATCTCACACCATAGTCCTCCTGATGGAAAATGGTTTGGAAGTCTCGTTGCCATGTACTACGTGAATGTTGGGTATTTGTTCTTGTGGTGTCCTTTTGTCCTACATGTGGTACACCAAAAAACTTAACTTTTGTCCTTACTCATGTTCTGGTTTAATTGAAATGTTAGATTCTTCAGGTCTTCCTTAAGCTCCTCTATTGTTGGATCTGTCTTCTGATATTGGTTCTCTTCTAGTTGAAAGGCTACCTCAAGAGCCTTTGCCTGGGTCTGAAACTTCAGTTGTCTCAAGGGGTATTGAAAATGTGGTAGCAGTGAATTGACAAACAAATGACTATGTTGCATATCTGTCATGACATACTTCAACTTTCCCTTCAATTGTCTAAATATCTGGTCTATATCCTAGACATATTCTCCTGGTTTTTTCCTAATCTCTATCATCTCATTCATGTATTGATCCTCTGAGCTAGGCTTTTGTAATTCATTTATCAACAACTTCTTGATATCCCCAATCGTTCTAGTTGTTCATGGTGGATTGTTTGCAACTAAGCTCATGTACCAATCCAGTGCACGATCTCTTAGCATGATGGCTAACTGTGCAAGTTTTGTATCCTCATCTGTGATTTTCTTTGCTTCCCAGATATTTTCACAGATAAACAAGTGTTTCTCAGGGCCTTTCGATGCCTCTCTCTTGAATTCTGGTAACCTGATGGTGGGATCATGTCCTACCATCCTGAATGTTGAACTACTACCTCTGTGTGGTGTAGATACTTGACTACTACTTCTTGAACTGGCTCCCCCAGTCGTTGCTCCCTGTTTTGATGTACTTCATGTTGTGTTTCTTCCACTGAAATTCATTTGTCTAAACAGTGGTGTTCTTTCTAGTGTATTAGTCGCACATGGGTTTATGGGTTCCACAATGACACTAATATGGATAGGATTTATGCCTCCAATTTCTTCTCTTGGACCTCTTGTCTTCCTTTCATATGTCATGTGCAGGATTTCCTCAATCTACTCCATAGCCCAGAGATCCTCTACCTCTTCTTCGTCGCTTTCCAAGCCTTCCCTCGCGGCTATGGCTCTCTTCTTATTGTTTATCTTATATTGGTAGGGTAATCCACTGCACGTTCTTCGAGTTGTTTCCCTGATATACTTGATTTGGTCTTCCTCCACCATGATTGGATCTAAGGCCTCCTCTTTCTTTCCTTTATCCATCTCTTCCTCCATTTCTTTGTCTCTTGTCAATGCTTCCCCCCTTCCCCCATGCACACAAGAAAGTTTAGTTGTCTGAGACCATTGTCATTACACCTTTTTTTATACAATAGCATCTTGATGGAAGTGTACAATGATCTGATATACCTACCTCAAGGTCCCTTCAAGAACTCTTTCTCTACTGCGTTGTAAGACTTCATAATATCTACTGCAAATTTTGTGATAAATCATGCAACAATGTTGTCTAACTAGAAATCTATTGCACGCGTAAACTTATTGTCAACTTGTTGTAACTGTGCAATCTCAAAAGGATTCCATTCTAGTCGTTGGATCGGATTTGTAGGGTGGTTGTCTTTCAACCTCAATATCCACTCCTGCAACACATGCATGAAATCACAGAAAAATACTTCATGCAAGTCGTTGAATACTCACTTGTCCAAATAATTGTGTGGTGTTACCTTCGAGTTTATGTTATCTTTCTGTGCAAATTTCAGCTCCTTTGTTTTCCACCAGCTTTCAATCTCTACCTTTGTTGGGTTCCATGGTCTCAACATCCCCTTTTATATTCTCATTATTTTAATGTTGTGTCATCCAATCTTCACGACTCTTCAGCAAATCTCATTCACTCAATCCCTTTCTATTCCAACCGGGAACATAACCATTTGTTGGTCTTCTCTTATTTCTAACTATCATTCTTGGTTTGAACCAGGTTCAGGTCCTGATTTGGTTTCCAACAAAACCCTCCTTAAAACTATCAGCCCTCTTGGTAACCCAGAAGGAAAGACAACGCACAGGATGCACTACGTAGTCTCACCCGAGATAGTTCTCAGGGGTGGTTGCAACGCTCAGGTGCTTGCGTCCTGGGAATGAGTGGGGATATGTGAATGCACCCTCTATGGTCTTCATACAATTACTAGCTCATACATCTATATTTATTATATTGTTATTCTTACTCATGCATGTGAGATATCAGATCTAACTAATTCATTCATTCATTTATATAACATCTAATCATCAACATCAAGAAGATACATAACATTCGGTCACATAACACATGGTCTATCATGGTTCACCCCTCCTAGGATACGTCCACAATGATTTGGCTATTCTTCCCTTTTATTATCTTCAGTCCAAACTATAGCGTCGCACGCATTATAAATCTTCATCAAAACTGGTCGAGATCTTACAGTGAGGCAGACTAGATTGCACCAGGCTCCTCAGCCTGCGATCTAACCCTCAAGATCTACCCTCGTCCCTTGCCTCAACTCAACAACTTACAAAAATAGATCAGAGTTACAGTATGATACAATTAAAATCAACATGACCTCATACTCCGAACCTCATAGCAATAGAACTCCCGACCGATAATAATTGAATTGAACCCAAAATAAAAACCCCTTACCTAGACCTCCTAGGTACCTATTTATACATATTTTTGTCTTACCACCCATTACATTCTCTTACCAAAATCCTAACCCTATCCTGGCTAGGTCTTCTTGCATGTGTTCCTCGCATGCCTTCCTCTTCTGCATGCACGTCTGTTTTACACATGTTGTTTTTCCTGCATGTGATTATCCTTCTGCATGCGCATTTTCCTCCCACATCGTGATTTTCTCTCAAAGATGGTATGCGCACAACAGGGAATCAATGGTCTTGATGGAATTTGATTTGGTGATTGGAAATCGAGATTCATCTACAAATTTGGTGAATTTCAACAGATCGACGATCGAGATCACATTGATCTTGAGATGAATGGTCTAGATCCAACACGGATTTGGTAAAAAATATATAAGTTAAATTATTTCAGCAATGTGAAAGGAATTTTTTCGATCATTGATGGAGCTTTTTGGATTTTGAAAAAATTGATGAAGTAAGAACAAAATGTAGTTCACAGAAAATCGTTGATCATCGATGCAAAGAAAATTTTCGATCAACGATAGACCTTTTCATCAATCGTTGATAGACCTTTTTTTCAATCGTTGATAGAAATTTTCATCAATCTCCAATAGATGTTTTTGTTGAGGATCGATAGACCTTTTTGTTGATCACTGATAGGCCTTTTCGTCGATAAAAAGGCCTACTTGGGTGAATGTTTAGTATCATGGCTAAGCAAGAAACAATCATCAGTATCTCTATCTATAGCCGAGGCTTAGTATATTGAAAGAAAAACATGTTGTACACAAGTTATTCGGATGAAACAAACTTTGACAGATATACAAGTTGAGTATGATGAGCCCATTCCAAGCTATTGTGATAATACAAGTGCCATCAGTATCTAAAAAAACTCGGTGATGCACTCCAAGACGAAGCACATTCCAATCAAGTATCACTTTCTACAGGAACGGGTTGCAGAGAAGAAAATCATAGTTGAATATGTGGGAACAAAATAACAAGTGGCATACATCTTTACAAAACCGCTTCCATGGGAAGCCCTTGAGTATCTTTGCCAGAGACTAGGAGTAATTTCTACTCCAAAATGAATATTTTTGAATTCTTATCTTATATGTCTTAGATGTACACAAGGAAGCACCATAAATAGAAAAAAGGGGGATATATTTATCAGATGCAAAGGTAAATGCTTGGAGAGAGAGAATAGAGGCATGTTTCCAAGGGGAGCGATTGTCACAAGGGAAGAATGAGCGATATGAATTCAGAGTGATACCCTTTGTCAAAGGGGGGATATTATTCATATGAAGGGAAAGAGAGTAATCAGAGGATTATAAACACAAAGAAAAATCAAAGTCACATAGATAGAGGGAGTATCCCCAAGGAGAGTTTAGTCAGGGGGAGCAGCCCCAAAGAGAGATACCCTTTTCCATTGATGTCAAAGAAGGAGAGATAGAAACATTGATAAAGAGTATAAGCATGAATATTATCATGACTAAGTGTTGCCATCAATGCCAAAGGGGGAGATTGTCAGATAGTTGGCTTAGGTTGATATATAGTTGGTATGGATTGTTGTTTGTCATTGATGTCAACTATTGGAGAGTGATATTGTAGATTGATGTCAACCCTTAGTGATTGATGTCAACCCTTGGAGAAAGTTCGATAAAGAATTTCGGTAGCACAAACGTTTGGGTAATGGACCCAAGTTTGTTTGATGTAAAGATGACTCATTATTTTCTTTTCATGGTTGATAATAAGTACAAATGGATGAACTCCAAAGTGGTCCTATTATGGTGAAAGCCCTTACGACAAGACGCTTTGCAGATTGAGTTATCCTAGAAGTATGGTTAGAGAACAGATTCTTATTTGTGGAATAATGAGATGATGGTTAGTGAATTTTTCAGTGAAACTATCCTAGATGGATAGTTCTTGTCATGCCATTTCTGGTGGTATGTGGAACGTCACGTAAATCCTCACAGTTAGAGAGTTATGGCCATGAGAAGTTGGAGCCTAGGTTTGGGTAATGGACCCAAGTTTGCTTGATGGATAATGGTATGAGTTTTGATATATTTGTAGGTAATACTATTCTATATGGATAGTACATGTCATTCCATTTCTATTGGTATGTGGAATGTCACATAACTCCTCACGGTTTGAGAGTTATGGCCTTACGAAGTTGGAGGACCCTCATATGTCAACTAGATGCCCCAAAAGGTCAAAGTAGTCAAAGTGGTTTAAGAGATTTTAAAAAGTAAATAATAAAGTGAAGTGATGAGTGTACTATAATTCAAATTGAATACAAAATAAATTATTTCAATAATAAATTTTAATGGAGAAATTAGAAGTGGGTTAACCCTAAAATAAGGAAAGTGGGCAAAGTGACCTAGAAGATGTTTTTAAGGAAGCTACTTGGAGAGTATAAATAAGAGGTAAGAATCTCTCATTTTAGATTACACTTGAGACTATTGAATATATATAGGTGTCTGAGGTAACCAAAGTATATATAAGCCAAGTTTCAGAGGGAAGGTGAAGAAAAGAAGGCTGAAATTCAAGGGAGGATAAATTCTTTTGATGATGCTTTCTAAGGTATGTTATTTACAGGTCATCTCACCATTTTCGCAATAATTTATTTTTTATAGAATGATTCAGATCGTGAAATTTCTATTCCATTGAGGAAACATATCCAAGTATCTGTGGTAAAAAAATCATCTTGTGGGTCGTTGTATTTTTTGAGTTACACTCCATGGAAAATAGGGTTTGTGTCTAGTCCTGAAACTAGTCTAAAACAGGTGTTTCGGGGAAAAACATCATAACTTATTCATAACAAATCCACATTAAGTAAGACAAAATGTGTTGGTTATAGTATAGTCTTTAGTATGTTTTATAACATTTTCATATCGATTCAACAAATATTTTGTGCGGGGCACACTCTACAAGGTGGCTCTCTAGAATAAGCCAGAATTTAGCAAGGTATGCCATTTTTTCTATAACTCCTTTTATGAGAGGTTTCAAGTAGTGAACCCTGGAGGAATTTCATAAAACACACTGAAGAACATTGTGTATCATTTTCAGATCTTTATTAATTACAGGTACATAGTTATGATTATTTCAAGTTAGGGTTGTTGACTAATCCAAAACTAGGCATGTGAGACTAGAGAAAAGTTTGATGAAAATGCTATTCTCTTGTTGTTAAAGTTAAGGAAGGTTTGCAGGTATGTGATCATATACACTAGGTCTATTACGGAGTTACAAATAAGATTTGGATGATGAAATTGATGAGGGCATTTGGTTGAGGTACATGTTGGGTACATGGTTGAGACAAGTAGTTGATGAGTTTGAACATACATGAGGTGTATAATTGATGATGTTGGTATATCTTGATTAGTAGTTGATACATGATTGGTACATACTTGGTACATGGTTGGAGGCACTTGTTAGTAGTATTGTTGACACATGGTTTATGGATGATGTAGCATACTTGTATTATTATGAGTTGTTGTGTTATGCTTGGTTGATGCACATCTTTGAGAGTTGTCTTGGTGATTGATCTTGATGAGTAGATCTTATTTGGTTGGAAATATTGATGAGATAGGTTGTTGTGATAAGTTGTTTGGACAAGTTGTTGTGACAAGTTGTTTTGGAAAGTTATTTGTACAGGTTTGGTGCATGGTTGATGCACTTGTTCATGGTACAGGTTGAGGTACAGGTTGGTGCATGGTTGATGCACTTGTTTATGGTACAATTTTATTACAGGTTGGTGCATGGTTGATGCACTTGTTTATGGTACAGGTTGAGGTACATGTTGATGCATGGTTGATGCATGGTTCAGGTTTATTGGTACAGGTTTACAGCGGTATATCTCACGGTGATAGTTTGAAAGTGGTTCCATCATTCTACTTCTACTTCATGGTGCTTGGATGGGGCAAGGACAGGTGGTTGTAGCCACCTTCCAATTGTAGTTGGAGAACATAGGGGGTTGTAGCCTCCTTCTGGTTGTAGCCAGAGAATTGGGGAGTTGGAGCTTCCCTCAGGTTCTAACCTGAGAAACTAGGGGGTTGGAGTCTCCTTCCAGTTGCAGCTGGAAAAAAAGGGAAGTTGGTGCTTCCAATGAATGTAATTCTTCAAGACATATAAGATAAATCATTTTGTGGTTTTCTCCCGCTTTGGGTTTCCACGTAAAATACTGGTGTACTGTGTATGTGTATGATTGTTCATTTGTTCATTGCTTATTTACTCTGCAGTTATTGGATGATAATGATACATTGATATAATACTTGGATTTTATGGTTAAAAAGGATTAAATTTCTCTATTATTGATTCACCCCCCCTCTCAGTAATTCAACAGTTCTCTATCCAAAACCGTGGTTTCGATTCTAACCCGCCTTCAACATTTTAAAGTTCGCGCACCTTCAATCCCCACAATGAGATGGGACCGTTGATCTCACGATATTGACGGTTCTCATGAACTGATGTTTCAGATCTATCCTCTCAAGTATGTGGATCATATCTAGCCTTCCTAAATCAACGGTTGTGATTTACTTCGTGATCCGTGCTTCGGGAGTTTCAACACTCAAACCTTGCTCTCCTCTGTACGTCAATATTCCGGAGTCGATGATCTGTTGACACCTGTCCTTCTCAATCGAAAACTATATCAATGATCCTATGTCCCCTTTCTTTATCAATGGTCAAGATCTCCTTCGGGTCTCCAGACTTCAAAGATTTCAAATCTCAACTTTATCTCTATCACCTTTTTTCCGGAGCTGACAATCCATTGACGCTTGTCCCTTTCGGATCAACGACCACGATCCTTTCACGTCTCCATGTTATAACCCTAAATTGCACTAAACATGCTTACTTGGCATCAGGCCATCTCATTTGCCTTTCTTTTCCAAGCCACTACTGAACAACTTCTTAAAAAACACTCTTTTTGAAGGCATACGTGCCCTGCTCCACTACTGCGCGCATGTGTACGTTGGATGATCCACTACAGCCCGCGTATACCTAAAAAACATGAAAAATGGAAAGTTGCAGACGGAACACATAGTTTTGGGTAAGTTAACTAAATTGTTTGACCGCCCATAGTCAGACACTCAACCAAATACTTATCCCTTTCCAGCCTATAAAAGAAGGGGTAGGGGTCCCATTTGGAGGGAGGAAAATTATAGCAAAGAAACTATACCTGATTTAGTATTCCCCTTGCCCCAACCTTTTGCAACTATTGTGTGAAGAGAAGCATATACAGAAGCAGTTGGAGCACAGTTGAAGAGGATCCCAGGACAAGATTCGACGAAAAGTGGTCGATCTCACTATTGTAAGGTTACTCTTGTGAGATTAATAAAAGAAGTACTTTTCTCGTCCCACCATATGAGATTGTCAATATTTAAATTTGATTTTATTTTGATAGAATCTGTAACCCATTAGTTAATGGATCATATGCAAGTGGAGTTATTTGTTTGTCTTTTATGAATGCCAGTCAGCATTGGGAAGAGAGTCGCAATCACGACCAAGCGTTAAAGGGATCCACATCAAACATGGAAACTAAGGTACAGTAACTTGATCTTTTTAACCTTGTATTTGCATATGAATAATGGTGTCTATGATTGGCATGTTGGTAAGAAGTAGGAGACTTTAGGTCATTTCTTCATGCATGATAAAACCCTTAATGCTAGTCCATAGGAGGGATTTCCCACCCACAATAGAATTGGTGACCATACTGGGGATCTCTAGGGTTTTGGGGGGTACTTGTTGGGTATTTTTTAATTGGTTTTACTACCTTTTTCTGAGTTTCTGCAAAAGTCTGAGCTAGTAGGGATTCTGGTCTTCCATACCAGTATTCTCTGCATCCTTTGCCTGACTTTTTTTTCTTTTTCCAGGAAGCCACAGAGGCATACGTGGCCTGTAGAAGGTCTACCCGCGTATACACGTGCCCTGACTTTATACAACCCGCATACATATGCTAGTTGTTGAAAGATCAGTCGTGTGTCTGAGTCTAGAATTTTTTTCAAAAAGAGGCAGTCATCCTCTCCCCAGTCAGAAGTGATCCTTCTCAGGGGTTTTCTGGATCTAGTCATGTTTTTTGTTGTTACAGTCTGTAGCCTAGGTATAACCTCATATTAGCTTTGTTTTCTCATATTTCCTTGCATATTTTTCTGTTAGAGTGAGTTTATGTACCTTTAAGGGGTTTTGGTCTTCATTACCAGTACTCCCTGCCTGAGCTTAGTTGCTTGTATTTCTTCTTTTGAGGAGAAATAGGAGCACACGCAACCTGTAGTATCCCTACACAAGTACATACGCGTTCTATCTTTGGGCATCCCGTGTGCATACGCCGGTTGTTGAAGTGACAGTCATGTGTCTGTATGCAAAATTTTGAGGAGGCAGTCATCCTCTTCCCTTTCAAGTTTTTTCTGCACAGGTTTTTCTTGTGTCTTTTTGGTCTTTGTCATAGCAGTTTCAGTCTAGGTTGTGTGACAGTATAGCTTGCTTTTGCATTTGAAATTTTTCTTCCTTTGCTAGGTTTTTTGATGAGATATTGAATCAGTCTGATTTGCCTTTTTGGTTGTCAGTAACTCCCCATGGTCTATGGTTGGCTAGAAGTCCTTTTTGGTCTTGTCTTGTTCTTATTTTTTCACCTTTTTTCTTCATAAAAGAAGAAGACATATTGTTTTAAATTTTCTTGTTTTTGAAGCACAATAAAAAAAAAACACAATTTTTTTTTTTTTTTTTAACTTCTTGGTTTGGTTAAAGAGTTGGTTGTTTGCATTAATCAATAGGACAAAGTTTGTTTTCGTAAGTTCTTGGCTGATTGAATTAGGACAATAAGTAGCTCGTAGTTGAGTGAAAGCTTGTTTTGATTTTTTCAGTTAAAAAATCTTAGAAAGAAAAAGTTTAAAAAGTTGGTTTAAAAAATTTTTAAAAGAGAAAATCTGAATTTGTCAAAAAGAAGTTATTTTGTTTCCAGCTTGTTGTTTATCTTCTCTTCCATCTCTCAAAACATCACTAGTTTCACTTTCATAACCTTTGACTTAAGACAATCCCAAAAAATTAACGATTAATTAAAATCAACTAGACTTTATGTTTTGTAGGGTCCATCAACTAGTCTAGGCTAGAGCCTTGATTTAGGATTGGAGAGGAAACTCTTCAAGGCTGAAAAACAAACATAAGAGTCCATGTTAGGGAGTGTCAAAAGTCCATTATCGTAAAAGTTATCTGGGACCCCCCTCTAACACAAGGGATAAACACAAGGTCACGTAAGGAAAGGTAGTGGAGATAACCCCTCCAAATCCGGACCAAATGTAGTGGGGAATGCATATAGAGGGCTTGTCTTGGGATTTTGTTGATTGCATTTGCCACAGAGCTTTGTGGGTCTCGAATCCGTTTGAGGTCCTCAGTCATCTTCCAGAACACTTGCTTTCGATACCCTTGATAGGTTTCGGTCTTGATACCCTGCTCATTGCGGTCCACTCGACTGTCGACTGTACCCGCCTGGTGACTATTTGCGCGCTGGCAACCTAGTTGCCTATCTTACTAGTGACTTACACAGGTGACTGCGAGGGTATACCACGATACCTAGGACAGACATCGGGCCATTATTTGGAGAGTATACTCAGAGGGTGCTTCCGTATTCGAGTTGCACTTGCACCAGTAAGTTACTTTAGTGTTGGTTGTTGTAACTATTCTTCCAACTAGTTAGTGACTGCTTGTTTTATCTCATAGGTACTTTTTTAGTGTGTGTTGGTTTTCAAAAAATTATAGATTGCCCTAGTGGTCTGTTGATAATCCGACATAGTGAGGGTTTAGGCGTCCCGGCGGTTGCGAAGGCTTCTAGGCCTGTCGCCGATAGACCTCGAACACCCCCCCCCCCCACCACCGCTAAGGAGAAAATTAGACCAACAAGGGTATTTTGAGACAACCAGGTTACACGAAACTGTGCCCAACCCATCTTCAAGAGAAGAAATTTCGATCACTAATCTATCGATGCCCATCGTCGTACAGGTTCTACCTTACGAGCGTCCGGTAGTGTCACCAACAATAATGGAAGCAAACGTTGCCACTTCTTCAAGGAATATTGATATTTCCTTCATGACTGTCACTACTGGGGGTGTTCCACCTTCTAACCAACCATCGTCGATCTGGGTCACCATTGTCTCGACTGCTTCTACCTCGGGCAGCAGTTTGATTTTGTCTATGGCGGCAATCACTGTTTCGTTTCCTCAGAACACGACACGCTCTCCTTTCTCATACGGAATGCCTAGATTCGGTACGAGCACTGTACTTTCCTCCTCCACTCTACAAAATTTGGGTCTGGGGGCAGGGAGTTCCAATGCTCCTTTTCACTTCCGCTCCATTTATCGCTTTCCCTTATGGCGGGGGTCATATACACCCTTCATCCCCTCTCTCAGCGGTGTTCCTCAACACTCCGTCAGGCCTAACATAAACTTGTTTGGAGCAGGTAGTCAAGCACTCCCTCCTTATAATATGTTGGTTGGTTGGACACCTTTATCTTTGTTCAGCGCATTTGGTAACAATGCTTTCTTGTCAGCTGCCATCTCAGTCGAGGGCAACCCCGGTTATGGACAACCACATCTTGTACATGGTACTATTCCTGCACAGGGGGCACACTTAGGAATTCCTTCCACACAAGGATATTGGAATTCATGGCAGGGACCAGTCCCCTTGCCAGGGATGTCGATCGAGGGCAACCCTTTCCATACCCAGTGGAACCTCGGGCAAGGCCCAATGCCTATGCCCGTCGGATCGGCAGGGGGAAACCCCTCCCAAAATCCTTGGAATGAGATGCAAGCTCATCCCTTTATGTCTTATTACAGGAACCAGCAAATGATGTCTCAACAAGCGCCCAATCCGTACGCTGGTCATGATCATGGTTATTACCAGAGCTCTGGCCAACAACCTAACTTTTCCTGGCAACCTGGTGCCAGTCAAAACCCAAGCTCATTTTTCCCTGACTACAATCCATAACCCAAACTACTGTTTTTGGCAACCCTGCACTTGCCAGATTTGACAAGGCTCTTAAGTGACCCCATCTGTCACAATCCGAGTTGACCTCCCATGCCGACCAAGTTTCCTTCGGACATTCCAAAGTTCGAGGCCAAGCCTAATGAAGATCCTGGTGATCACGTGACTATCTTCCACTTATGGTGCTCGTCCAACTCGTTAAGAGACAACTCTGTTTAGTTGTGATTATTTCAACGCACTCTCATAGGGAGTGTTGCACAATGGTACATCAAGCTCAACCGCTCACAATACTCTTCCTTCGAAGAATTGGCAATGGCTTTCTTGAACCATTTCCAATTACCTGTGAGATACGACGCCGGCACCGAATTGCTGACAATTTTCGAGCAGACAAAAGCGGACCATATCTCGGATCATATTTGAGAATAGAGATGCCAAAAGAGTTTGATCAAAGTGCCAGTCCCACCATCATTCCT
Source organism: Picea glauca (assembly GCA_000966675.3). Classification (NCBI taxonomy): domain Eukaryota; kingdom Viridiplantae; phylum Streptophyta; class Pinopsida; order Pinales; family Pinaceae; genus Picea; species Picea glauca. The sequence continues at coordinate 259,506 of JZKD02S2438549.1, read as the reverse complement.
TCTAGAGTGGTTCCTTAAGTCTTTGGTACCCCAGTTATCCAAAGACATCGCAACATCCAGAGTGTTTTCCAAGGAACACGCGATAATGAGAGCGCAACAGCTAGAGATAATTACTCTCAATCTGGTTTACTCTACGATATTTTTCCAAATGCACCGAGGTCAATCCTTGACAAAACCAGGAAAAGGTCTAGACCACATGTTGATGGCATTATTGGTTCAGCACAAACCAAGCCCGCTGATCCATTTTCAAATCAATTGCAACAATTGTCGATACAACAGATAGCGGCCAGCCAAACCACTGGTTCGGCTGCTCCCCCTACCCAAAAGTCGGATGTACACAGTGTGCAAACGACAAACCCAAAGGCCACCCAGCAACTTGATGGAAAGAAGAAACAACGAAAAAAGGGTAAGGGGGATAAGAAACCCACCGATAATTCTGGCAGGGGCGACACTTAAAAGAGGAAGTCAAAATATCCTTGTAATCTTTGCAAGGAAGACCACCCGACCCATCAGTGCCCTCAGCTTGCGGAGGCCCAAAAGTTATTGGCATAGCAACAGCCTATCATGTTAACGAACCCATTCCCACATGGGAAAAATCTAACTCAAGCCTCCTCGAGCGCGAAAGGGGGCAGTCAAGGACCCCCTCCGTCTTCAAGTAATCATTCGTCCACAAACGTGTATATGATGAAAGGTGATGCCTATATAATGACTAGAGCACATGATTACGAAAAGCCAGGCACCTCTGAGAAGGGTAAAGAAGCCCAAAACCCACCTCTTCCTCTTCAGATTGAGAATACATTGGGAGAAACAATGACACACATCCCCAAAGGTGCATTCAAGAAATATTCTTACAACCCAAATGCAAGGGCCGCCCAGAACTACTCTGTGGTGGAGGATTTATCACAAACCCCTTATGCGATGTCTGCTTTGGAAGTCCTCTAGAGTTTCCCTTCCTAGAGAAAGACCTTGTTAGATGCCTTAGGCTCTACCGAGACTTGTAATCCAGGAACAATCATGCTTGATACCTCCGACTTAAAACCTCGTCTTCCTTACCACATCGCTTTCAGATAGTAGTGGCTTACACCACGAAAATTTTTACCCGGAATATTTTCCGTACAGTGGTGGATGAGGGTGCCTCGACATGCGTGATGTCTTTGGCATGTTGGAAGGCCATTGGCTAACCCGTTTTGTCTTCATCACCTACTCTACTTAAATCTTTTGATGGTCATTTTTTCCAACCACATGGGATCATCCCCTCTTTCCCCGTGCAGTTAGGGGGAAAAACTGTGTGTGTCGGAGTTGAAGTGGTTGATGCATCCCTCGACTACAATCTTTTGTTAGACAGGAGTTGGACCTACGCTATGCAAGAAGTGGTCACGACAATGTTCTGGGTCTTGTTGTTTCCTCACGAGGTTCAGATTGTGACCATTGATCAGTTATCCTTCTCTCGTCCTGACCCTTCATCGGGAGTCTCCACGGTCCCGATCATTGATAACCCCCAGCCTGGCATCATCAATGTAGGGGTTGGTTTGTGCCCATCATTGATGGGTACTTTCAATTACCCGCCTTCGACCGACAATGTCCATTATATGATGACTATCCCTGACCAGCCTTGGGCTGAAATTTTTCAAATCTCGTCGTTTCACACGATGTACTTTCATGATCCATGGACCCTTCCTTCCCTGTCCGCTACGATGGAAGGGACAGAGCACCATGGCATGGCCATGCCTTTGTCCATGGCAGAAGTTTCATAATTGATCATTCAACCATCTTCTACCGACCCCGATCTGACTCCATCACAAGAGTTAGATCCAGTGCTCGAGACTAATTGGGCTCAAGGTTCCCTTGCCGATACAGATTCTTTAGACTTAGTCTTACCTTCAGACGAAGTGATTATTGAGGCAATGAATAGTCTAGATAGACCCTGGGATGATCTTCATCATAGATCTTACTTCCTCCCAGAGTTAAGATGAATTGAAGTAGGAGAATTCACTCTAACTATGAAAGGAGATAAGGATTGTCCTATCAATCCTTTGGCAACACACGTGGTTTATGCTAAAGGAAATATGGCAACAATAGCCAAAACAATACCTATTGACATCTTCAAAATCCCTGGCGTCATGGAGAATATCTTCATCAAAGCGGACTACTCCCCTGAGGAAATTCAAATGTACACAGATTTATTTAAATAATTGTGCGACGTCTTTTCCTAGTTTTACGAGGAAATGCCAGGCATAGACCCAAGAATTGTCGAACATGAAATCCCAACTTATCCTGATGTCAAGCCGTTCTAGAAAAATCTTTGTTCGGTCTATCCTAGGAAAGCAGTAGTTATCAAGGCTGAAGTAGAGAAACTACTTAAAGCTGGTTTCATCTACCCTGTCCAATTGACTCAATGGGTGTCGAATCTTGTGCCAGTCAATAAAAAATAGGGTATGATTCGCATATGCACAGACTTCGGTGATCTGAACAAAGCCTGCCCAAAAGATAATTTCCCCATGCCATTTATTGACTAGATAGTCGATGAATGTGTAGAATGTGAGGCCTTTTCATTCATGGATGGTTTTTCGGGATACCATCAGATACAAATCAAACCCGAAGACCAAGAAAAAACCGCTTTCATCTGTCCATGGGGTACATTCACTTATCGTAAGATGCCTTTTCGTCTGAAAAATGTTGGAGCTATGTTTCAGCGTGCCATGTCTTTTTCTTTCCACAACCTCAAACATATAGTCGGGGCTTATCTCGATGATTTAGCGTCACGATCTCGCAAGAGAGTTGATCATCTGGAACACCTCCGACTTATCCTTGAACGGTGTCGCTACTACCGAATCCGCTTGAATCCAAACAAGTGTAGTTTTTGCGTCACATCGGGTTGTCTGTTAGGTTTCATCATTTTGAAACCAAAGATCATGGTCGATCCTCTCAAGGTTGAGGCAATAGTTCAATTGCCTCCCCCATGCACCATACCTTAGCTTCAGAGTCTGCACGGAAAAGCGAATTTTCTATGGTGTTTCATCGCAAAGTATGTCGAGATCACAAAGGGTTTTATGTGTTTATTGAAGAAGGACATTCCTTTTCATTGGGATGAAGCTGCTCAATGCTCTTTCGCAGCATTGAAAAGTGCCCTCATATCAACCCCTCTGCTTTGGCCACCCAATTATAATAAATATTTCCTATTATACTTGGCCGCTGCAGAGTCGACCATCGGTATGGTCTTAGTTCAAAAGGATGATTTACTCTCAAAAGATGTGATTTATTACCTGGGCTGAGGCCTAGTTGGATCGGAACTCAATTATTCCCATATTGAAAAACTTGCGTTGGCTGCAGTTCATGTTGTCCAACGATTTTGTCATTATATTTTGTTTCGCAACACCACCATCATTGTCGTTGTGAATCCATTTCAATACGTATTGACACGATGAGTCATCGGTGGAAAAATCGATAGATGAACAGTTATCCTCCAGGAATTCGACTTGGAATTCGTTTCGGCAAAATCCAAAAAGTTGATGGTCTTCGCGGAACTCATATTGAAACTTCCAGTCGAATCAAGTGATGTTATACCCGACAAGTCGCCTATCAAAGGAGACATGTTTTTTATCGTGTCTTCTGACCCCTGGTATGGAGATGTGCTTGTCTATCTCCAGACTTTGAAGTGTCCTGCCTCTGCTTCTCGTGATGAATGTCGCCTTATGCGCCATCAGGATAAGAACTATCTCATACTCGAGGACACATTGTATCATTGAAGTGTAGATTGCATCCTTTGTCGATGTCTCACTCATGAAGAAGCGGAAATCGTGCTTAATGATTGCCACACTGGAGCATGTGGCGTTCATTTGTCTAGGTTGGAAACATCCCAAAAGATTCTATGAGTCGGTTGCTTCTAGCCGACATTAATCAAAGATTGTGTTGAATCGGTCAAGAAGTGCCACCCGTGTCAGATCTTCTATCGGAAGATGAGGGCACACCCCGCTCCCATGGTTCCCATTATTATCGTTAGTCCCTTCATTAAATGGGGGATTGATTACACTACATGCAACCCCCCTTTAGCAAGGGGGAACAGCTATATCATCGTAGCAATAGACTACTTCACCAAGTGGGTTGAAGCTATGCCAACGTTCAAAGATGACGGGGAGACAGCAGCTCTCCTTTTGTTCAACCAGATAATTGCAAGGTTCGGCATCCCGAGAGAGATTGTCACTGACCATGGCAGTCACTTTCAGAACAAAATGATGATCGAGTTAACATCAAAGCTTGGGTTGAGGTAGGAACATTCATCACCTTACTACCCCCAAGCGAATGGTCTAGTGGAAGTTGTAAATAAATCTCTTAAAACCATTCTACAACGAACGATCAATTTGGCCAAGTCAAATTGGCATTTGATGTTATATTTGGCATTATGGGCTTATCGAATGCCTGTTAAGACTACAACCAGTTTCTCACCTTTTCAACTCGTTTACGGGCTAGAAGCAGTCTTGCCTATCGAATTCCAGATCCCATCGTTAAAGTTGGTAGTACATTTATTGTCAGATACTTCACCACTTGAAGAACGGTTATTATACCTCAAACAGCTCAATGAACAGCATCGTGATGCGGCCTTGTCTAAAGAGGCTCATAAACAAAAAGTCAAGTGTCAGTATGATCGGTTCGTTCATCCTTATATTTTCTCTGAAGGTGACCTTATCCTCGTCTATGACCAAGATAAGGACCTGCTGGGGGCAGGCAAGTTCAAACCCATGTGGTTCAGACCTTTCATCGTGAAATAAGTACTACAAAAGGGCACTTATCGTCTGGTGGACTTTGAGGGAAATGTTTTGGCGGAGCCTAGAAATGGGCTCTACCTCAAGAAGTATTACTCATAGGTGGGTCGCCTTGGGTGACTTTTTGTAATATATGTATAGTCTTTGTACTATTAATTTTTGGGTTTTGGGTTTTATGGACGTGTCATTTTTTTATGTCATCTTCTTCACTGTGGCAGATGTCAAGTGAATCAAAGGTGTTCGTTGGATTCACGGATGGCACTAGCCGGCACACTCGGAGGCTTGCCTCCGTAGCTTGGGTGATTTTCACACCTCACGGTCAGTTGCTATCTACAGAAGGTATATGTTTAGGCGATACCACAAACAATGTCACTGAATACAGCATAGTTATTGAGTTACTTCGTGACGCTTTGTCATTTGGTATCTCTCACCTCCGGGTCTATTTATATGCTCCACCGATTGTGTCTTAGTTAAATGGAGTCTACCATGTTCATGATCCTACTCTACACTGACGATTCCTTAGGGTACATCTCTTAGAACGAAGCTTTGATTATATTACATATTGTCATGTTCCTAGGAGATTAAATCAAGTTACAGATACTCTAGCTAATCAAATATTAGATTGGCATCTTGCACACATGTAAGAAAGACACACACATGCACATGTAAATACATTTGTAAAGTAGATGTAATCCATAAGACATAAAAAGAAATAAAAATCCATATATAATATCAAAAATATCAGAGTATATGGGTGTACGCAAGCGCCTCAAAAATACGTCCAGTAAAGAGTCACGGGGTTTATTCCCTCAAAAATATAAAAGAGTGCCCTCGGCACGTAAGAAGTCCAATCTAACTAAGGACGGGGGCTATTGGCCCTATTATAATGATCAACGGCATTTTCCAAACGCCGAAAAAGTGGAACCCATGTCCATGGTGCCCCCACTACATGAGGCTGCATAGATGGCAGAAGATCCTCGATCTCTGCCATGGGGACTGTACGAGTGAGTGAGGTAAAGTTCCGCTCTACCTGTCTCAATACTCTCTCAGCCTCTCCGACTGGAGGTCCCCTTGCTGCTACTAGTCCGCCAGCTGCAGTTGGTCCTGCCTCTGGTCAAGGACGTCGCATGTTCCTCATGAAGTCCGCTGGATGCACTGGACCCACATATGTACATAACACATACTTAATTGTCAGATACTTTGGTATATACAAAAAATGATATCTATAAAAAACCAAAACAAAAACAAAAAAATTGAAAAAGAAAGAAAAAAAAAAACAAAGCAAACTTACCCATCTCTCATCGCTGCTCTTCGGGAGCTACTGGAATCTCAGGATCTCTCGAGAAGTCGATCTTGACATAGGGGTAGTCCTCTATAACCAGAATCTATCGGGCCCACCAAGCAAAAAACTTGTCATCGAAGGCCTCAATGGTCCTTCCTCCCCCCTATCGTGGCAACAGCGTCGCCCATCTGCATAGTGCGGGGTGAGAGACCTCGTGCCCTCGTATCGTCTCTCTAGGACTGAGACCCGGTACTCTCTCAAAGAAGAAAGCACAAAGAATTGTCCAAAACCCAAATTTCATGTGCCTCCACATACGACACTCCATCAACTGCCTCTTCATGCAAGCTAGTAATGTGGTACTCCAGTCAAATATTTGTGCATTTAAGCACTAAATCTCACAATTCATGTGCGTCTGGGAGGCTTTATGTAGAGCTACAGATCCAGTGATCTGCCCAATAAGAAAAACTATCACTTTCAATGATAGGTCAGAGATCTTTCTTATTGGCACCTGCGTGCCCATCTTGTCGGTACCGGCTTCACAGTGGAGTCCAATAAACTCTGCTATGTTGAGAGGCCTAGAAGGAAAAGTGTGGAAATTGACTCATTCCCTCATCCTTGAGAGGCCAGTCAAAAAGTATATGTCCTCGGTCGTTGGAGTCAACGATTGAACCTCAAGCATGAAGGCCTCTGTGTCAGGGTTCCAATAGTCAACCAAGGCGTTCAGTAGCCTAGGTTGTGCTCGCATGAAATGACAATGGAAAAACTTTATCAAACCACATTGCATTAATACAGCAAGAGCATTAGGGTCCTCGTCGACCAAAAGATCAATGTCCTCATGCTCCATTTCTCTCCAGTGAACATACATCCAGCAATTTACAAGTTTAGGAGAGATTAGCCCTTGCAATTTTTTATTTTTTCAACATCTTAGAGGGTAAATGCGGGCTATAATGCACACAATCACGTGTGCATGCGTGCAGTTTTATTTTGCATGCATGCAGTTTTATTCCGCATGCGTGCACATGCGGGTTGTATTAGGACAGCCCGCATATACGTAGGGCCGGCCTTTTTAAGGTCAGCGCCCCCTCAAAAAACAAAATAAAATGCATAAAGGAAGAATGGAAATGCAAGGGGGGTTAGTGTGTACTTGGTTGGTCCAAGCGGAAGTTCGTTTCGTCCACTGAAGCTCCCGAAATCAATTCTTTTCAAAAAGGGGTATTTGTGGCTTTTAGTCAATTTCTCAATTTGCAATAGTGATAATGAGTTGCCAACTTCTATTTATAGACTTTTTTGGCCACTTTTTGTCAATTTTTGGACCCTTTTGTCATTATTTCTAAATTGAAAATCATTTAGTATGGTTCAGGAGTTTCCTATGGATTGTTACGATAAGTGTTACTTTGGGTATTCGGAAACTTTTTGGAGATTTGGGTCTTTTTAAAGGGTCCTTTGGTAAAAAGTCATTTTTTCCAACGTGTTTCATTTAAGTTAGGATTCCACCTCCAATTTCTGCATCTTGTTGTCTTTATCACTACGCCATAGGATTGATCCCACCAATTTGTGACACAGAACCATCATTGTTGCTTTAGAAGTGTCGTATTTTAGTGGTAGAGCCTACCTTAACATGGATGCCCTAGGTAGATCCTGGTTGCATTTTGGTGTCCATGCTGTCACTAATGACTATAGGCTCGGGAGTCCTTATTAGTTTATCATGTTTACGAGTTTGAGCCTCATTTTCATGATGCATTATCACTCTTGACCTCACCCTCGGGACTCCCAGAACATAACGAGTCTTCTTTTAAGCCCTTTTCGGACCCTCTAAAAATGAAAAGATTGTCGAGCGATCTTGTTGACCTTCACCCTTGCTAAACTGAAATTTGAAGTCATGTCTGTCCGGTGGTATTTTACCCCTTTTTTGGTCTGGATGGTCAAATGTACGAACAAAGGTATACTCTAGGAGCTTCGGTTCCCTAGACGAGTATTCTCAAGTATGATTTTAACCCTTTTTCGGGCCTGGGGGACTAAATTTACGAAAAAGGAACCCCCACGGAGTCCATAGTTAAGCTCTTTTTAGACTCCCTAAAATTGAAAATATCGTCGAGTGACCTTATTCTTTCACACTTGTTAAATTGGTCCAGAAGAACATTCATGATGGAGTCCATAGTTAATATTCTTTTAGACTCTTTAAAAATGAAAAAATGGCCGAGTGATCTTGTCTTTATCACTCTTGTTAAAATGGTTTTGAATAAACATTTGGTCGGCGCTAGTTTACCCCTTTTTAAAGCCGACTAAACTATCTTCAAAAAAGGTACCCTAGTGGAGTCTCCTTTTACGCTTTTTTAGACTCTCTAAATATGAAAAACTGTTGAGCTTACCTTCTCTAGGCTCGTTAAAATTACATCGAAGGACATTACCATTGTGTGTCTTCTTAATCATGTTTGCATACCCGCGTCTTTAGCCTAATGTTGGCTCCATGTTGCTCTCAACTGAACCATCTGAAGCATGCCTTATATGCAAGCCCTGTAGAACTTTGTCTCTGCGTCTTGACACCTTTGGCCCATGGAGGATTTTTCCCGAGTGTCCTTTTGCTACATATGTCCCTTTGCCCTGAGCATTCATGTGTTTCGTGCGCTTGGAACTAGTATGTCTGTGACACTCGATCCTCCTTTGTAACGTAGCATTCTTTTATTCTTTTTCAAAACTTTCCAAAATTATTGAAAAAGACAAAAGAAATCAAATATACCCCAAAAAGAGGAAGGGAAAAGTATTTTCTTCTTTATTGGCAGCACAATGAGTCGCCCTTGGACAAAACACATCCTTCTATTTTTTCGTCAAGCCCTAGGATTTAATATGACCTTAGGAAATTGTTCTCGCTACATAGAGTTGTGTCCTCCTCTGTTTGGTTATTCTTCCAAACATATGGAGAGTTTGTGGTGCCTCCTGCATCGTGAACTTATGTCAAAATATCATGCTACCTGAGTCTCATATTTTGTTGTGATATTGTCCAAGGGAAGTTATTACCAAGCTTGAGTTGGCCCCCTCTGCAGATTGTCTCTTACCCCCATGCCCAGAATCCCAATCAAGTCTTTGTTCGAAATCCATGAAGCCCTCAACCTGATCATCAAAATCCTCTAGTCCATTCCTGACAAGCCATCGAAGACCTCTGGGTAGTGAAGTCGTACACTCATATTACACTCCTACCCGAGTTGTGAAGATTTTGAATCTATTGCTCGAGTTCTGAAGGCCTCATCTCTAGCCATCAGGCCTTATTCGCTTCTTGAAGATGGATACTATGCATGTATATATTTTTTATTTCGAGATGTAGATCTGTTGTGTATTGCTCGCGGCTACACATTAAATAGTTATATGACATGGATCTATAGTGTCTTTGATTGGTAGCCATGATTTTATTTCATTTCGAGCATGGGTATGCCCACCTTGGTGAGACAATTTTTATTTTGCATATGGCACCTCCAGAATTCTAGTTCCTAGGCTCACTTGTTTGTTATGTTGGTGAAGATTGATAATGTATTTCAACCATCAGATGCTCTTATGACCTCACACATTAGGCGGCATCTGTTATAACCCTAAATTACACTAGACATTCTTACTTGGTATCAGTTCATCTCATTTGCCTTTCTTTGCCAAGCCACTACTGAACAGCCTCTTAAAAAACACTCTTTTTGAAGGCATACGCACCCTGCTCCATACCGCACACGTGTGTACGCTAGTTGATCCACTACAGCCCACGTATACCGAAAAAGAACAAAAAATGGAAAGGTGTTGACGGAACACACAATTTTGGGTAAGTTAACTAAACCATTTGACCGCCCATAGTCGGTCACTCGACCAAATACCTAGCCCTTTCTAGCCTATAAAAGAAGGGGTAGGGGTCCCATTTGGAGGGAGGAAAATCATAGCAAAGAAACTATACCTAATTTAGTATTCCCCTTGCCCCAACCTTTTGCAACTATTGTGTGAAGAGAAGCATATACAGAAGCAGTTGGAGCACAGTTGAAGAGGATCCCAGGACAAGATTTGACGAGCAGTGACCGATCTCACTATTGTAAGGTTACTCTTGTGAGATTAATAAAAGAAGTACTTTTCCTGTCCTGCCATATGAGATTGTCAATATTTAAATTTGATTATATTTTGATAGAATCTCTAACCCATTAGTTTATGGATCATATGAATGTAGAGTTCTTTGTTTGTCTTTTATGAATGTAGGTCAACATTGGGAGGAGAGTTGCAGTCAAGCAGTGACCAAGATTTAAAGGGATCGACATAAAACACGAAAACTAAGGTACAGTAACTTGATATTTTTAACCTTGTATTTGCATATGAATAATGGGGTTTGTGATTGGGATGTTGGTAAGAAGTAGGAGACTTTAGGTCATTTCTGCATGCATGATAAAACCCTTAATGCTAGTCCGTAGGAGGGATTTCCCACCCACAACACTCCGGACTTCAGAATTTCAAGTCTCAACTTTCATTGTAGTATGATCAATGATTGAGAACACTCCTGAAGTGATCTTCAGATCGGACGACTTGTGTCCACTTCGAGTCTTCGAGACTTCGCAACCTTTCAAATTTCCTGAAGTAGATTTCTCCAAACTAGATTGAACGGTTGATCTATTGTTTGCACGATGAACGATTCTCGTTCACTTAGAAACTTCGGTTTTTAGAACTTTCAACCTCTAAAGTCTTTCTACCTTCTAAAGTATCTTTCATCGAAGTAGATTGGACAATCGGATTTTATTTCCACGATGAACGGTTCTCATTCACTTCAGTACTTCAGCTATTTTACTTACGCTATCCTTACACTGTATTAGATCGGCGGTCGAGAATGCTCCCGAATTAATATTTAGATCGGACGTCTCATGTCCACTTCGGGACTGTGGCATTCGGGACTTCGAGACTTTGGGCAAGTGATGGTGGTAAAACTCCTAAAGGAAATCTCCCGGAGTGAAATAACTTGCTTACCTCACTTGTTAACATGGAATGAGACAATTTCCTCTTGACACTTGTCATAACCTGATTATTCCATGTGTACTTGTTGACGTGGTTTTCTAACGTGGTCTGCCACATGTCCTTGCTGACGTGGTCTGTTGGCGTGGTCTGCCAACATGGTCTACCACGTGTCCTTGCTGACGTGGTCTTTTGACGTGGTATGCCACATGTCCATGTTGACGTGGTCTATTGACGTGGTATGCCACATGTCCATGTTGACATGGTCTGCTGACGTATATTTTCCTGTTCTAATGGTAATTGTATATTCTCCAGATCCGATGGTCCTTATTCATTTTGGATTTCCGGCTCTCCAATCTTTGGGTCTTTCAAATCTCAAACTGAAAAATCTTGAGGTGAGATTTTACCAGAGCGTAACCTCCTCGCATCTTTAGACCCAAACTAAATGTTGTTCGTCGATCATGTTCTTAGATCGATGGCTCGATCTATCACGATGCTTCTTTTCTAGCTTATCTTGTCCTTCCACTTAGAATGATCCAACGGTTGTTGGGTTTTTGGGTATTCAAATTCTCAATCCTTTTTGTCCCACGTATCCTATCCTTCACTTGATTTGATCGGACGGTTGTTGGTCATTTGGATCGTTGATCCAATGACCATTGTCGTTCTCTCTCCTGAGCTTCTTATCTCTCTGAATTAGAAGGTTTTCTAAGTGTTCACAGGTCTCGACCTTTGCTCCTCCTATGAGTCTGTCTCTTGGACCTCGTCTTCACTTCTGGAAACAACTATCTCTTCTAAGATGGCAACCCTGATAGGTTGCACTATTCTTCTTAGAACTGCAACTGTAGCATACAAACACCACCTTTTTCTCCCCCTTTGACATCAATGTCAAAGAAAACAAAGAGTGACTCTGTGCTCCCCCTGATCAGATATACTAAGAGAACTCTCCCCCTGATCAGATAGACTATTTTAACTCGATAACAGGGTCACGCCCAACTTCTGGCGTAGATACTCAAACTAAGATTTTACAAGCGGTTTAGTGAAGATATCAACAATCTGATCTTTGGATGGAATATAATGCAAAGAAACAATAGTGTTGGTCACATGTTCCCTCAATAAGTGATACTTGATGGGTATATACTTGGTCTTGGAGTGAAATACAGGATTCTTTTACACACTAGTTGCACTAGTATTATCACAATGAATTGGAATCGGTGTCGTATATTGTCAAGCCCTAAATAGTGGCTCATTACCCCTTATTTGGGGCATATTAAATTAGTAATTTTATTTTATTTATGTCATCTTTAGTCCATTAGTTGTAATTGTACCTCCTAGTCTCCTATATATACCAAGGAGACATTTTCATTTGGAATCATCTTGTATTTGGACATTTTTTGTGGGGTATAAGGAGGTTGCCCCCTCGAAGAGGCTTATTACCTGAAATTATCTCTTTTTAAAGGCGTTGAGTACTTATTCTGAGGTTTTTATATGCTATATTGATATTTGGTTCTTAACATATGGTATCAGAGCTCAAGGTCTTGGGGTTTCCCTGCTACATCTAAGACACCTTGGCAGTTTTGCTATAAATTTTTTCTACAATGTTTCCGAAGGAACAGCTTGGAGAATATTTAGTAGACGGATCAAGGTACATTGGGTTAAATTTTCAGCTCCTGAGGCCTTATACTTTCGGAGATACATCCTATGTAATATAGGGTTCTGGAATCATCCTAAATTGATTCATTGCGGAATTTTCACTATAAAAACTTTTATGTAATGTTTTAGACCCTGAAATCTAGAGGCTATTCACATAAATTAGTAAGGTATATTTGGTAACAATTTCAGCTTCTGGTTCATCTTACATTTGTAGATACTCCCAGTGGAAGAAAGGGTATCTGACTAGTCCTATTGACTAGTATCAAGCAGTTGTTCTGGGTAAAACAATCATAACTTCTTCCTAGAGTATCCAAATTGAGTGGAACTCATTGCATTGGATAGGGGAGAGTCCTTAGTAGTTCTGGTACGAGTTTCAGAATTTTATACCAATTATTTTGTGTGGGGCATGCTATAAAAGTGAGATCTCTTGGAAAGGACAAAAATCAGCAAGTTGTGGGGAAGTTACCATAAATTCCACTTGGCACATCCAATTTTGATCAGACCTATGGCATTGCAGAGAAGAAATATCAGAGAACTAAAAA